>JAFBJQ010000214.1:0-257500 GCA_016785345.1 Trinectes maculatus | reverse complement strand
ACAGACAGACTATTACCCCTGCTAATCTAATGCCAGAGTTAATAGGTAAACACACAGTCACGCAGACGTGACCCCTGACCCGACTCGCACGTCTGAGAGGAAACTGTGAAATCTCAAAACCGACTCTGCCAAACGCTTCTCGATTCTCCCGCCGCTAACTAAATTGCCTCTTTTCAGCTTCAGTCCAATTAAAGTAATTGCGCGTCGGGGAGAGCGAGAGAATAGTGAAACAACGATCGCAAAAGACAGACGTTGAGAAGGAAGCGCAGGTGCAAACCGCATCGCGGGCAAAGAGATCGGGGATAAAAGTTGACCTTTGAACTCCAGGGAGTGAAAGTGAAACACACACGCTCGCTGTGAGAAGACGATACAGGTGCCAGAGCCCAGTGTCTCTTAATTGCTCTTAGTCTGATTCACAACAGAAGCTCTGGGGACTGACTGACACCGGCAGGCTTTCATTAAAGTGGTCTGCAGAGATGATGCAGTGCCTGGAATTGATAATGATGGTGGGCTTATTATGATGGAGGACGTATCGGTTTGTTTCTGCGGACCATCCTGCTCTGTCATTTATAACATATAGAGCCATGATAGAAAGGTAAACAGGAAGAGCTGAGACAAGAAAGAGACGGGAAAAATACATAACCTGTGAAACCTGTAGGGGGCGAATGAAATGAGTCTACAGTGAAACCTCGACTTACGAACGTCTATACTTGCGAACTTTTCGAGATACGAACCGGAGATTCAAGATTTTTTTGCCTCCTCTTACGAACCTAATTCGACTTCCGAACCCGAGCCCAGAAAAATTAAAAGGATTTCCCCGGCCGCCGCCATTACGTGTGACCCGTGAGCGAGTCTCTCAGAGCGTGTCAAGTTATAAATAGTATATAAATATTAAAAAAAGTATTAGAAAAAAGTAGAGTAGCAAAGTGCCGTGTAGCGAACGTAGAAATTAAGCATACGGTACGTGATTCTCCCACTCAGCCCCTCCCACCTCGTCACGTCTTTCAAGGTAAAGCGCTTAAAAGTTTTTGTTAATTGATTTTTTAATTCTTATCTATTGTTATGGGTTTCTGTGTGTGTACTTTGTTACTGGTTTTACGCTGTTTTAAATGGAGTAATAGGGCAAAAGAGGAGACTTTAGGGACAGGTCAGCACGCATGATTTGCTTTTACGTTAATTCTTATGGGAAAAATCGCTTCGACGTACGAACGTTTCAACCTACGAACGCGATCACGGAACGAATTAAGTTCGTAAGTAGAGGTACCACTGTATTTCCTGTTTACTTACACCTACACTCACACCGCTTGTGTTGTTGTCACATGTGACCTGCAACGGTCCTGATGTTTGTTGTTTACATTCATGATAATAATGTTTGTCGCTTTCTGAAGTATGAATTCATAGGTCCACTACTACTTATATTTTTAATAATGATAATAATAAAAATGATAATAATTAATGAGACAAAATAAAATGATTAAAGTGACATAAAACCGTGTATACACAGTGTGTATTTACAGCCTCCATCTTGAAGCTCTGAGAATGAGGCAATAACACATCTTTGTTTAGAGCTGTAAATTGCACATTATACATCCCAGTACACAACCACTTTAATATCCATTAGTCCACCGTGAAATTTCCACATTTTCAAACTGTTTAATGTACATGGATTTTCCAAAGCGCTCCTGGAATCAATAACGAAGATATTTCTTCACCGTTTAAAAACCCTGCTGAGGTTTTAGTGCATCCTAGTGGAAAGTCCCACGGGCCCCACGGGGTCCGGACCGTGACAGCGGCGAGGGACAGCATTAAGAGGACGTCCTGCCGGAGCTATACGTGCTACATGAAACGCATGACCCAGAGCGGGATGCAGAAAAGGAACAAAGGGCCAACAACAACAACAACAACAACAACAACAACAACAACAACACAGTGTGTCCCTAAACTCCTGCGTCCGACAACCACAAACTGACCAGAGTGAAGAGAAATCAATATGGAGTCATGCTATGCTCAGGCAGCATCAGGTCTATATGAGCGTGAAGATGAAACAAGAGGACAGGAAGAGAAGACATGAAGAGAGGGAAGGAGCCATTGTTATGAGACAGCGCTCTCGTTCTGCTCGTCACCTTCTCCTGGAACTTCTTCTTGTACTCGCTCTGCAAACAAATCATCTATTGTGCGGCGCCTGCAGAGATGATTAATCCGTTTCAATCTGCTCCTCATATCTGCTTTCAATCATGGAAGCATTGTGCGAGTGTCACACATTACCATAACAACACACAAAGTTGGAAAGGCTAAATTAAGCGCGCGGCGGGAAAAAAAAAAGGCGTAGGACATTCCGAACTTGATGCGTCAGCTGACATTTTCCGCGAAGCTTCTTTAGTTTTTGGCGTTGTGATGAGCGACACCTGCAGGTGACCAACATGCCTGCAGGCTGAGTGACACCAAAAGGGCACAGCGTGGCTTCTGCAAGACATCTGCAGCGCGTCTTATTAGCATTCAGCTATGAATCATTCAAACGCAGCCGGCTGTCATTATCACAAACAGCAGAAGAGGGGGACACACACCAACACACACACACACACACACACACCAACACACACACACTCTTACTTTGGGGCACAAACAAAAGCCAGACAAAGATAATATGCTCCGGAAAGAGATCTGCATCAATATGAAGGAAAACAATATGAAATCACTGCTTTCCAGCTTCTCCACTGTGATATTTTTTTTTTCTTTCATGCAAATGAAATCTCTTTACGGTTTAGATTGCTGCTCTGACAATAATCTGAAAATAGGCTAAATGATTAATATGAAAATTAATCAAACAGACTAATTAATAATGAGAGGCCTGCAACTGATTAGTTTCATTATTGACTGATTTTTTTAAATATTCACTTATTAATCATTCAGTCAGACAGTGATGAAAATGTCTAAGGTGACAGATTGGCCACAACTACTAATTATTTTCTACATCAATTAGTTTGTGGATTTATTTTCTAAATGGCTTTTTTGGTCGACAGAACATCTGAAAACAATGAACGGGGACAGACTCATAAAGCTAAAACCATTCGCTTTCTGACGTCTGCTTGAAAGAAAAATGGCGGTAATGTTTAATTATTTAAAAAAAATGCTGCCAAGTAATTCTCACATGTGCAACAGTAAATCAAAAACATATAATAAATGCATGTAATCAGAGAATAGTGTGCAGTGTTGCTAGAAAACAAAGAATCAACTGATTGATCTATTACTGTAAAAGTGAAATGATCATTATAGCGAGTCACTACCGTTTAGTACAATTAATCAGAAGTATGTTGACGTCTGCAGCCAACACGCTGTAGTGCTATAAGGAAACATACAGTGTGAAATACATTTGAAAGCATCTTTGTGTACTTGCACAAGGTGAAACTTCACTACCATATACCACATTTACAAACTGCGCAACAATGCACCACACTAACAGACTACTAATGCAGGAACTTCAAATAAAGGCACTTCCCTCTCCATCGCAAACATTTCCCCCGTCTCCCCGCGTTTGTGCGCGCACGCTTGCTCGGCGGGGACGCAAAACTACGGGAACTTTGTGTCCTTGATATTCCCATCGCCATACTTGACATTGATTATCTATAAACTTGCATTATGACAAGCGCAGCGCTGTGACGAACAGCGGGGGACAGTCGATGACAACCCGGCGAGCTGCAAACAGATTTGTCTACTTATTCCACAGCATTATTTTTCTGTTATTGTACATACAGTGCAATATAAACACATATGTCTTCATGTCAACACTCAGAGCAGTTAATTACTGCTCGTGGGAGCCAAGCTTCAACTGTATATGGGAACGATGTGCTGATATCGCTCTTCATCAAAGTTGTGCTCAACACGTCGCACAAGGTGAGAGAGAGAGAGAGAGCCACAGATGAAGCAGCCGACACGTCATGGAAGACATGAAGCAATAAGGAAAAAGCCCCTGCGTGGACCTGGCAACCCTTTATCTGTCTTTTTCCACCGCTGAGAAACAGAACGTGTTTTAATGAAACCAGTAAAATACCAACTTCCCCTCCAGAGCACGAGGCGCATTAATAATTCTACGCAGATATGAATATCTGAGGCTTCGCTTCATAGTGACTGTCAGCGAAACATCTGATTGCTGAAGATATCAGGGACATGCAGATAAAATAATCTCATATCCATGAGTGCACAACCCGCAGGCATCGGGTAAAGCAACACACCTTAAACACCACACACAGTCACATCCTGACAGCATCCCAATGTTTTTACAAATGACATTCCTGAACCGGAAGATACTGATGTAAATGACCCCAAAGGAACGAAATGTTCAAAAACATACACAACATGATGAGAGATGCAATATGCACACAAATACTAGTACTCTTATCCAAATACTAAAAACATGCATAAAATGTCCACTGCAAGATGCAGAGCAGTTATTTTGGTGGTGGGAGGAAGTGGGTTGGGTTGGATCAGCCCTGTTGCCAAATCCTGGAGTGTCTCTCTTCTCTCTTCTGTAACCATCAGTATCAGTATCAGTACTCGCGCTGCCATCGAGAAGACGCAGCTGATATATTTTAGCACGACGGCGTGGTGTGCAGGATCCGCGAGGAGGGAGAGAACGATGGGAAACGGGCCAGCGCCAATTTCCTGGCCAAGTAAAAACACATCTGCCAAAGCGAGGGAGCAAAACCGCCACACACGCCTCTCTGCCAGGAATAAAACAACGCAAATAAAGAGACGTTAAAAACTTGCCCCAGATCTGCCTCCACAAAAACAACAGGTGCACATCCAGAGACCGACTAGAAGGTCAGGACTGCTGCACTTTCAGTTTCTGGAGGTTGAGTTGTTTGATGTACAGCAGTTCGACACAACGAGGTGAACACGTTGTTTATCGGTGTGACGGAACCCTAATGACCATGTGGAGGCATCAGTGGCGTGGACACATTCGTCACACCATAGAGGGAGAGCAGGAAATTACAGTGTCGGCAAGTCGGAAGTTGTAAAGATATTGGCAAATGTGTGAATTTTTTTTTTTTTGTAGCATTTAAACACCGAGCCACACGTCTCGTGATCGCTTTACACCATGTTGCCAGTCTGCTTCTTCACCGCACCTCCACAGCCTCCACAACCGGCTGCGTGAGCCTCTCGTTTCCTAGTAACAGTGGGAGGAACGAAGGGGCTTCTCTGATAGGAAGGGTGCGCGTCATCCGTTTGCATGCACGCAGCGGTTTCCCCAGTGAAGGATATTCGCAGGGAACCGACAGGTTGAACTTTAAGGTGGACTCTTCCTGTGGTGACACAACCAGGCTCCAGTGGGATTTTGGTTTATGACCAAATTGCTGCAAAACTAACAGCTTTTTCAATCGGCCTCATTCCCAATTCGTGTTTAACGAGTAAATGTCAAAGTTCACGGTGAAACACCTTTGTCTCGTTCATGCGCTGGTGCCTGCAGTACCTCAACCTAACAGATGGAATAAATACTTCATTTATATACAATAATCAGCTACTGCAGCCATAAAACTGCTGTGAAACGAAAACACATCCACACGATGACAACCTTCAAACGACCTTGCTGTGACCCACAGGCCGAGCTCTGGCTCCGGCACTGATTACCCCCGAGTCCTCGACTGAGCTGCCGCTGGAGAACCAGGTCGAACATTAGAAGGCGTCAACTCGCCTTGAACGACGCACAACGACAAGCAACAAAAACTGGACTCCTTACGAAAACCCTGAACCATCTTAACGCCGTTCTCCTCCCTCTCCCCACTGTGCATCTCTTTCCCGCCTGTGTTGTGTTGTCGTTGCACATCAGCTCTGCTTCATGTGCCAGGCAGCACGCACAGGAGAGGGAAGCCACTCAAGCAAATGATCAGGAGACAGAAAACATCATCAGACGATCTAGAAGGAAACAGGTCTGTCTCAGGGGAAAACATCCGACCTTTTCATTCCCACTGCTCTAATATCTCACGACAGCGAGTTTGGACTCATCTCATCTGCATCGGTCCCGTCACAGAAAATCCATACATCCATATTTGAAGCTTGGCTGGATTATTGGATAAGTCCGTCTCCACTTCTCAGACAGATACTCCGAGAAGTCATTATAGTATCGAGCGATAACATGGGAATTGGGTTCCTTGTGAAAAGTGTCGCTCCTAGTGGGGAGCGCGAGGAAAGGAAACGAGAAGGTGCCCACAAGGTCGCAGTAGAGCTGAGCTTTCTTCAGACAATAGACAAAAAGCCCTATGAGACAAATTGCAATTTGTGAATATGGGCTATACAAATAAAATTTGATTGATTGATTGACAATACATAACAACAACACTGTTGTGTTCATTTTAATGTTGTGGCCATGTTGTGGTATATTTAATACTTTTGTGTCATCAATCTATTCGAAAGTCAAGTGGAGCAGAGGAAGGAGGTGGTGAAGGAGTCTCTGGAGGCCCAGACCAGAATGAGATGGGGGATATTTGGATCCAGTCGGGAGCAGACGGAGACCAATCTGCTCCAGATCTTCAGCGCCTGCGCTGTCTGCTCTGTTCCCCTGCCTGAGCCGACTGGCAAAGAAAACCAGCAGCGATGACAGGGGAAGAAAAAAGAAAGATCATCTCTCGCTTTTCCTTTTTTTTTTCCTACTGCAGAAGTTTTAGGGAGTGGCTGCTTCCTCCTGCTTCTTCTTCTTCTTCTCAGCTCAGTCCATCGTCCGTTTTGAAACAACGTAGATGGCGGCGATGACTCTTTAACCCCGAGGCCTCGGAAACGTTAAATCACGCTCTGCCGAGTATGAAGGGTTTGTGAGTGACTTGGCTTTTGAGCTGGACGTAAATGTTCTATATGAACCACGGAAGCTCGTCCACGTAACGAGACACCACCGCGTTGGGATTAGAACGGTGCAACATGATCTGCATGTCCTATGTATAGACTTCCGCTGTCCCGTGCAGGGAAGAAGAGGATGCATTTGACTCTGTCACGTCGTTGCCCCATTTCCACGGAATCTTAAAAGAGTGGAGTGTTTGTGCCGCGGCTGTTTCCGTTACCACTCAACACCAGGTGACGCTCAAATGGCTGTTTTGTTTTTACAGATTTGATTTGATGTGGTGATGCAGATGTTTCGCTAACAGATGCATGTAGCTATAATTCTTATTTACAGTGTGAAACCAGTATGAGAGCTTGTGTAGATTTCACTTTACTCTTTAACGTTCTAATCAAAGCAACCTTGTGTCCATCTCCATCTGCAGGAAGCAGGTGGATTCAGGTAGCGAGCGGCTGGAGAACAGCATTTCTCAGCTAACGAGCTCGATATTTCAAAGGGTGAATTTGTCTCAACGTTCAACAGATGGACACAAATAGAACTCAAGAGGAAATGATCGTGTTGCGGCGTAGCTACAGGACGTGTCCGAGAAGTATCTGAATAAAAACCTGAAGAGAGATTCATTTGTCAGCGGCTGTTGTTTGCATTCCGTCTGCTGGCCCCGAGAGTCTTTTTCCAGAAAGACAAAAAAAACCAAAAAAAAAAAACCCAGAGGACCCGACCAGACTCATCAGAGTCATAAAACACAAAATGTGGACAATAAAAATGACAAGCGGAGGATTAACTAACTAAACCCTGGGAGAAAAAAAATTAATACTGGCCTGAGATCGTGTTTTATTTCTCATTGTTTACAGGGACAGGACAGGGAGACGGGGATAGAAGGGGGGACAGAGGGACAGGGAGACGGGGATAGACGGGTGGACAGAGGGACAGGGAGACGGGGATAGATGGGGGGACAGGGAGACGGGGATAGATGGGGGGACAGAGGGACAGGGAGATGGGGATAGACGGGGATAGACGGGGGGACAGGAAGACGGGGATAGACGGGGGACAGGGAGACGGGGAAACAGTGATTGACAGCATCACCTGCCCTGACGTGGACACACCGTTAAGAGACCATTTAAAGGAATAGTTCAAACTTTTTATTTTGGAAACGCATTCACGTTCTTAAATGAGAACGTTGATGTCGCACAGCAGACGTGCATCCACGCACAATTTTAATGCCAATTTTTCTTTTTACACAAATGAAACAAACAGATGATAATTATTTAGTTCCATTAGTTACTGTTAGACGGTGCCAGGATTTCCAATGCTAAATTAAATAGTGTTAAACTGGCTGTTTCCCAGACTAACTGGCTACTAATGTAGAATCATATATCCCACGTATCCATCTTTTCCACAGCAGGGAAGTCACATGCTCGGTTATCGCGTACATGAAATGAATAGCGGAAATAAGCTGAAATACCACGATTACTGGTTGGTTGCATTTTAACAACCGAATAAAAGCAGCAAATTGCCAAACAAATACAAAGACTTGAAATTCGGGGGCCAAGACGCGTTAGTCTCGTTATGGTCGTTCCAGTCCGACGCCACCTACAAACACAAATACATTTTCCTTTCCAGCACAAAACAGCTCGTTGCCACGGAGAGCCACTTTAGATTTAGAGCCCAGTTTGTTATATCTCGCTACACAACACTTTAACACACAAGTTGTGTTTATGACCCACGAGCCGAAGCTTTCAAGCAGCACATTCAGGCAGCAGGACATTTTCCAACACATCACAGTGGACCGACTAGAGCTCTGTGTGCAGGGACTTTAACGCAGTAAATACTGGTCTCTTGGAGCCGGCGTGCACCGACATCAGGAACATGTTGTACAAGTGGCTGTGGACAAATTCCATTGGCTGTGTTTATTTCTTTTCCCAATCTCACTTGATTTTCGCCCTGACACACAAACCTAACCAGCTGGCATGTGTGCCCCCCCGTTTCTGAGCTACAGCATCATTCACACATTTTTTTTAATAGCTTTAATACCTTCGCACAGATTTTCTACAACCATTTCAGAAAGAAAATGACACTGATGGCTCATATTCAGTCCATCGTTGTACGCAGATAGATCAATCTCTGAGGTAAATGCATGTTCGACTGTGAGTCCTGAATCTTTGATGACCTTGAGAGCTCATTGGTGTGATTATCGCTGCGGCTGTGAGAGGCTCATCATACACATCACAAACCCCGGCAGTTAAAAGCAAAGCCATTCACAAAGAGTTCGACGTCCACTTTAGTTCGGAATCCTTGCCAAGAGCATGGAACCTGAGAAAAAGGCCAAGACTCTCCAGAGCGATATGAAAAATGAGACTACTATTATTTCCCATTGATGCCCGCTTTGATCACTTTTCATTCAACTATGTCCCAATGCGGCTCGTGTACATTTTTCTCTTTTCATGCAAATATTGACTCGCACACATGTGTCGGTACATATGTGAGCGCGTCGCCCTGGTGCAGTTACAAATTGCTGTGACAAGGACACTGCACGAAGCAAAGCTAATATTAGGAACAGCTTGCTGGGCCGGACGCGGGAATCTGGCATTTTCCCATCACACAGTCGTTATGTGCGTAGCCCCGTTTACGGACGGAGGGACGTGCGTAGAAGAATGTGCGGAGCGCCTGGAAGTCTGTATATCGTGTTAATGTTTTGTTTGGCTGATTAACTTTAACGTCAGTACAACTCTGGGAACGCTATTCCCAGCTGGGTCAATTACTTTGGAAATGCCCTCAGAACATGCAGCTCCTCCGCCACAAAACATTGCATCACCGTCAGCCAATCACGCGGCGGCATGCGTGGGGCTTTGTGCCGCACAGAGCGGGGGAATAAGCAGGTGTGTTCGCGTACAAAACAGTGACTCTGCACACGACTGACAATAACAGATGCCGACAAGGCCCCGAGCTACTGTTGATTTATGCTAACAGACATTTCTACCAAAAGAAAATTGTACGGCTTGTGATTTGAGCCATAGATCAACAAACCCAACAAAGGCAAAAATACAATGAGGGTCCTTTGAACGTTAGATAAATATCTGACACAGCACAGATCAGCTGACCTCTGATGTGAAAAGATGGTAAACAAAGAGGAGGATCTCTCCTGCTTTCAAAACAAAACCAATTATACTCATTTATCTGGAGCTTACATCAACTGATCTACGTACTATATGAATCCTAGTGCGGAGTACGACAAGTCAAAGTGTTAAAGGTTCACATAAGCAAAACGTATAGACACGAGTGTGTCCTAACGTCAAGATGTCCTCGTCCTCTGCATTGTCTCATCACTGTCCATTTCAAACTGTACAACATCTCTCCAGCGTGCAGCATCCGAGTCCTGAGCTGCTGCACAATGACATCATGAGGAGAAGCATGAAGTCAGCAGCAGGCTAACACTGAGCTTAATGCTCAGCACAGCCTGATCCGTTCTTTATGGCTGCTACAGCTCTGTAATGGGCTTATTTACCTCGACAGGCTGTGACTAGCAAATGTTACACCACCACGCTTCTTTACCAGCCGGGTAAAACGCCGGCAGCCATTACCTTCTATTTCACATAAATCTCTTTTTGTTTGTTTGTTTGTTTGTTTGTTTGTTTGTTTGTTTGTTTGTTTGTTTGTTTGTTTGTTTGTTTTACGAGCAAATTAAAAACGGCTCTGCTTCTATGGGAAAGGAAATAACCGCTCAAAACGTTTTTAATCTCTGGTTTTCGATTTTAAAAAAACAAAACAAAAACTAAACTTAATCCACATCAGTACCTCTATAAAAAAACTACACACACACACACACACACACACACACACTCACACACACACTCATTTCCTCTGTGTTGGAAGTGACCAGTAAAAGACTTAAATATCAAATATTTCCAAATACTTCCAAAAAAAACTTCCAAAACTCAGCAGCCACAGACTGATCGGACAAGCCGGAGCCGGATGACACATGTAATAATAATCATACTCACACAGGTGTGTGACAATAACGCCAACTTACCTGTGCATCTATGAACCGACCTTCTTTTTTTTTTGTCTTTCGTTCTTTCAAACTTCCTTTCATTCTCTTACATCCTCCGTCTCCTGTCTCACTCCCTGTCCCCCCCACTGTAGCTACCTGACTGTCTCTGGGTGACATGCGGAGGAGGGGGGAGGAGGGGGAGGGGAGGGGTGGAGGCAAAGGGTGAGGTGGAACGGGGAGTTAAGGGGAAAACAAGGTGGATCAATCCCTGTCTTTATATATACTGTATATATACAGTATATACATACACACACACACACACACACACACATACATATATACATACATATCCTTTTCCATTTTTCTTCTTTTGTTATTCCTTTATATCTTTCTACTGGATACTTTTCTATACTTTTCTTCTTCTGCGTGTGAAAGACGGTTTTCAGTAATACTTCTTCTTCACTCTTTCCTTCTCATCCCTCTCTTCATGTCACACTATCTCCTCCACACTCAACCGTCACACATGCTCACGATGCAGTTTCCACTATGCTGCATGCAGATAGTCGCACACGCACACACACACAAACACACACACACACACAAACACACACACACACACACACACACACACGTCGGCCTCGCAGTAGGACCTTCTGTTCGTTTTTCAAGAGACAAATTTACTGGCTGCAAAGATTTCAACCAGGGTTTATACCAGTGAGACAAAACAGAGTGAGAGAGAGAGAGAGAGAGAGAGAGAGAGAAAGAGATGATACGAAAGATGAAGGGACTGATAGGAGAGAGAGAGAGAGAGAGAGAGAGAGAGGCCCGAGGGGGAGAGAGAGCATCGCAGGAAGGAGCTGACCCACCCGATCATCCATTAATACAGTACGACACCATCCCCCATTCACGCACGGCAAAGCTGCCTGCTCCCATCCTCATTTCACACACACACACACACACACACACACACACACACACACACATCTACTATTCTCTTTACATTTGTCTGTTTCATCTTTCTTTCTTCATCGCTGTCCTGTCATCATCCTGCACATGCACACACACACACACACATGCACGCACCCCTAGGAGCACATCACCTCCCAGAGGTCATCCATGTGGATGACAACAGCCACTGCAACACACAATTACACTTTGGCATTTTGTGCTCACCCACCCACACACACACACACACACACACACACACACAATACAAAATTCCTCTCACTTGTCATCTCCTTGTCACACACACACACACACACACAGGCTCACACCCACCAGCACCACCTGCTTCACTGCTGCTACTTCTGCTCTCTCCACCTGCAGCCTCCCACACATGATGGTGTCCAGATCCAGCGTCCTCTCATCTGACGCAGGCGACTCCCTCCCCTGACCTGCAGCCCCTTACCTGAGCATCACCCCCCCCCCCCCCCCCCCCCCCCCCCCCCCCCCCCCCCCCCCCCCCCCCCACCTGCAGCCCCTTACCTGAGCATCACCCCCCCCCCCCCAACCACCACCACCACCACCACCACCACACAGCCCCTCAGCCCAGCCCCCATCCTGTGGCTGCACACAGACAGGTGCTGCACACAGACAGGTGCTGCAGCAGCAGTCATATGCATGGAGGTATGGAGGGTGGAGGTTAACATGCCTTGGGATGGTGCATTGCCCATGCTGCGACACGGAGCGCTGCAGCTGCCACTGATCGCGATTCCTCTTCCACCTCCTCTCTTCTTTTGCTTCTCCTCCGCCCTCCGCCGGTCCTCCTCTCTCTCTCTCTCTCTCTCTCTCTCTCTCTCTCTCCCTCTCTCTCTCTTTCTGCTCGTCTCAAAACACACGGTGGTGTCTCTCCTGCCCGCGCGCGCGCTCCTATTCGCTCCTCTTCTCCTCCTGCCGTCCTCCTTCCCTTTGTCTCGCGCTCACTCTACTCTCTCTCCCTCTCTTCCCTCTCTCTCTCTCTCTCTCTCTCTCTCTCTCTCTCTCTCTCTCTTTCTGCTCGTCTCAAAACACACGGTTGTGTCTCTCCTGCCCGCGCGCGCGCTCCTATTCGCTCCTCTTCTCCTCCTGCCGTCCTCCTTCCCTTTGTCTCGCGCTCACTCTACTCTCTCTCCCTCTCTTCCCCCTCTCTCACTCTCCCTCTCTCTCTCCTCCGCTTCACTGACGGCACTGCGCGTGTGTGGATGCGAGCACGTGTGGGTGTGTTTGCGCGTAAAGAAGCGGATGGGTGTGTGTGTGTGAGTGTGTGTGTGTGTGAGACGTATGGTTGAGCAGTATGAGCCGGGGTGTGTGTGTGTTTGTATGGTGGTGGTGGTGGTGGTGGTGGTGGTGGGGGGGGGGGGGGGGGGGGGGGGTGCAGGGATGCTCAACACACAACTCAGAGTGAAGAAGCGCAAATCTTTTTTTTTGGGCCCATAATAAATTCACACTCTCTCACCCACGCTCTCTCACTCGCTCCCTGCATCCCTCGCTTCACCGTCACTCTCTCTCTCTCTCTCTCTCTCTCTCTCTCTCTCTTAAAGACACAGGCAGCAGCAGGCTGCGGTGCTGCACGGCCTGGGGCACCTCACCTCCTGGTATGTATGTATATATGTATGCATGGTGTTGGGAGGAGAGTCCGGGGACACGGTGCCTCTGTGGGTGATCAGCAGCTGAGGAACAGTGGCGAGATGCTGGAAGCATCAACTGGTCCAGGAACCAGGGTGTGGCACAGTAAGAGCAGTGCTGGTGACGCCAGTGACGACTTGAAATAGTCCCATGTGACAAAAGCAGCTATAATGATGGAGCTGTGATGGGCCGGAGGCGAGGCACCGGTGATTGGCATGGCAACCGCATCACGGTGCAAGAGGGACATGACGCCACATGAGGGCGGCCTCAGCATCGCCGTGGCCGCAGGGCTCCATCGCTGGAGGTTTTGTTTGTTTGCATTAATTGTGAGTCTTTCAAGTCCAGTCACTAACAGTCACAGACATCAGGACACGGCGATGAAAAATCAATCGCGTATAATCCTGTGTCTGACAAAAACAAAACAAGAACACTGAGCCACAGGAGGCTGAGGGGAGCAGAGAGATGGGCTGGAGTCAGGGTGTAGTAGAACGGCCAGTGGAAGCTGTCAGGTGTGGATGAAAGAGAGAGATTCGGGGTATTGATGTCAAACTGAGGGAAGCTACTCGCTCCTGTAGAAGCTAATGGGTGCTGATGAATTAAGTAAAGGGGGGCGGGGGGTAGGGGGGGGGCAGTGGGGGGGGGGGGGGGGGCAGTAAATGCCAGGGGGGGGGGCAGGGGTGGGGGGTGGGGGTGCGGGGGTTGGGGGGGGTGGGGGGTCGGCCAGAATGGTGCTGCTCCTCAAATGAAATAATATATCTTTGAAAGCCTCCGCCCTGCGCCGGGCCTCGCGCCCATATATCAAGCCCAAGAGCGTCTGGTGGATCCGCTCCAGGACCATTAACCTTCCACCTGTTCCCCCCTAACACCCCCACCCCACCCCGCCAACCTACCGGTCCCCTTCGCACCCTCCCCTGTTGTCCTTCACCATGCCCCTCGACTCCTCCTCCTCTCCCTGCTCGTGCCCTTGGTCGCAGCCCCTTGTTCATCTTCCCATTAACCCCCCCTCACCTCCTTCTCCACCTCATTTCCCTCTCTCTGTCCTTCTCTGGCTGTCCTTCATTATCGCCTTCTCATACTTTCACTCTCTCTCTCTCTCTCTCTCTCTCTCTCCATCTCAGCTGCACTCACTCTCCGACCCAGAAACCCTTCAGCTTATTCAGAGGCACAGCAGCTCCGTCCTCGCTCCAGTGGAAACTGACCACCTGAGCTTAATGGAGGGAGGGGTGGGGGGTGGGGGAGGGGGCGTCAACGCCAAGGTGACTTAGACGCAGGAGGACAAGACAACCTGGTCAGGCAGGGGTGGACGTGCTCATGCTGTGTGTCATGACCTATCAATCACTTCTCAATCTTCCCCTCACGGGCTGCGTTATCGCTGCACGTATGTGCACCGCTGCACACATGCATGCGTCTTTTAACCTTCAGAGCGCCATCCCATGATGCAGCGCCTTCAGAGCAGTGCAGCATCCGGATGCTGAGGACAGAGAGAGGAGGTGATAGGAGCCGCACGGCCCTCTATGTCCACAGTTACACCGGGCCGGTTCTGAAACATCCACCATCTAAACACTTCAAACTGAAATTTAAACTTAACATTCACTGAAAACCTGACAGTCGACCACGTTAGCCCCAATAATGACATAACGAATGTGATTAATTACAGTTTACCGTAATGTGGCTAAGTCCTAGCGAATAAAGAAATCAGTATTCAGTCAAGGTTAAATTCATCAGCACGGTCTTATTCAAATTAAATGGGGCAGTTTGTTCTTTTCTTTCTTTCTTTCTTTCTTTCTTTCTTTCTTTCTTTCTTTCTTCAACTATGACTAATTCATCTATCAGGAAATCAGTGTGTTCTTGGCCTCAGCGTTGGCCTGCTGCCAATCAGCTGGACAAATCCTGTGTTTCCATGGCGACGTGAGAGGCCAGAGAGGAGCAGGCTTTGTGGGGGGAAAAAAAGGTGTAGTCGGCGCTGAACTCTGTTTCCTTTGGTGTGTGTGTGTGTGTGTGTGTGTGTGTGTGTGTGTGTGTGTGTGTGCGTGTGTGTGTGTGTGTGGGTGGGTACAGAATTTTAAAGTACAGCCCCGGCTATCAGCACACCGCTGAGCACCGTCTGTGACTTCAGCACGCCAAGAGATGCAAGTGGCCATTAATTTTACATGGACCAGTTGTAAGCATGTACACAGAGCAACTGCAGCATGTTTACACACATATGTGTCAGGAACGATCACAACCCAGCAGACCGGTTCTTACAAAAGTGATTTTCAACATGACAGCTCAGCGTAAACAGGCATGAGAGACACTTCATAGGGCTTTGTTAAAGCCAAATGCAATTTGTGAATATGGGCTATACAAATAAAATTTGATTGATTGATTGATTGACTTCCTGTCCTTTACAACCACAGCAGAAGCAAACCTCATATTTTGGGGTTTATTGTTTTGCAGGAGTCAAATGCAGAGAAGAGCAGGAATGCATGAAGGTGCAGAGGGAGAGTGAAGTGAAATAAAGATGGGCTTACATATGGTCCAGCTGGTGAACATGCAGGAGGCCAACATTCCATATCCATATCCATATCCAAAACTGAATGGTCAGGAGCCGTGGAGACACAATGTGACAGGTGAGGGTGGAGTTACAGGCGGAGGGGAACAACATCACAGGACAAAGCGCTACAGGGAGCAAAGGGAAATACAACACACAGAGGAGGCCAGGTTAAACTAATCATGGCAGGGCAGGTGATCACAGAGGGAAGTGAAGCAAACACACACACAGGAAGCACAAATAAGACACACAAGGAAATCAACTTCAAAGTAAAACAGGAAATAAGCAAAGACAAGATACACAAGGGGGTGACATCAAAATAAGACGAGGACTAACCAACACGTGGTACGTTTGGCTAATCAGAAGTGCCACAAGCAACATGGCGCTTCTGTTTTGGTATTTGTTGAATATATAATATAAAAATGTATATATGTGTTTGTGTGTGTTCAGGTATTATGATAAAGGGGAACCAATTAAATTGAACCAATTAAAATCGTAGAATTATGATTTAGTGGGAAGACGTCCAGTGGTTTTAAAAGTCAAGTGCAAGACACTGTGGAGGAAGATTCTGTGATTCTGCATATATTAGTAGAATGATCTCAGGTGGTTCCTGCTTTGTTTGATATCGGGGCCATCGTGAGATAGAGATGGATGAAGGCAGAAAAGATGGGATCAGCATCGCAGCGTGTTCCTTTCCCCTGCTCTCCCTTTCCCCCCCATACCTACTCAGTCGCTCTCTATAAATACATAAGGTGCTGTTTCCAAGGTAACAACTCTGTTGGGGATTGGCCACCTGAAATCGAGATGGGGCGTAAATGGAGGGTGAATAAGTGTCTGGCAGCTCTTTAAACGTCGGGGAAATACCCACCTCTTCACTGGGCCCATCAGTGGCCATTAATCCAGGAGAGTTGAAGTCCTGCCTAAGGCCATGTCATAGATCAGCATGTCCAGAAATGATACTCAGGATAAGCCTTTGTCGTCTGATCTGTAGCAGGGTGGATTATTCAGTCCTGTCTAAACCTCTCTGCCCAAAATGTTGGATTATACCTTTAATGTCCCCTGTGTAAGAAGATGAAGTTATCTCTTATGCTGCAGATTGAAGCAGTGGAGACTTTTAAACTCCAGGCGCATTGTCATATTTATATACATAGATATCATAGAATATATTACATATATATATACATATATATTACATAGAAACTCACGTATTATTCTGTCATTTATAATTAAATTTTATACTATTTTATACTGAACTGTACTTTGTTTACTACAGTGCAGTCCACTGCGCCTATAGTTACAACGATTTTAAAAACATCTTTGGGCATAACAGCAGCTACATATATATTTTGTATTGTATTATCTCTATACATGTTTGGTTTCCTTGTGCACACAGTCTTAATTGTAATTGCAGAGTGTTCACTAACAGTTGCACTGTGTGTGTGTTCAGAACCATGAGCGTTCGACGCCCTCTACTGGTCAAAAACTACAACACTGGATTTAAACTATTAAATTTCTGACCACCACAGGTGTCAAACCCAGTTTTGTTGAAATTTCCATTTCATTTTCTATTGACTCTGGCTCCTACAGATGACCATACCACTGTCAAAGCCTGATGTTTTTCCCCACTGAAAATAAAGTGTGAGAAGCTGGCAGGGAATATTTAAGACATTGATGCTGCCTGAATTTTTGCACAGCTGCGGATGAAACAAACCTTCAGCACATTTATCTGTGTTCATGCTGAAAAATGCTGTCATATATGGTAAAAATAGACAGATCAGCGTGGTTCTGATCCTGGTGACTGACAGGTAACAAACAGAGGATGGTGGAGTTATGTTTGAACATTTCACTGGAAAGGAAAATAACATCTGAAAGGCAACTCAGACACCTGACGTCTGTCACAATGAGGCCAACAGTAAACATATGTGAAATGGCTGACATTACTCCAATGAGGAGGCTGGTAAAGTAGATGTACAATAGGATTTTTTTGTCATAGTGAATTTATCAGATGTTACAGGATTAGTTTAAAAAGGCACAAAAGGTACTTAAGAAATACATATGCACATACAAAATTAAAGCTTCACATATGCACATTAGAAGGAAGCCGTTCCATCTAATTCTCATTTAGATTACTATATACATTTGTATTTCTTGCCATAGATCAGAATATGTAACGCATCAACAGGTTAAAAAAAAACATAACATGAAGACAAAGAGAGCCAAAAAGATTAGTCAGTTACTAACACTCCCAAGAAAACTACATGTTGCAAAATAAACTTAAGTATTTTCCCTGTAGAGCTCAGTGGGCTTTTGTGACCCAAGAGTGTTCAGCACTTTTCAGGTTTACCTTTTCTTAACTGCAGGAGCATTTGGGGTCAATGGTGCATTTAAAACCATTTTAAGTGGCTGATGTAAAGCATGTGAGAGGCTTTTACAGTGCTGATTTATTATGTAGGTTGGAGCAAACTCCTCCATTTCAAATGTAAGGTCTCTCTCAGTACTGGCACTTTGGTCATGAGCCCACGTGTGCCCTCTGGAAAACACAAGCAACAAGCAAACAATGAAACACAATAAGCTAATCCTGAATCCAACCATTTGGTCCCAAAAGCATTTTACTCAAAAGACTGCACACCTGACACAGCAGTTAACCAGGTCACACGTGCATCAACACTAAATAAAAAAATAATAATCATTAAATAAAGAACCGCCCCTAACCATAAGAACTACAAACAGGAAAACATGAGATTGAAGTCAACAAAAAGTCAGAGTGGAAGCAACTCTGAATGTAGCTGAAACTTACATGAGCACACAGAGGATACAAAACTACACTCAAAACACCATCACATATGTAAACATGCACTCATGGTGGATCTTTTTAAATGCACTGAAGAATTCAGATGTAAACTTAATTTAAAGCATCTGATGTTTACAGCCACAGTTCAAATTTAAACAGGCTAGAAAACTCACAATAATTTTCAAAATCATCTGGCTTGATCTTGGATGTAAGGAATTTTATTTCAATAAAGACTGGTACATAAATAGTTATATTTAACGGCACTGTTTTTTCGTTTTTTTTAACAAACATCTATGACAGATGACAGGACTTGACGTTCTGTCATGTGGTGCATTATGGAGATCCATACCTTAGGGTGAGCTGACACTGCAGTGAGGAGATTTTTGAGTGAACATTGTTCAGTGCACAGGAAGGATGCTCCCACTCTGCTCACACACGCAAAACACTTTCAATCGAACAAAAAAATACCCATACAGTACACAGATGCAGGGGAGCACTGGCCCACGGTCCAACCCTTAAGGAGGAAAGATAGGAGGAAAAAAAGAGAGGGAGCAGGAACTATGTAGTCTCCTGTTACACTGTAGAGAGAGGTGTCTGAGAGGTAGAGTGATGGATTATTTTGTATTTTTTAGACAGTTTGAAAGCCAATCCAGACCCTCATAGAGACCATCTCCACTAGTGGCACATGTGGCCTGGATGTACCACTGACGATTGCGCAGAGCCTGCAGTTGAAGCTGTGTTGTGATTTCAGCTGCACTAAAGGCATTGGGCAGATCCTAAGAGCAAAAAAAAAAAACCAATGAACTCAATCTCAATAATGTATTTGATGTCATCTATCTATAACCTGTATCTGTAATTTTCCTGATCATACACATCAAATGGAAAAATGTAATAAATTCTCTCGCTGACAAAAATGAGTTGATAGGTGTTCTGTTTTTAAACAATAACACAATCCTACCTGTTTGTTTGCAAACACAAGCAGCGCAGCTTCCTTCAGCTCATCTTCAGCCAGCATCCGCATCAGCTCATCTTTCGCCTCAGCAATTCGCTCCCTGTCATTACTGTCCACGACAAAGATAAGGCCTGAAAATGGAAAAGAGAGGTTTGTGTGACATAACTGGAAAAGTCGTCATGTGTTACAGAGGTCACCACCAATGGTTTAATGCTTGTGAGGCCTCTTACCTTGTGTGTTTTGGAAATAGTGCCTCCAGAGTGGCCTGATCTTGTCCTGACCACCCACATCCCACACTGTAAAACTGATATTTTTGAATTCTACTGTCTCGACATTAAAACCTGTGGGTGAAGGGGGAAAAAAGAGAGACAATTATTTAACATGAGTTAAACTGGCCTAACTATGATTTCGGAACGAATGGACTTGGAAGCCACGCTTCAGCTGATTAGCTCAAGACCAGGTGTGAGAACAGTTGGTAAAACTGGTCCTGGATCCATGTGCCAACCTGAGAGATGCAGGATAGGACTCACCGATTGTTGGGATTGTGGTAACAATTTCTCCCAGTTTGAGCTTGTACAGGATGGTAGTCTTTCCAGCAGCATCCAGCCCAACCATCAGGATCCTCATCTCTTTCTTGCCAAACAATCCTCTAAACAAGCTAGCAAAATTACCCATCTTGGCGCACCTACAATGGGACAAAGGATAATGAACAGTCAGATCTCTAAAAATGTGGCATCATACTGCAAACATTGCCAGACATTATCAAACACTTCAACAAGCTGTCTCTGGACATATCGCCAGTGATAATCCTGCAATTATTTAATATTTTGGGTCTTTATATCAGGCCGCAGCTTGTGTCCCGTTAGCTACCTACTATGCATCCATAGTTCAGAGGCATTATAGTCATATAGAATTAAGTTAAAGGTCATAAGTAATAGGTCTACACACGTCATTTTTATTACCCAGAGGGCAGGTCCTGTCACCCCCCCAGTCAGGTTACATTACATTGTTGATGAACAAGCGTGGGCCCACACAGACATTGTCTGTGCGTCTGAATGTAGAAATCCAGTTTCTTTTAAAGTGCTGGTTAATTGTGCGGAAAACAAGACATCACAGGCATTTATTTTTGTTTTCCTCAACTTGTACACATTCCAGTGATTTCAAGGTTTTTGTACAGTGTCAGCTGAGACGAGACAGCGTGTCCCAGCTTGTTCTGCTCAGCTGTGTAATGCAGGTGGCCAGTGCAAGACAGATATGCGCCAGTATGTTGAAAAACAGACCACATTCCTTGAGCACAATAACAAAAGTCAGCAAGTAGAAAAACAAATTGTTCTCTGACAGTCTTAACATCTGGACAAAAAAAGAAACAATTAGCGCTGCTTCTTCAATTACAGGTCCCCTTGTATTGCTTAGAAACCAAAACAAATTTATCAAAATTGTAACAATCAACTGATTTTTAAATTTACTGTAAGAGATGGCAGCCATACTGTTAAAAAGTATTAGACTGGATTTTAAAATAACTTATGATAACATTATGAAGCCAGAAAATAAATCCACTGGTAGCAAAATACAGTTTACAGACTTATTTCAATCTACCGCCTAACTAGCTTGAGGTTAGCATCCAGCTTGTCAGACAAACAGGGAGGAGGTCATGAAGACTCCACTTTGGGTAAACGGGAATAACTGGTTTCAGGGGTTATAAACAGGAATAACAGGGCTGAGGAGAGTTTTGGGTTATATACAACGCCATTAACAGAAGTAATATAAGTGCAAAGTTTTGTTCTTAAGATTACTTGATTACGTGATTCTGAAAATACAGATGGTAATGCATTTAACTATAGTAAGTGAGTCTGTGCTTCACTGAACTAATTTAGGACACCTTGCATCTTCAGTTATAGTAATGCTAGGCTAAAATAGTTGACTAACACACACAAGACCCTCCATAAAAATCGATTTAGTTTGAATTCCACCAAAACTTTAGTTCTATAAATGCTATTTCAACTGACGTTGAGTTTAGCAGGGAGTTGTAGAGTTAGCCTAGCTGTGCTATAGGACTCAGTACAAGCATTAGATTACTAAAGCACAGAGTTTAACCCGCAAGCACTAAAACATATATTCTGGGTTCTGGTTGTTGTTTGATAATAATTTACACTTAACGGCCACATTTGTCAAACTTTGCAAAGTTTAACCAGTATGACTTGAGCTTGTGCTACAGTTAAGCTGCTAGGGAAATGGCTAACAAACTTCATGAAACAACTTTACATAATAAAGAAGGACGTTGCTCGTGTTCCGTGTGTAAGTTAAAATAAACTACGCACACGGCACTCAGCTGTTCTAATGTTTAAAATCAAGTCTGTACCTTTTCTTTCGCGCAGCGACTCTTCTTCACTGTTTCTGTTACCCGAAAAAAAACAAATGGCGTCCGTCGGCGTCGTCTTAGCTGTCGTCGTCATCCACTATGGTCATCCACCCATTTGTCTTCCTCGTGACGCTTTTTAAAGTTTTTACAAAAGCAAAACGTTGAATCAGCGCCATCAAACGGTCTGGCATGCGGATGCAGGCCGGTTGTGGCAGCACAGGGGGCGTGTGTTTCTATTATTAATAGACCAACATTTGTTTTGTTGTCAACAAATAAAACACATATGGACAACTAATATGTAAATTATATTGTACAATGCGGACAAAATCAGGATGTTGATAACCATGCTCGTGGAAGTTATTCAAATGACCTGACTATGGCACATATGATGTAAGGTTTTTAATCACACACACACATATGATGTAAGGTTCTTAATCACACACACACACATATGATGACAAACAAGGCATATTCTTCATTTTACATCCACTCACAGGCCTAGACTGACCTTCTGCATTTAATCCACTAGATGGCGCTCGTCCTATACGTGTGTATTTTTTCCTCCTGAACGAGCAAAACATTTTGGGAAGAACACGGCCTGTGCCTGGTTTGATTGGAAGAACAGACTCCGGGACCTTTAATAACACACTCGGCTTCCTTATAGTCATGTCGGACCACAGGGATCATTTACTCCCCTGCTGCTGTCCTTTGATTTGTTTGCAGGAGTGGCGGATTCCTGCCGCCTGATGGCTGTAATTATAATGTAATAACTTATTGGACAGAAATAGGGATGTTTCCCCTTTTTTTTAAAAAAAAAAAAAGAAACTTTCTCTCCATGTTAAGAGATGTAGCCTGGCTGCATGTCGTCTTTAAACCTTGACCATGCATCATCATCATCATCATCATTATTATTATTATTGTTGTTGTTGTTGTTGTTGTTGTCGTTGTTGTTATAAACTCACTGGTTGTGGGGGATCAATCGGTTTGTGTTCCAGTGCGTAATGGTTGAAGACCCCCAACATCCAAATGATGTCACGTGACCACGTGCTGGAGCAGGTAAACGCAGTCATCCTGCAGCTCCATCCACCTGGGTGGCGTTTCAGTGGGAGGCAACATACAGTAATAGTAAGAGTCCAATGAGGAGGGTGTGGTGTCATGTCCCCCCCCACCCCCCACCCCACCCGCAGCCAGGCGCACTGGATGCACAGCCTGCCTGTGCGCGTGTGGGGCCTTAAAGAGACGCGCCGCGCGGACGGCGCAGACTTTCTCCGTTGAGGAATCAGCGAGATGAAGAGCAGCGCCAACCCGGCACCATGCGCTCCAGGCTCCCGCGGACCGCCTGCCTACTGCGCCTCACTGCGCTCTGCATCCTCCTCTCGCACACCGCAGCCTACTTTGGGTCAGACGACGTTTTTTTCTTTCTTTTTCGTTTTTTTTGTGTGTGTGTGTTTTTTTTAAACTTCTGCGCATCACAACACTGTTTGTTGTTTTGGCAACACGAAAGAAACGACAACAAGAAGCAGCGCTGACTCCACGCGCCCGTTGCGCACAAACTGTTTATATCTGTGTGCAGTTTTGCGAGTTGTGTCAATTTGTTGCAACTTGTGTTAGACTCTTATTGTGACAGAACTGTAACGGTTTCGGATGTGATTGTTGTTGTGATGATCCAGCTTGTAATTTTTTTTTTTACATTTAAGTCAATTATTTGGGAAAACATGATTTCCATTTTTCCATAATTCCATCCATCGTCTCATGGTGTGGTTGGCTGTAAAGCGCAGGGAATATTTTGCGTTTTATCCAAACCTTGTTCCAACCTCTCTTCATTCCCTCTCCAAGGCTGACAGGTCGGGAACCTCTGGTGTTTCTGCCCGCTCCCTTCTCCGGTGAGTCTGCGGCGGGGAAGAGCCACCTGAAGCAGTGCGAGCAGATGACTCTGACCAGGCGGCAGAAGAGGCTCTGTCGCCGGGAGCCCGGTTTGGCCGAGACGCTGCGGGAGTCGGTGCGTCTCAGCCTGCTGGAGTGTCGCTACCAGTTCCGCAGCGAGCGCTGGAACTGCAGCCTGGATGGACGAGGCAGCCTCCTGAAGAGAGGTCAGTCATGTTCCAACTACACATCAACTACACAACAACAACACAACAACTACACATCAACTACACAACAACTACACATCAACTACACATCAACTACACATCAACTACACATCAACAATACATCAACAATACATCAACAATACATCAACTACACATCAACTACACATCAGCAAAACATCAGCAACACATCAACTACACATCAACTACACATCAACTACACAACAACTACACAACAACAATACACCAACTACACATCAACTACACATCAACTACACAACAACTACACAACAACTACACATCAACTACACATCAACAACACAACAACAATACATTAACAATACATCAACTACACATCAGCAACATATCAGCAACACATCAACAATACATTAATAATACATCAACTACACATCAACTACACATCAACAATACATCAACAATACATTAACAACACATATCAACAACACATTAACAATACATCCTGCTCCAGTGACGTTAGACCAGGTCGAAATTAATTTCTTTCTTTATTTACTCCTTTTTTCCTCCTGATCTTCATCACCATTTTATCACCCATTAAAAAAAAAGTCTGGGGTCACAACTCATGACTCCATTAATCAGGCGTGATGATTGTTTTTCTTCACTTTATATTTATCCAATTAGAATTTAAATTCTCTGACTAAAGAGAAAAACAACATGAAAAAGTTTTCTCGAAAGTTTTCATCCCCTGATTTTCCAGCACGCTCGCTTTAGCTGTCGCTCATAAACTCATTTTTCATCTCACACGTCTAAAGGCCTTTTCATTCTTTTTCAAGATGTTCCCATGGCCGCCAACTGAAAAAAAAAGTTTTCCAGGAAAGTAAATACTTTTTCCATTGTCTGATACAAGTATTGACAAACCCCTCCCCACCCCCTATGAAAAATCAATGTGCATATACTCAAAAATCCTCAGCAGGACTGCTGAGTGAAGAAAAGCTGCAGGATCCTCCAGGATTTATGCACATGATATCAGTGTGTGTGTGTGTGTGTGTGCGTGTGTGTGTGTGTGTGTGTGGGTGAGCACCAACAGGTCAGCATATAGAGGTAATGAGGGAGTAGAAAGCCAAGAAATGTGGTGTGGTGTGGCGCAGCGCGCTCAGGCCCTGTGGTTATTTTTATCTCGGGAAAGCGCCCATTCCCAGAGGAAAAGGGTGGCGTGATTGCCCGCTTTCATCTGGGAAAATCCTTCCTAGTCAAAATAATAATTAATTGGGTCAAAATATACGGCTCTGGCTGAAGCAAATAACATTGCGAAAGCCACAGTTAAAGGTCAGAGGGGGAGTTATGACACATGAACACGTGCAGCATGACGCTGACATTGTTTTACACCATGACGACGTCGCGAGCCCTTTGTCAACACTCACACTTTAACCTTTATATATATTTTTTACATTTACATTCACAGCGTTCAAGGAGACCGCCTTCCTGCTGGCAGTGTCCTCTGCAGCGCTGACTCATGCACTGGCCAAAGCGTGCAGCTCGGGCCGAATGGAGCGCTGCACGTGCGACGACTCGCCCGGCATCCAGCATCGGGAGGCGTGGCAGTGGGGGGTCTGCGGCGACAACCTGAAATACAGCACCAAGTTCCTGAAGAAGTTCCTCGGCCAGAAGCGGGTCAGCAAGGACATGAGGGCTCAGGTGGACACGCACAACATCAACGCTGGCATTCGGGTGAGTGGGGAAAAGAACATCTCTCGACCTTTTGCGATGAGGTTGCCCCCCCCCAGAAAAACATCCCCAAACCTGAGCCACACTTACTCCAAGGAGACAATTACACCTCTGATGCTCTCCTGCACCATCAGAGGGCAGAGCACTGTAATTCTCACCTGCATAATTTAGCTCAGTGCCAGTCAGACTAACACCCCCCCCCACACACACACACACACACACGCACACACACCGTCGTTGGCCTTGGTGGAGGGCGAGGTAGTGCAGCAGCGAGACGAGACGGCGGTGGGATCTCTGGAGCCAGGTGTTCTCAGGCATGATAAAGCTTGCTGTGCAGGCCCACGGAAAATTAAAGGTCTCATGTCGGAGAGAGCGATTATAACCGCGGCCCCTTTTTAATATACGAGCAGGCATTTTTCCCCTCTTACCGGATCACTGTGCTCTTCATAAATCCACCTCATGTTCATAACCGCCACTGCAGAGCTCGGAGGCGAGCGGGGCCCCGGGGTCTCACTCACTCACTGCAGCTCGCACAGCAACACGACGGGAAGAACCGAGGGCCACGATCTTATCTCATCTCTCACTGAGTTAAATGTTTTCCTCACTTTTCACCGATTGTGGCTGAGAGGAGCTGAGTTAACAAAAACATGAAGTGGCAGCTTCCCCCGTCTCTCAGTAATGGCGCTCTGGGGCCCCGAGGCGTTCATACCTGCACAGGGAGGAGGAACTGAGCAGAGGAGCCCCCTGGCTCTCTCTGCATGACCTGTCTCTGGCCTCCGCCAAGACAGCAGCCTGAGTGATCGCGCTCCCAGCACTGACCATCAAGCCCCCGTGAACTATTAACCCACACCAGGCCGCGCCGCCAACAGGCCGCCGCTACACTTATTGGCACCTGTCGCCCAAAAATTCTTATCAGCGTTTTTCCATGAGCAGACATGTACTGAAAAGAGGGCGGAGAGATTCCAGCGTCTGCACTGTTTGTCACCTCCGCCCGGGGCCTTCGGAGGAGGGAGAGACGGGCGAGAGAGAGAAGCTAGACGGAGCTGGTTTCAACACATTGAGATTAGAAAACGTGAAATTGCAGGAGCTGTCCAAGTGAGAAATGCCAGGTAGGTGAAATACAGCATCCTGAACCGTCCCCCATCAATCCGAGCACATCTCCACCCTTAACCCTCCACGCACCCTGCAGGAAGCTGTCTCACTGTGTCCAGATAGACCTCCCAGATAAGAGGCCGGGTCATGAATCAAACTGAAGTAACTGACACCCCTGTCTCTCTCTCTCTCTCTCTCATCAGGCGGTGAAGAGTGGGCTCAAAACAACCTGCAAGTGTCATGGCGTCTCCGGCTCCTGCGCCGTACGGACTTGCTGGAAGCAGCTGCCGCCGTTCCACGACACGGGCCGGCTGCTGAAGTATCGATACGACACCGCGGTGCGAGTGCTGAGCGTCACCAACGCGGCCACGGGGGAGACGGAGCTCTCGGGGCCCCGGCGTCACAGCCAGAGCCTCCGCACTACTGACCTGGTGTACCTGGAGGAGTCCCCCAGCTTCTGCAGGCCCTCGCGCTACTCCCCGGGCACGGGCGGCCGCTCCTGTGCCAAAGACACCACCTGCCAGAGCCTGTGCTGCGGGCGCGGTTACAACACGGCCATGCGCCTCACCAGTCTGTCCTGCCACTGCCAGGTCCGCTGGTGCTGCCACGTGGAGTGCCAGACGTGTGTGAGAGAGGAGGAGGTGTACACCTGCAAGGCGGCGTGAAAGTGCCGACGAGGCGAAACGCTCGACCTGACATATCAGGTCTCTGATCTGATCTCAGAGCAGATCGTGTCTTTGCAGAGCTTCACTCTGACTTGCATGTGTTTTTGTTTTTTTGTTGTTGTTGTTGTTAAAGGAGGAATACACACTTAACGACATTTATAAAACTGCCACTTATCTGCTGATTGGTCTGCAGCCGCTTAACAGCGGGCGGTGATGTTTTCTGACGAGTCAGCTCTCCTCCTGCTGGACGCACTGAGAGGTCACTTCTGTCTGGGACACGGGGGGAAAGGAGCTCTTAAAGGCAGGTGCTGGACGGGGCCTGTGACTCTGACTCTGACTCTGACTCTGACTCTGACTCTGACTCTGACTCTGACTCGTGATGCCGTGCTTCCATTTGACTATTTATTGCACCAGTCAGTGAGTCTGCTTCATACTTAACCATGAGTTGCCACTGAGGCCGAACTTAAAGGCCTTAAAGGAATCGACCTGTCTGTCTCTCTGTCTGCTGTGTCCTGTTTTCTGCTGTGAACTGGGGTTTTTTTGTTTGTTTGTTTGTTTTTTTTAAAAAGCACTTATGTTGCTCTTATTACATATGATGCAAAGTTCATAGTTAATCACAAATATTAGAAAAAAACAAAAAGTTACGGTATAAATATATGTATAAAAGCAACCACTGGAGGCTCTGGAGCGTGGGCAGTGCCACTGGTGTCGTGTGCAGCTACGTGCGACCGGGTTATTGTGTTAAGAAACAAGCTGGGTTTCAGTTGCTCGTATGGAAATGTGTATGGAAATCTGAACATGGAGCCTAATGCGCGTTCAGCAGAACAAAGGGAACTGCTCAGAGGAGTAATGAGGGAAACACCAAACACTGTTGATGACTGCAAACAAGGATGAAACACTTCTGAATAAACCAGCCCCCCCCCCCCTCTTCTATTTATAGAGTCACGTGCTTTATAATACTTTAAAGTTTCAAACTGCCCATTTTCTCTTCAAAGTCTCTTGAAGAGCACATATTTGTGCTCAATGCCTTTGAACTGAGCCAATCATGCTCCTTCTTCCCCCAAATTGCCAATCAGCAAAGAAAAATCACAACGTTTACTCAATTATATCCACATTTAAATCAGCGGGTCCATGTGTGCAGGTCAGAAGTGGCCAACAGAGCCAGAAGGTTGATTGTTATTGGCCAGTTGATGTTACGCCTGAGTGATTCTGGACTGTATATATATATGATATGGATATAACTCATGTCAGGGCTCGAGGCGTATGACAATGTGGAATCGTCATTTTTCTACCTCACTTCATCTTTTGGCAAATATCATTAAGATTTATGAGCTATGCAGAGTTATTATTATTCCTCTGTACATACATGTTCTTTCTTTTGCGTTTGTTCATAAAGATCATATTTTAGGTTTTTGTACAGGTGTTTTTCTCTTTTTTTCTCCTTATATATCAGAAAAAAAGTTTTTTTTTTAAAAAAATGTATATTTCAAAACCGGATGTTTTTCCTTTGTCGTGCTGCATTACGTTCTTATTTAAAACAAATAAGATGAATAAATGGTCGTACATTTGTAAGAGCTGCGTGTTGGTTGGTTCTTGTTCGGTTGTCACCCACACGACCATGCCGTCGCACACAAACGCCCACATACTGCACACGCGACAGGGAGGCGAGTGCAGTGCACCTGCCTGTACCTCTGCACCCTGCACCACTTCCTGCTGACTCTGCCCTGCCCTCCTCCTCATCTGATCTGAGGGCAGTGTGGTCTCTGTGCATCATCCTCAGCCGCCCTGTAGCAGGCGAGTGGGGGGAGGGGGGGGGGGGGCGCAGGGCACGCTTGCATCATCCTCAGCCGCCCTGTAGCAGGCGAGTGGGGGGGGGGGGGGGGGTCGCAGGGCACGCTTACAGGTGTTGTGCCTCTGGCCTGCACAGCAACCACGATGACAATCATAATGACGTTGATGACTCAGAGGAATGTCGTCTCACGCAGCATTCGACCCCCGATTCGCCATCAGAGAGTCACATGGGACCGCCCCTCAGTGGCGACCATGAGAGCAGTTTACGTGCTATTATCCGTGAATCACAACCCTCCACTCGTTTGCAGGGCAGCGGCGAGAGGCTGCGGCGCACAGAGGCCCATTGTATGATGGATTGATGTTTAGCATGTGCTCTGGTGCTTTTGATGTTGCTCTCTAATTACTTTGATGACCCGTGATTATTTCTAATTAGAACATCAGCTCGTTGTGGAGAATGATAAAATCAAAGATGAATTACCTGGCGTGTGTGTGGTGTTTGTGTGGTATGTGTGTACCATCTGGTGCAGTGTGATGAGTACACATATTTTTTTCATATAACCTTCAGGAAGAAAACTGTTGTTGATGACATAGATGAGCCATAAAAACCTTGTGTCATGTTTTTAACGTCATGTTTGAAGTTAGTGATGATTGTTTTTTCAGTTTTTTAGATTTTTATCGTTGTAATAAATCTTTTGCATTTATCTTTTGCTCCAAAATCAGTTTAATTAGTTTTTAGTTCAATTTACCCCGTCAGAGTATAAAGTCTGAAAACTCCATCTTAACGATCCATACGTGCATCGCCGTTCTCCCTGAGGGCCGAGGTCAAAGCGGTTCATACGCTGAGACTACTGACTCACCACATTAACTCGCAATGCAATCATATCGCCGATCAATATTTAACTTTATTCACCTCGGCTGCTGCGTATTAAAAAAATGCCAGTTCCCTTCCAGCCGAGGCGGAGAGGACAAGAGCTGAAAAAGGGATGAGGATGGAGGGATGAGGAGGGATAGTTTGTGGCCCCAGGAGGCCTGCCCCCTACTGCTGCTGCTGTTGTTTTATAATGAACTCCTAAAGCCTTCATTTCCCTCACTACCCCGAGTGGAGGGGTGGGGGGCGTGGGGGGGCAGCGATGGGGGCCGGATTCGCACGCACAAGCCCCGAGGGCGGCCGCTTTGAGCAGGGTGGGGGGGTTGGACGGGAGCAGGGTTTGCAATATGCAAGATCCTATGTCTGTGTGTGTGTGTTTGAAACAGTCCTGACAAGAGAGAGAGACAGGTGAGGGCACACAGGGGTTTTTGCATACGTGTGTGTGTGTGTGTGCGAACTTGCCGCGCGCACACCTGTGGTCACTTCAGCCGGAGTGATGTGACGCGAGTGTGTGTTTGTAGTGAGGTTTCCCGGTGCAGGTGGGGGGCCGCAGTCGGCCCGCTGTGTGTCACCCCGGGACACTGAGTGACATCGGTAACGCAGGGTGATGCAGGTGGTAACACTATCGCTTGTGTCTGCACTGGTCTGGTTCAGGTGGAGGTTACCATGCTGCACTGTACCCTGACGGAGGAAGATGAATTCCCAGGCCGAGGCCGCAGTCATTTCTCCAGATTTATGTATTATATTTGTGTTGCCTAGCAAAAAAAAGATATGATCCATAACCACGAACATAGCTCTCAGGTTTATACATCACCCATTTGTGTACGAACAGTAGATGTTAACTGAAGCAGATCCTTTGCTCAAGGACACAAAGCGCAGCCTCGTCCTGTAATCAGAACCTCACAGCCCCGGGTCAAACATCTAAACGGCGCGAGACTTCCGCCTCTGAAGAGACAACGCTTTGATAACATCAGTGCTCGGCCTGATCCCCGCACCCTGACGTCGCACACGGGCCAAACTAAACTGTGACGCGGACGTGGACGGATGAATTTGGTGCAGAAAAAGAGAGAGAGAGAGAGAGAGGGAGAGAGAGAGAGTTGTAAATATGGCATAGGGCAGGAATTTGGAATGTGAAATGACTAATGCAGTTGCTCAACCCACAACAAGAACATGCACTGCCTAGAGCTATGACAAGGCTGAGTGCATACCTCTACGGGGGGGGGGGCCCAGACGCTGGGGTGGACGGGGACGTGTAGCCGAGCTCCTCGCAGCCGGCGAGGAGATGCTCGGGTGTAGAAACGGTGTATACATGTGTGACGGTCAATTGAGCAGGCGGCAGAGCGGAAATGATGGATTTCACCTGAGGATGTGGAAAAGGAGCGAGTTACTGCTCTGACCGTGTACAAGTAATAAAAACAGATGAAATAAAGAGAAGAGTTCAAATCATGAATGAGCGACAACAACCTTTCATTGTGTGTATGTTGTCGGTTGTCTGAGGTCAAAATTCCTGAGGTCAAAATTTTTATTTTTCCCATTTTAGTTTTTAGGGGGGAAAAAAGGTGCAGCAGATAAAGAGGTGTAGTACTGGTAATTTTATGTACAGCATGGGCCGAGCAGTTCGCCATCCAGCTCCACCCAACACCACCCCCTGAGAGACGGGAACATCCTGGGGAAGGTTGTTCCCATGCTGCTCCACAGTCACACCTGCGCCGCTGATAGCAGTTTACATCGCAGCCTCCGTGATAGGACGTGATAAGACCTCATGCACCTTCGTAACAGGACTCCCCCCCCGCTCAATGTATGGTACTCCTCTGCTTTTCTCACACACACACACACACACACACTGACCTCCATTACAACAGAAACAAAACTTTCCCAGGTCAACATCGTCCCGGAGAGGAAAACACAGATAAAGGGCAGAGCTATGTGTTCTCTCAACCAGCAACATTTCTGCAAAATAAGTCTGGAATGTCTTCGCCGCTGGTTATTTGTTCTACGTACAGCTACAACAATGGCGCCGTGCGTCGACTTACTATCCGCCAGTACTTACACCTATTAAATCATCACTGTCATTAAAGGAATTAAACACGCAATCATGTGCCGTCAAAAGCCGTCATCGTCTGTCGAGCTGCGCGAACCACACGCTGGCTAAATGGCACGTTTGACTCCATGACGAGGCGGCGGGTTGGAGCGGGTGCGTGGCTGTGGGTACGAGGCTGTCAGGCAGGGGAAACCCGGCTGCAGAGCTGCGTGCCGTTTCGCTGTTAGTGTTTCCAACCACAAGAGTGGACAGCATCTCTCATCCTCAGAGGAGTGGGTGTCACAGGTGGTCAGGCCACAGGGCTGCATGCGTGCGTGTGTGTGTGTGTGTGTGTGTGTGTGTGTGTGTGTGTGTGTGTGTCTGACAGCTGTGCAGCCCTTTGAGGTCAGAAGAAACATCCCTATGGTAGTGGGAGGCAACTAGTTGAAATATTCTACAATGAACAGATGTCAGAGAACGACGGCTCCTGCAAACAGCCTACAAAATTTTTATTTTTCCCATTTTAGTTTTTAGGGGGGAAAAAAGGTGCAGCAGATAAAGAGGTGTAGTACTGGTAATTTTATGTACAGCATGGGCCGAGCAGTTCGCCATCCAGCTCCACCCAACACCACCCCCTGAGAGACGGGAACGTCCTGGGGAAGGTTGTTCCCATGCTGCTCCACAGTCACACCTGCGCCGCTGATAGCAGTTTACATCGCAGCCTCCGTGATAGGACGTGATAAGACCTCATGCACCTTCGTAACAGGACTCCCCCCCCGCTCAATGTATGGTACTCCTCTGCTTTTCTCACACACACACACACACACACACTGACCTCCATTACAACAGAAACAAAACTTTCCCAGGTCAACATCGTCCCGGAGAGGAAAACACAGATAAAGGGCAGAGCTATGTGTTCTCTCAACCAGCAACATTTCTGCAAAATAAGTCTGGAATGTCTTCGCCGCTGGTTATTTGTTCTACGTACAGCTACAACAATGGCGCCGTGCGTCGACTTACTATCCGCCAGTACTTACACCTATTAAATCATCACTGTCATTAAAGGAATTAAACACGCAATCATGTGCCGTCAAAAGCCGTCATCGTCTGTCGAGCTGCGCGAACCACACGCTGGCTAAATGACACGTTTGACTCCATGACGAGGCGGCGGGTTGGAGTGGGTGCGTGGCTGTGGGTACGAGGCTGTCAGGCAGGGGAAACCCGGCTGCAGAGCTGCGTGCCATTTCGCTGTTAGTGTTTCCAACCACAAGAGTGGACAGCATCTCTCATCCTCAGAGGAGTGGGTGTCACAGGTGGTCAGGCCACAGGGCTGCATGCGTGTGTGTGTGTGTGTGCGTGTGTGTGCGTGTGTGTGTGTGTGTGTGTGTGTGTGTGTGTGTGTCTGACAGCTGTGCAGCCCTTTGAGGTCAGAAGAAACATCCCTATGGTAGTGGGAGGCAACGAGTTGAAATATTCTACAATGAACAGATGTCAGAAAACGACGGCTCCTGCAAACAGCCTACAGACGTTCATATGATTGTTTTCTTCTTCTTTGGTTTTATTACTGTTCACCTTGTTGCACGCGCTAAGAAAGTGATGTGGAGTAAATATCATTTCTTCCATAATGAGTTTGTAAGGTCATGTTGGGGTCAAATTTGGGTGCGGAGTGGGGGGGTTGACGCCGGCGACGCCCAGCCGCGCCCTTGTGCCCAGCGCAGCACTAGCGTTCACACTAACAGGCCAACTACCGATCATTGTCTGACTCCAACCCCCCCCCCCCCCCCCCCCCCCCCCCCCCCCCCCCCGGTTGCACTTTTCCCACCAAAACCCACCGAGACACTGGAAGCCTATGAGTTTCTCCTGTCATCTCTGACAGCCCCTCATTTGCTTTCATTCAGCGTCTCATCACCGCTTCAAAGATGAGTGGATCATCTCCCCTGGGGGGGGGAGTGAGAACATCAGTCTGCCTTCAAAAAAATGACTGGCATCCAAAAACTCTTGACCCGAGGCAGTTGTGCTCCTCATAATTGGCTTCTTCACTCGATCTGTCTCGGGAAATCACTGTAGAGTTATGATGTATTATATTGCCAGGAAAACATTATTAAGTGTGTTTTGCAAAAGCGATTCAATAACATGTAATTTTGCCTTGATTAACAACACAGTGTTATGGAGGGAATGGGTGGGGGGGGGGGTCACGGAATACAATGAGTGGATTCCATTTAAAAAAAACTCCTGCAGATCTGGTGCTAAGTTTTGGAAATAACCTTCTCTGATGATCAAGTGAAGTGGCCACACACACACACACACACACACACACACACACACACACACACACACACACACACAAACACACACAAACACACACATAAATCTATATGTAAATGCATAACCAATTTCCCTTACATCTGTGACAACCCCTCTGAGATGTACAGATAAAAGAAGTATGACGGTGACATCAAACTAGGCGTGGCCATGTGTGATGTCTCGGTCAGTCGGAGTGGCGTGATCGTGCTCCACACCTGGAGTCTGGATTCCAGTTTGTGCCCGTGGTGCTCAGGTGCTAGAGGAAAACCGGTAAGCTCATCTCATCTTCTCCTGAGGGCTGAAAGATAAAGGACAGACGGAGAGAACCCCATGACCTCAAGAAAGAGAGAGAGAGAGAGAGGGAGAGCAGGAGGGAGGTAAATGTGCCTTATTTCTCCCGTTCTCTGCTTCTTCTCCCTCTCTCTCTCTCTCTCTCTCTCTCGAGCAACAGGTTAAAGCTCTGCACATCCAACCGCTGCCTGGGGATGTGTTATGACAACCAAAAACGGTGAGCAGCGAGAGCAAGAAGTGGCATGAACAGATCTCCAGGCTCCTGACATGTTGGGGTGGGTGAAAAGGACCTCTGTTGAGAAGTGTCTATAGCCTGAAGATACACCCATCAACTCAAGTACCATCAGGCAGCCACGGAAAACTGTCTGGGCCGACGTCTGAGTGCGGAGCTGGATGCGGTAAACAAACAAAGCCACCACTGGCACACGTATAAAAGCTCACTCCACTAATTAAGTTGGAGGATGCTGATATTTTTTGCATCACTTGCTTCTGGTCTCATCAATTCCCTGCTCCCAAGTCCGTAAACAGCAGAGTGATGGAGGGTTGGAGCGAGGTGATTGAGATGTGGTTTTGTTAAGGTGCCAGGCAGCGCCCCAGGATGATTTCCTTCCCATTAAATCAGCGAGGAACGATTGTGAAATGTTCACCGCTTGTTCTGGGAAATCCAATCGTGCCACTTTCGCACAGTGCTCCGTGACAGTCGGCCCATGACACGCAACCTCACAAACAACCCTCCACCTTCTGCAGACACCTTCTCTCCACAGCGATCTGTGATTTGTTACCTCACCACCTTATGGAAAGCTTGATATCATTAGTTTTGGTGTCTCTCTGACCTCAGGCGAGACGGAAGGCGGTGGATGGAGAGACGGGAATATCCTGACACCTATCTGTTGGGAAAAAGAGGATGGCCTAATTAGACTGAGTCAGGCTGAGCTGACAAAAGCTTCCCCGAGGACATGTTTCACAGAGCCTTTCCTGTCACATGTCTACATGTCAACAGATTATGCTATATATGCTCTCAGAGCCTGTCTTTGCAGGGTTAAAAGAGCTCTGCTATTACACTTGTCAACTATTAAGTGTAAGATAATATCAAATAGAATGGAAAAAGCAGCCTTAAGCCCAGATTTAAATTTGAGAAATGTTGACTTGTTCTTCATGGGCACGGTTGGATTAACTTTCTACAAAGACAACAGAACAAAAAATGATTGTTTGACCTGTATTCGGCTCACACTGCATGAATCCCCCAGCGTGTTTGAGGGATTTGTTCATTTTGATTATGTTGGTTATTTTGTTAAAAGCTTCACGCTTCTCATAGAATAGAAAATAATGTATTTGATGTCTTCACTGTGTGTCAGTTACCTGACAAACAGACTAAAACTGGGTTTCTAACACAAATATGGTGTAATATAACCTGAAATAATCACATTGTAAAACCAGATCTGACTCAGGATAGGGTCAGACATTTAAGATTATCATCCGATAAAAACATATACATATATATATATATGTATATAATTTTATAACCATCAACAAAAGTAACGATATGTAATAAATCTTCAACTCCCCTTTTCCTAAAAAAAAATCCTCGGGTCTGTGAAAAGCTTAAGTACAGCAATTACCGTTTCCAAAATTCAAGGTGGAGTGAGCACTCTTCGCGCTTTACGCTCTCTCCGGTGACGCAGCGGAGCTTCCGCTTTCTTATTTCCGTACACAAACGCTCGGTTGATGACGTGTACACTTGCCCACCGTTAGCTAGCCTGCTAGCTTCGATAACTGTCAAAATAAAGGCGTTTGAAATAAATCGTCCATATAAAGTCAAGGGGAAGAATAGTGTTTCGTCGGATCAGGGACAATGGAGACGCTTTACCATCAGACAAACAAGTGAGTGCGTCCTTGTTGTGGGACAAACATCTTTAAGAGGCTTGTGAGACAGCTAGCTAACAAGTGAAACTAAGCTAGCTAGTTGATTCACTGAATTAAACTATCGTCAACCTGATTATTGATGACTTTAGCTGTTCTTGTCGAGATACATTTTTGACTTTTACCTGTTTTGTCATGTTTGTCATGAATGAAGACAAATCCAAGAGGTTCAGTCCATGATGGGACACCTGGAGAAGACAGACCGTGACTCGGTTCACTGTGAGTACTCAGAGCTGCTCTGAAGCTGCTGCTGCTGCTGTAAATTTAAGACTAATTGATCTCATATTTTTGTGAAATGAAGTTGTCCACTGTCCACTGGGTCTGTGGGGAATAGCAGTCAGCATATTTGTACTATTTTATGGTACATTTTAGACGAAATAATTCAGTTGATTAATTGAAAAGATTATCAGTAGATTAACTGATAACAGCTGTGATGTCGTTGTGTATTGTTTCTTTCCCAAACTCCTGTTTGTTTGTTGTTGCTGTTTGGTTAGTGAAAGGAAGTGACTATAGGAAAAAACAAACACTAATGGGCTGGAAAATGAGTTATGTGCAGGTCACTGCTCTGTATATGAGGGTGGTCGCTTAATTTCTACCCAGTACTTGGTCTATGTTATGGCTGCTGTAACCCACTCTGACATAATGACTGGCGGGGGGTGGGGGGGTGGGGGGAGCCTGGTTGGTGCCTGACCATCAGTTCTGGGCCAGGCTGGTGCCAGGACAGGAAGCAGTAGGGTGGATGCAGTGAAAGAATCTGGGAGGGCTTCTTCTAGATAATGGTGGGAGCCAGGCAGTAGACACTCTCTTCTCTTTCCCAAATTATGACATCAACTTGAATTTTAACACCACCATGCCAGTCGTTTTTTTTTTTTCAAGCAAAAAGCCAAATATTTGCTAATTACAACCTCTCTGATATTAGGATCTTTTAGTTTCAGATTATGGCTTGGTGTGTTTCTTCATATAATTCTATTAAATATGTCATTACCCCCCCCCCCCTCTTTTTCTAAGTGTTGGAGAATGAACTGCAGGCAAGAATTGACCAGATCTTCAACTGCTTAGAACGCCTGGAGATTCTGTCCTGCAAGGAGCCACCAAACCGCCGTCAGAACGCCAAATTGTGAGTTTGGAGTGAGTGAATTGATGGTGACCCTAAAGCCCCAGAACTGGCAGGGTGAGTCCTGTCTCATAAAAGGCACAGGGAGGGTGTAGAGGATAAGACAGGCAGCCCAGTCCTGCCCTTTGGCGACGTGGCTCTATGAAAACATTTCCCCAGAAGCCCCGTCATCACCAGCATTCCTGCTGCATTGGGCAAAGATTGGTTTCTGAGCTGGGTAAACAGGCCTGAGGGGACACATTGCATCCCATCCCAACGCACTTCTCTGATCTCAGCTCTTGTTCTTGAAGCTCAAGACAGAGGGAGACAGTGAGAGACTGTTCACAACGGCTGCTTCTGTTTTGAGGGAAAATAAATATATTCATCAACTGCAACTGTGATGAACAGTGTTGCCACAGTCAGCTGCTGAAACAGCTTTGCTGTTATTTTGTGGGTGCGACATCTCCCACCAACACACAGTCAGAGACTAAAACAGTTCTAGCCAACGCAGTGTTTTGCGTTCTAACCTAATTTCAAAGTTGAGTGGACAGAGTTTTAACTGTATTCTTTGCTTTCCCTCAGGCGAGTGGACCAGCTTAAATATGAGATTCAACACCTCCGGACAGCTCTGCAAAACTTCCAACATCGACGCTACACCAGAGAGGCCCAGGAGAGAGAGCGGGAGGAGCTCATGAGCCGTACCTTCACGACCAACGTAAGACACATGTACAACAAAACAGCCTGGGAAAAAACCAGAATCATAGCAATCGATCTTAGGTCATGGCTCGAGTCGCTGGACACCACTTGACTGAGTATTAATGCAGCATTCAAGTGTCAGAGTCAAGCTGAATATTGTGGAATAACACTCCTGTTTGCTCTTGTTTAATAGGACGCAGATACTTCTATTCCCATAGATGAGACCCTACAGTTAAACACCAATTTGCACAATGCACACAGAGGCATGGATGACCTCCTGGGCAGTGGCAGCAGCATCCTCAATGGTCTAAGAGATCAGAGATCCACGTTGAAGGTGTTTGCATACGATTTACACAGAATTTCTACGTAAAGATTCTCCGTGTGTAGAAAAGCAGAAGACTTGTATTTGTTCTCTACAGAAAGGAAGCAGTGGAGCAAAGCATGACACGGGATAAAAGTGATATTCCCGGACCCAGTTTCTGGCGTTCATATTGATCACAATAGTCTCATTGTTAGTGTGCACATGCCCAGCTCAAGGGTGAGTCCTTGTTTCCAGGGAGGAGATGGTCTTCCTGGTTTTGCTTCAGGCCTCCCCTTATCAGGGTGTGTCTGCTGATCAGCGCTCATGGTCTGGTTGTCTAGCCATGGGAAACTACTGACAGAACGGTGCGTCACTGAGGGCGTTGGCCCTCGGCGTCTCCCAGAATCAGACGAACTGGTGGAGATAATTAGTGTTGTCACACAAAGCCTTAGTTTTCTTAAATAATGTGTGCCTGAGCGTTGTTTTTTTTCAATATCCTAACCTTTCTAATCTCACATGTGATCATTATTATTTTGGCTCTGAACAGGGAACCCATAAGAAGATGCTGGATGTGGCCAACATGTTAGGGCTGTCGAACACCGTGATGAGACTGATAGAAAGGCGAGCCACCCAAGACAAGTTAATCATGATTGGAGGCATGCTGTTGACCTGCGTCATTATATTCCTGGTCATCAGATACCTGGGTTGACCAGCATCAGTTGACCAGTCGAGGACATTTCTCCCGCACATCATCCCTTGTGATATGAACTGTGGCAGAGCTAATTTCTTAAGACCAGGTTAATGTGATTTTTATAAATTGTGCCATTACTTCAGTATTTTTATTCCACTTGAAGCTCTAAGAGGACACCAGTCTTTCTGCTGCTTCCCTCAGATTACTGCCACGCAACGATTTCCTTTTTAAAAAAATCAAAACCACTTTGAAACTGTAACTTTCTCGTGACTGTACCCAAATACCCTTCTTAAAAATACTTAAAGCTGATGTTTTCTAGTCAGCTTGCTTTTGCCTCCAGTGAAAACCTTTTTCGTTCTGTTCCTTAACCTTTTACTAACATTGTCAGTGTAATTCTGCCTCGGTAAGCATGGTTCAATAGAGAAATAGAAATACATATTTGAAAATACGCAAAATGCATCACATTATGTTACACTGAAACTCAACAATATTCCCCTGCAGTATTTTGATTTTGGTGTGTTAGCTAGCTGTGTGTTTTTCACTCACTGATGCAGTCATAATCATGTAGTAAATTCTTCTATCATACTGTTTCTCCAGTGTAGCATTACACAATATGTGCACACTGTAGTGTTTTATTCAAACTACCACTGTTGGTGGTGGTAAAGGTTTTCCCTTTCTGCTATTTTACAGTCCAGTAGCAAAAATATGCTGCAGCCTGCACACTGACCATTCACTTTCTAAAGATTCAGCATCAACTAAGCTGTACCAGCCATTATATTATATAACATCCATTATGTTATGATTGACTGCAGAACTGGAGTGCCTAAAAAAACTGGCAGAGAAAAATAAGATGGCACAAATATTTGTTGACAAGCAATGGAAGCAGCAGTTTCTGGATTTATGCTTGTGTTTTGTCTCACTATGTGAGTGATTTATCTTCATTGAATAAAATGTTTTAAAATATTTGGTATTTAATGAATGCGCTTTAATCATTACACAAGTTCTCTTTTCAGTGCAGCAGGGGGTTGTTAACCCCAATGTTGATGTGCACAAGTCTATTAAAGGAAACCAGGGCTCCATCTAGTGTTTCATATTCAACAGTGACCTCTGCAGGGACTGCTTTGCCTGTCTGACTCAGATGAGGTTTATGTCAATTTGACAAAACATCATTTGTCCACTTGACTGCAAATATCATACCTACATCATACCTACATATTATGGAAAAAAAGAACACATGGACTCAAGATTTTATTTGCTGAAACAGAGTTAAGTCTTTAAAAAATACAGAGTTGCTACTGTTAGAGAGATTTTAATGATATTCCTTCCCTGCCCCTCTCAGCCGCAATAATCCAGAAATAACCTTGATAAAATATGTGGTGTCCTTTTTGCATCCGACCTGTCATTCTGTCTCAAACTTCTACAGCGTTAATAGGTTAATCTACAGCAGTTTTATTTACAAAATTACACAAAAGGAAAACGCGGCTCTTCTCCTGAAGAGCATTTTGGAAAATAATTTAAAAACAGAAAAATACAGTTATTGCAGTATACTACAATCTTATTGTAACATGATGCAAAAGCACCATCTTGTTGTACAGATTTCAGTGCAATTTATTCAGGTGTACCCTCACCACAGAGAACATGAGCTTTGCCTCCAAGCATTATGGATATTACAAAAACCCCTCCATGATAGTTCCCTTGCTAAGAGATAGGGGAGTTCTTAAATGAGAATGTCATGCTGACTGGGACACCATAGCTGTAATTACATAGGGTCATCATTGATGGGATTCTTCACATTACACACTGATATGTACAAGTTACTGCATTACAAATTATCTTGGGAACTGGGATCCAAAAGAAAGCAAGTAGTCATATGAGAAGAGAAAGAGCATCAGTATTTGTGAAATAACATTAGTCAAAGCTGTTTGTCTCTAGAGTAAATACATCTCCTCCCCTGACAGGACTCCTGCTTATAGCTTCAGCCATCATGTCTCTTTGGCTACCAAAAACTGTAAGAATAATATTTTTAGTCAAAAAAGAAACAACAAAACTCCAGTGGTTTTCTCGATTGATTAATCAAAACAAATTCTTGTTAATATTCCCCTTAAGAGGAATAAAAACTTTAGAGAGTCTCTTTAAATTGCCATCCTGCCTTAAAATACAGAGAAAATGATGTGGTAAGTCTTAGTGTCCTTTTTAAAGCCAACACAGTTAGCACCACTTTGTGGCTACAACTTGCTGAACTGAGTAGGCCAGTAAAACGATGGTTTGACAAGCTAAAACCCCAAACCATTACAGCTGATTTACCTTGATTTAGCTTACATTATTACTCAAGAGCCATGGTTAGGTGGGTGCTGGAGGTCCTGCCCTGAAAAGATTGGGTGTAAGAGTGGGTGGAGCTGGAGAGCAGCGGCTGCAGCCGCCTGTGAGGGCCGAGGTGTGAACAGTGTGGGGTAGAGGGCAGTATGAGGGACATGGTGGAGAGCGAGAGGGGTGTGGTGAAGTGCAGATGCTGGGATAATATGTATAGGCTGGCCAGAGAGGAAGGCTGTCGGATGGGCAGGGATCAGCCCGGCGTGTCCCAGTGAGTGTCCAAGAGAATGACCAAGGGAATGGCCGAGAGGAGACAGGGAGATGGGGGTAAGGTGGTGCTGGGGAATGTGGTGTACCTGGGCCAGCTGGGCATGTGCCGGGTGTGGATGGTGGGCGTGTGCTGGGTGTATGCCCATGGCTGCAGCAGTGGCAGCATGGTGCTGCAGGATGGCGTGTTGCACTGTGGTGATTGACGTGCCAGAGGCCATGGACACTGTTGGCTGCTGAATGTGGATCTGCTGCAGAGCTGGGGGAGGAGGAGCTGGGGCCAAGTTGGCGGCAGCTGCGGCCGCGGCCGCCGCAGCAGCTGCAGCAGAGGGAAACGTCTTCACCTGCTTAGCCAAAAGCTGTTGTTGGATATGCTGCTGTGCAGCCTGTTGCAGCTTGCTGTATTTCTCCATCTCCTCGGGTGTGAATGTGATGGGCTGACTCTCCAGAGGAGCCAGTCCATCCTCCTCTCCCTCCATGCCGTCCTCCTCCAGGTTGGGGGGTGGATAGGCAGGGTAGGCATGCATTGGAGGCTGCTGCTGCTGCTGCATGTCTGGGATGAGAGACTCCATCATTGGGTTCTGGGAGGGGTCCTGTCCTGCATCTCCTTGGTACTGAGGCATCATCATGGAAGGCTCCTGTTCAAACAATGGCCGGGGTTCTTGGTGCACTTGGGCTTCTGTAGTGGGGAGCTGTGTCTCTTCTTGTACAACAGTGCTCTGTGGGGCATCCTCAACCTTTTGGACAGGTGGGGCTGGAGGCGGTGGTGGAGGCGGGAACTCTCTTATCGGCTCTACCATGATAACCTCTCCATCAGCCTCCGAGCCTTTTCCTGGACCTGATTTATCTCCCTCATCGGGTCTAGTTAAGGGAATCACTGGCTTCTTTCCTGCTTGCAGTTTACCAAAGAGAGGAAGCATGGCTTTATTTCCAAGGGCTGGGGGTAGTTTGGGACCAAAGTAGCCCTGTGGTGGGTCCTTAATCTTAATTCCAGCTTTTGTTCCAGTGGCAGAATCCTCAGAACTTTTTTTCGACTGAACTTTCTCCAGGAGTTGGCGAGCAGTCAGGGTGTTTTTCTGTTCCCCTGCATCCCGGATCCCCACTGGCCTCAGAGTCTGTGAGTTGGATGAATGGATGGTGCGGTTAAGGCCACGTGATGAAGATGATCGTGGTGACTGGGAACGGTAAATGCGTGAGCGGTTGAAGTCTCTGCGATGTGTGTCGCTGTCAACTCGGCTCCTGGGACCTCGGCGGCGAGGAGAGCCTTTGGCTGAACTAGAGGAGCGGCTAGCAGAGCTGTGGCTTCGGCTGTAGCTGCGCCTCCAAGATCTTGCGCTGGTGCTGCGGCTCCAGCTACTGGAGCTTCTGGAGCTGCTTCTGTGGTGCCGCCGGTGCCTTTTTCGGCGGCTGTGGCTGCGTGAACGTGAGCGGGAGTCATCTGAGGAGGAAGAGGAGTACTTATGTCTCCTGGATCGTCTATGCCCTCGGCTGCCCCTCCGTTCATACTCAGAGTCTGATGATCGTTTGGAGCGCCTCCGTCTGCGACCCTCTGTGCTATAATCACTGTAGCTGTCAGAGTAGCTGTGGCTACGATGGCTGTAGGCACTGCTGCCAGCCGAGGAACGCTCAGAGCTGCTGGAGTAGGAGCGACTATGGGACGTTTGGCCACGATGGCGCCGATGGCTGCTGCCTCGTCTTTCCCCTCGTCTTGATGAATGACTGCAGGACCGCCCTGATTCCTCACTGTGGTGGCGGCGTTGTTGTTCCCGTGGACTTGACCTGTGATGACGCGAGCGTTGTGTGTTAGAGCCTCCTTCTTCCTCACTCTCGCTGCTGGGAGGTCTACCAGGACCAGGACTCTTCTGGGCAGAAGTGGAGCAGGAAGCACTGTGAGAGGCACTAGAGTCAGTCTTTTGCCGTTTGGTGCCACTGTGCTCTTCTGTGGTACTGGCCTTTACAACCTTCTCAACGCTTTTTCTGGCTACTCCTCCTTCTACTGCAGACTTGCAAGGCACTTCCTTGGTAGCGCGTTTCCTCTTCCCCAGTTCCACTCCTGTCTTTCCTGTAGTTCCTCCCGTTCCAGCTGTCACTTGAACAGAGGAGGAGACAGTTTTATCTTCTGACTTTGGTTTTGCTTTTTCTTTTTCATCACCAGGTTTTTCATCATCAGGAGCTTTGTTTTTGCTCTTCTTCCGTTTGTGTTTCTTCTTTTTTTTGGGCTTTTCTTGTGTTGCCTCTGTTTCTCCTTCATCTTCCACTGCTTCTTTTTCCTTTCCTTTGCGCTTGTGCTTTGAAGCCTTCTTATGCTTTTTCTTTTTCTTTTTCTTCTTGGCACTGCTGCTGCCAGTTGCAAGCTTTTGCTCATCACCCTCTAATTTGACAGCTTCTTCCTTCATCGCGGACCTATCTTTGTCAGTGCTGGTCTCAGGTTTGGTAGTTGAATCTACATCAGCAGTTGAGATAGCTATCTCTTGTCCCTTGTCATCAGATTCTTCAGGCTTAGGGGACTTTGCTGCTTTCCCGCCACGAATCCCTTTGTTGCGAGATAGCTTGAAGTCAAAGTAGAGGGGATTACAGCTGTAAGACAGGGAAGGCTGAGCTTTTGTAAATTCAAGAAGCTCTGAGGGCCACTGCAGGGTGGTGCTCTCATCTTTGCTAAGAACTGGGAAAAAGGGACCAGTGGGGATTTTAGGGCCCATACTGGAATCCAGAGTATCCGGAGTGCTCTCTGCTTTTGGTGTGGGTGAAGTGGAAGCTGTGTCTGCTGTGTCTGCTGTGCATGACGTGACCTCCTCTGTCTTCACTGCAGGTGATAGAGGAGTACGCTCTGAGTCAGGGGTTGAAGGGACATTGCTTTGTTCTTGTTCAGTCTTACAATCTGTAATGTTGGGTTCTGTCCGGTCAGGGCTATCTTCAACCTTTTTCTCCTCTACCTCTACCTCTACCTCTTCCTCCTCATCTTCCTCTCCTTTGCTCTGACACTGATCAGTGGCCTTCATGAACAGCAAAAACTGAAAATGAGGTTTTACCCGACAGTGAGCTGGAGGTATGTAGTGATAGTACTGTGGCTCCTGTCCTGAATATCCTTCCTCCTTTTTCATCATCATTTTCAGTTTATTGAGTGTGGAGGCTAATGAGCCTCCATCATCTGGCTGCGGGACATCTTCCGTCCCTGCTACACTAACAGCCTCTCCTCCCTCACTTCCTCCTGATGCTCCCTTGGGGCTGTCTGTTGCACAGCCTGATGTCTCCTCTTGTTCTCCCCCATCCTGGCTTTCCTCTTCATCCACAGCCTCCTCACCGTGATCAGCAAACACTGCAGCTGCTGTCTCCAGCTTTACTGGGGCTTTCTTTGCAAAAGAGAAGGAAACACTGACTTTGGATGCACTACTTGGGGTTGGGGAGGGGGAACTGTTTTTTCCTAAAGAGAAGCTGATTACTGGGCCAGATTTCGGAGAGGCTTGTCCAGTTTTGTCTGTCTGTGATCCCTCCAGGGTGGCATCTGTCAAGGCAGGGTACTCAAGTGTCATGTTGTCACCATCCTCTACCTTCTCTCCATCCACAGCCACTGTAGTAGTTTTGAACATGGGCCCACTCCCTGGTGTACTGAAACACAGTAGTATAATACAAATGTGAGGTCATATCTATGTTTTCATATGAAGAGATAACACTAATAAATTTGGTGACAGAGGATAGCCCACTGTGTAATCACTGCTATCTTCAGTGTATAAATATAGTTATTGTTATATCCGTGTTAAAGTTGAAAGACAGACTTTTCTATTATATTATGTTAGTAGATAAATCTTGAATCCAGCCAGCAGATGGCACTGCAGGAGTAAAATATTACCGATCCTGGTGTTTCCTCTGTTCAGCCAGCTCGTGCAATCGGCGTAGCATTTTTTCTTGCTTTTTTCCACCTTTACGGGATCTTGAGGACACATTACGAGCAAACTCTCTCTGCTTTAGCTCTTTAAGTCTCTGCAATACACAAATGCAAGACAGGGACAAACAATGCTTATCGGGATCTCATCTCATGGGTTTTAAATTAACAACATAGCTGAATTATTAAGAATGTGACAATAAACAATACCTGTTTATGAGCGTGGTCATAAGAGTTAATGTGGTTGTCAAATTCCTGGTGCTTGGTATACTGTTTGTCACATAGCTCACAGTAGAAATTGGCTCTTAGGTCTTCCAGAGCCTTTGCGATGGCTTTCTCCTTTTCCACTTGGTCCTATAATTAGTGTAAAATTAAGAATGAAATAAGTTCATATTAAAAAATGTTTTCAAAAAGATGGAACAAATGAAAAATACTGTACGGTAACTTGTCACCTTACACTTACGTATACAGCACCCAAATACAGATTAGCATTACATGAGCCTTACTGTAAGGCCTCACCTTGTATTTTTGCCGCAGTTCTTCTGTATCCTCCTTCTCCACTTCAAGCACTCTTCTCTTCTCTGTGGCGTCCTCTGCATAATCAAGCTAAAAGGACAAACACGGCATTTACTGTACAGCAAATACAACTCCTGAATCAAAAGCAGCAGTCCTAATTCACTATATAACGTATTTAAACACTATTATGTAAATAATAAGCCTAAGCAACCAGTTCTGTGGTGTCACTCTTTCACAGAGACATCTTGGCACTATGGAAATACCATTTTGTAATTGGTTGTACTTCATACACGTTTCTGATGAAAACACATCATCGATGATTTGGACATTAGAGATTGCAAAAGCACATGGTAAGCACAAAATATTTTAGTAACAAATAATATCGCATTTGTGAAGATAAGATTGAGCACAAAAGCTGAACTTCCAGAAATTTCAAAGGCATTTTGTTGGTGCCAGGTATGAAAATACAAAAAAAGTCAAATAAGTGTATCTCGTCACAATAAATAGCACCATACCTCCATCTCCATGCGGCCCATTCCCATGACATCATATTTGAGGATAATGGGCACAGGGTCAGTGCGTCCTGAGGGAAAAGAGATAGGGAAAGGACAAGGTAAGTTTTAGAGACTGGAACGGGGGGGTCAGCTCGGAGACAGCCTGCTTTTAGAGCATAGGGTGCTGGGGTTAGAGAATTTTGCCTTGAAGTGCAAAGAGACCAGAAAGCTACAGTGAACCAAACACCAGCCATTCTCACAGCTTACTGCAGCCACAGAGCACAAACCAATTCATCTTTCCCATGACATTTGACCTGGCTGCTGTTTGTGCTTAAATGTATGTCTTCAGTATATACGTATATATATATATATGTATATATATATATGCGCGCGCACGCGCCAAGTTTATCAAGGATGCTACAGCTTGAGGGACTCGCACTCTGTGTGTATGTGTGTGTGAGAGAGTATCTTTATCTAAGTCCTATTGCACGGTCTTGGAACTCTCCACAGTCGGGTTGCCCCTTGCAAACCCATTTCACTGTGCAAATATGTTGCCTTGTCCCAGGCCACCTACATCATTAAGACTGGAGCTTAAAGATTGTTTTCCTTAGTTTGCTTAAGCTATTTATGTAAGCTGTGAAAAGAGCTAGATCAGAAAGAAATTAACTGTTGAAAAATAAACAAACCAAAGACAACCAATAAAAAAAAACAAAACAGAATGAAACATTAAAGATAAAATATATAAAAATCAAAACTATTTTGGAGATTGACACAAAACTGCTTAATCCACTCATAACCAGCCAAACAAAGCAGAGATAAAGACAAGAGTAAAATTAAAAAAGGACACAAGCACTGAACTACAGCAGAGTGACGTCACAGGCCAGGTATCGCCATGGTGACAGTGCAAGGGATGGGGATACTTACCTGATAAAACATGGGTATGGGTAGGAGGAGAAGGAGGGGGAGGACAGACAGACAGATAGACATGGGATTCTCAAAACAAAAGGCATAAAAAGAATTTGGACTAGTCTGCTGCTCCTGTTGCCAGCCAGATACAATATTTCATCTTACTGATAGTGATTATCAATTCAGTTTGGTTTCAGTTTTTTCCTCCCATATAATCTAGTTGGGTGGGGTTTTTTTCATGAGTCATTTTTCTATGTATACCATTGGGCATATGTGCAAGTCCAGTGCTACAACTGGCCACTGGGCTTGGAAATGTACAATCAAAGTTTAATAGTAATGATGCTTAATTGGAGGGAGTTGGTTTTAAGTTCTTACCAGTTTGGTTAAAAAATTAAGGGTTTTAAATAGAAAGAAACACGAGTAGGCTATTGTACAATTGCTATTGTTCTGTTGAATTCATATTTTGAGGCAAAAAACAGCCTACAGACAACACGAATAAAGTATTAAATTGGAATGCAGTCTGAATTTTTTTTTTCTTTCCTGAAACTTTAAATGTGGACAACTTACTTGTACATTCTTACCTTCCTGGAAAGAGAAGGGTAAGAATATTGTTTGAGGTAAATATCCGTGTCATTCCTATGCTATCCTTAAATAATTTAGTCATCACAGCCCAATGACATTTGAATTCTGAAATCACAGGTGCATGGGCATTGTAACATATAGTGGCCCGCCTGGACTCTCAGTCCCACTGCAGTGTCTGTCAGCTGTGAGGGTCTCTGACTCTGATTGAAAAATTGTGGAAGCCTTACTCCACAAACAAGATGAGAGATGGGAAAGGATTGTGTGATAGCTAGACCATAAGACTTATCTACTGACAGACGTGTGTTCATGCTATTAGCCCAACGGCAGTAGAGAAGTGAAACCAAAAAACAGAGTTTGGTCTGTTAACCAGCCACTGCAGTGGTCTGTGTGAATGGAGTCACAAGTTTGGCCTATTATTAAAGATTAATGAAGAATTACAGTCATCCCAAACTATCACCAATCATTAAACACAGTGACAATACTTCCACATTACCCATTCCAGTGGAAAACAAAGGGACCAGACAAAAATGTGCATCTAAATCACAGGGTGTGAATCACAAGGTTAAAAAAAACTGAAAACAAACAAAATGACAATGTTCTAAGAGTAATACATATGCATGATAATATACAAGCAGCAGAATGAGGACTAATACAGAAAGAATTGAGAGCCTATGTAGCATTGGTGCTCTGATGAGGAAACAAAAAATGGGAGAAATCAAAACAAATTTAAAAAAAGGAAAACAATTCAATTTGGGGATAAAATAACATTTACCACTAAGTTTACCATCAGCACAACATGGGCAGGATCAAATCGCTGTAAAAAAGAAACACCAATTGGTTAAGCAGGAAGATTGAGGCACATAGAGAAGGGTGGGTGGGGTTGGGAGTGTGGTTGTTGGGGTAAGGGGGGTTTCATTACTAGAGGGGCTTCAATGTGTAACCCCCCACCCCCCCTCATCCCTTTGTTCAGGGCTAAGTGCTTACAGGGATTTCCTCTCACCACTCTCTCCCAACCACTGGTCCCAGTCCCCAGGCCCCTGACCTGGCATCATCTTGCTCTCTCAACCTATGTATGCCCCAGGAATATGAAACTACCACCTCTTACAAAGTACACCAAAGTTTATCCCTGTATTAGTAACAAAAACATACAGTATACCTTAGCCCAGCCAAGAAAAGTTGAAACCCCATCGGTTAAGTACTTCTGGGGGGAGCTGTACTGGGTGACGAACATTGTAAAAACAAAAACAGGTCAGTGAAGAAATGTGGTGTATCATCTAAAAAATGAATCAAAAGAAGGGTTTACTTTTTGCATTGCATGGTTCAGGGAAACAAAATAACTAGCCTTAGATGAGTAAATGCCTCCAGGGACAACTACCATTTTCCCCCTTTGCATTTTTGCCTTGCAAATGCCTGTCATTCCCAGTAAGCTATTCTCCCTGAGATTCTTTCATTTCCTCCCTATATCTACAGCCACCAAGCTTGTTTTGGGGATGTACTTAATCCAGGAACAAGTGGACACATGACACACATAAATGTACCTAAAGGTAAGAACTGGCAAGGTTTTAAGCAGTGTTTAGAGCAGGTTTTGCATTGCCCTGAAACAGGGTCTTTCCCCAAAAGGCTGTGAACTGTGCACTTGTTTAAAAAGTGAGAAAGTAGTTCAGTGCGTTACCTCCAACACTGCTTAAAGCCCTAAGGTGAGTGTGACAGTTTGAGGCAGGCAGGGGTGCACCTCTGGGACAAACATGCTGTGCAGGAGGGGCAAAGAAAGGGGGAGGATGGGAGCATGTAACCATGGGGACAGAGACATTCGCGGTATAGAAGTGTGGTGAGGTTTTCCCTGTAAGTTGACTCTATGGCCCGGTCAGTAACAGACACACACACACACACACACACACACACACACACACACAAGTCCCATATAATGACCACACACATTCACGCAAGTTTAACAGGTTTGGAGGTAGAAACAGGCAAACAAGCACAGGGGAGAAAACTTGTCTACTCTGCAAGCCATTCAAAGTCTGAGCCGTGGTTACAGCCAATCAGATACCCGACAGCAGCCACAGAAATACAAAGAGAAAAAATGATCTAAAATACACGGAGATGATTCTACAGGATTTAAAGGAATCACGGCTTCCTAAATCTACCTTGATTTAACTTGGGTTTTTTTTTCGTTGTTCAAATCAAAGCATTTGACTCTTGAGCAGATTGAAATAAAGGTTTAGTGATTATGCAGCAAAGAGGAGGAAGCTGACAGAGGCCATTAGCCTACGGTACACTGTAAAAGGATTGTTACATTGAGGTCATCTGCAGAGTGGGAGTAAGAAAACACAACCACACACACATACACACATACACACACATACTGACATACAGAGGGATCCAACAAACCTTACCTAAAAAGGGGCAAAAGGGACAAAAGAAGAATAAGAACAAAGTCAATACAGTGAAAACTTAAAAAAGGGGACACAATGCTTTGACTTCAAAATTCAAAAAATCTTCTCTTTCTTGCAAGGAGGACAGGAAAGGAGAGTGAGATTATAATGATTATCCAGCAGACCTTGATTAGACACAAGAGTGCAACTGTATTGTCAGCTACTGTTGAGTGCATTAAGCAATTTGAACAAATAGTGGGCTCCAACACTGGGTCATTATTTCCTACACAACAACTGGACACGATGACGCAGTCTCATCTACCCACAAAGCAGGATGCTTATATAACCTCACATCAGTGGTGCCAGCGGCAAAAACAAGTACCGTTAGTTCCTGCAACGTGTTCTCTCAGCCACACAAAGCACCACAACCTTATCACATCAAACAGACTGCTACACGGCTGTTCAAGGCCAAATAAAAATAAACAAAGATGGACATCCAGTGCTGAACTCAAAAACTTCTGCAGAGTTTTTAGCCTCCATACATTTGTCACACTGCCCAGAATGAAGCAGCTTCCTGGTCCACTCTGGTCCCTGGCAACGCTCAGGCTGAGAATACCTATGATATGACACAAGGAAGCAAGGCCATATATGTCCATGAACGAGGGGCGCTAGGGTAGCAGTGACACAGCTTAACAGCCAGTCATCAGATCTGTGTGTTTCTGGAAGCTCACCCATACATAATAAACATTTTCATGTCTAAAGTTGGTGAGCAGATATGAGTGACGATGCAGGTGGTTTGCAGCAAAACCCGCCTGTTAAACACACAGAAGGCACTGACTCAACGGGACTATTTGCCACAACCTACATGGCCAACAAATCCAATTACAGAGCACAAGTCTGAACACTTATCTCAGCATTTTTAATTCATGGTGTGAATTTAATGAATTGCATTGGAGCTTGCATGATAAGCTGTCAGGCTATAACGTGTTTGAAATTTGGGTGTGTGCTGGAATCCCATTTTTGCAGGATGAGTGCTGTTTCTCTTCAAAGTGCTGATATTGAGCACAGATGTTCTTGCTGGCTTTACAGGAAGAGCAACGCACTGAGCAAGTACTGCAACAGAGAGAGACTGAAAGAGGTCGGAAACATGTGAAAGAGTTATACAAATGGGACAGGTAGATCTGCAGTTAAAATTGGATGGACGCAGAGGACAGAAAAGGGCGTGCGAAAAGTATGTGGAAAAACAAGCTTCTTAGCAGACTGCAAAGATTAATTAGCTTGTCAATGTTGACATCACTCTCTGGCAATGTTATACATCATCCTCTCCAGAGAGCACAGGCCAGGGTGAGGCTATAAAGGGTGAGTTTAGAAAATAAGAAAGACAAAGAGAACAATGATACTGAAGAGACAGGAAGAGGCTCAGTGGAAACATGCCAGGCCTCTGCAACACTGCATCTGAGCCAATGAGCTGATGAGCACAGCAGTGTTGTGCTAATGAGTTGCTGACGTTAGCCAAGACTAACCCACACATTTAACTGTGTTGAACCAGCATCCTCATATAGTGTGTCAAAAGAAACTTGGCAATTAAGACAAAAATCCAATTTTTTTCCCCAAAAAGATGAACATTCTTGTGTACAAATGTAAACATGGTGTTAAAATCAACTAGACAGAGGCAGCCCCCCGTCCAGAGTAACAGAAAAATGCAACTAAAAGCTTTAAAGATCCAGAAATGCTGCAGTAACAGTTATAATTAATTAATTAACCAATAACCAAATCTATAAGCTGATCAGAGCTGCCGTGAATGAAGAAAGGTAGAGCCCAGTGTGCTAAAAATTACAAAACCAGCAAATTACAAGTTCAGAAACTCAAAATCCAGAGCTGATTAGCTAAATCAACAGGATGTACTGTAACTGTAGCAAATTATACTGCTATTTGGAAGAAAAAAAGATCACTTTAATCAGCATAGCTGAAAACTAAATGCACCATCACAAGACAAATAAACACTTCACTTCCATCTCCCAACCCCTCTGGATCCTCCTCTTGAGGAGTATTTCTTTACAAGGCCTCCAGTACAACTGAACAACAGAATGAGCGCAACAGGAGCAACTGGAATTTGTTTAAATTATCTGTTTTACCCAGTAACAGACACAAGGGGAGAGGTCAGAGAAAGGATGTGGAGAGAAAAGAAATTGCTAGTACAAAAAAAACCCCTGAAAATATGAGGGGAAAGAAAGTGGCATACGGTAGTGGCTCAGTACCACCAACATACGTTGAACATAAGCTAAAGAAGAATGTGTCCTTACCCTGCATGGTTTTGCCAAGACCTTGCCCCGACTTCCAGCCATGTTTCTGAAGCAGTCGGTGCCCGATGTTATCCTAGCAGAGAACAGAGGAGAAAAAAACCAAAAATATTCCAATAATAAGAGGAGCTTTTCCCCGTGGGCACGGGCCAAAAAACAAACACTCAAAATAAAATAAAACACTCAGATCACGCTAACATCATCAGCACAACCACCACCACCATCACCGTCATCATCATAATCGTCATCCACATCACCTACAGCGTGTAACATCAGTTTCTTCCAGCACAAGGAGTGGTAATTGGGGGTGGGTGGAGGAAATAGAAGTTGGGGGGACTGAGAGGAAGAGTAGGTTTTCTACTATGATGAAGAAAAAAGGCTATGTGTTGCTGTTTCTTGAAACTACAGGATACCCTCCTACATCAGGAGTGCAGTTTTAAAAAACCTTTTAAGCCAAAGAAATTGGGCATGAGCATTTTTTTAGATAATAAAGATAACATGTCAAGTCACATCCACTAACTGAGAAGTTAGGAGGAGGAGGAAGGAGAGGGTAATATATGTATCACACGCATACATATATGAACCACTACAGAGCAAGATCTTAGTACACAAAGAAAAGTGACACAGAACAGGTATGGAAATCTTGCATTAACAAAAACGAAGACCAGAAACTCCAAGCTTGCTGTGATTCCGTTACCATGACAAGGGGAGCACCATGAAACATATGCAGCTGTCACAAAAAATACAGCAAGAGGAAGTGACAGAAGTGGAGCTAGTGGGCCTTGGATTACCATTACAAGGCCCAGGGTGGACAGAAAATGCAAGTGTTGGGGGATATGTGGATGTGCAGGTGAGGAGAGGGTGACACTGTGTGCATGTAGCCCCATAACATACACTAGAAATAGCTGTTGTGCATGTTCTTGGCAAACCTCCATTATTATCATCTCTGGTCCATTCCCAACCATATTCACGCATGTTATTTTAAATGAAGAATTTATGCTGTTCTAGTTTTACCCACGATATTATAATTATAAACGAATAAACACATTTTAGAGACTAGATGCAACATACTTTTTAACAAACATAAATGTACTACAAATAGCTTTAAAACAAGCCCAGCAGCGACTTTTTCTTTCAGACCAGCAGGAAAGTATTTTCCTTAAAAAATATCTGCCACACTTGCAATGCTAATGATTGCTATGACAAACAATTAACAGCTAACTATGTTGACAAGACCAGGCAACTAATAATGAATTAAGGAGGCTAAAGAGGAGTGCAGGAACATACACAACAGGAAGTCCTAGCACACTGTGGGGCCCGATGTGCATGTCTGTGACTGTTATATCACTAGTGTAGGTCAGCAAGAAAATAAAAACATTAAGTGAAATGCAAGACCGTCCCACCACTACACACTACAGTACATCCTCAAGCACAAATAAACAGGAAACAATGAGATATCTTAATAAGCAGTGTTGTTTCTGTTGTGATTATAACTAATCCAAGCGTGTCTAACATTCACCAGAGTGCTGCATTCTACGAGAAAACATACAAACCAAACAAAAAGGATATTTATAATCACAAAGAGATTGACATCAACTTTCACGAACAGAGTGAGGGGGTTGGAACAAAACAGAAAAAAACAGCATGCGGCTTTTTGTTAAAAGATTTTTAACAAAAAGTATCGTCGGTGTTAGTAGTGCACTGTGGATGGTACACATACAGAGAGGTGGGGTGGGCTGGGGTGGATGGCGGGTGAACAAAACTGTTAGTTTCAGGTGGATCAGGCACAAATAGGATGGTGATGGCTCAACGGGGCTCGATTAGTTCTCTTTGACAAAAGAGGTCAGGACATGAGGCAAAACAGAGCAGGCTGAGCCATGGTGAAGGTGAGTTTCTTGGGTAGTGGAGGTGAGCTGGGCTTGTATGGGTTAGTGCATGTGAAGGGGAGTGGTAGTCACACACACAGCACACACTGCATCTCCGCCCAAAAGGTCTCAATTGGGATTTTTTTTTCAAATTATTTCACAGCAAACTGTTGCCTTCATTTGCCTGACTATTGTTTGCCTCTAATATCACAAACGGAGAGTATACTTGCTCACTTCCTGTTTCTGTTGGGGTTTAGTATTTCTTACTATTTCTTTTCATATCAATTCATGAGCTGTGTGGCTGTCAAACCCCTTCCACTGCAGGACTAGATAAGAGAGGAATCTGTGCTTGGCTTCGTGTGGTGGGGAGAAGGCTGGAAACAGTCTGCCTCTATCAGCCTTTAAGTAGGACACTAAGTATGACTATCCCTGTCCTGGTTTCTGGACATGTCATGAGATGCACAGAACTAAAGGCTGTGTGGCTGGTAAGGTGTGTATTTTTTCCTCAGCCCGTTGGACAAAATGTCCCCTGACTTTACTGTGCAGGGAAACACTGCAGAATTTGCTGCAGTGAATCAGTGAATACCTCCCCTCCCACCAACGTTGCGATGCTTCTTTCTCTTACTGCAGTATTATGGTGCGACAACAGTATACACAGTAACATTAATATTAATTTATGAAATAAAAATCCTTCCTAGAAATAGTGAGAGTTCAACAAGCACAGAACATTGGCCCTTCCTTAAAAAGGTTTCCTCTTCCAAATTTCTCACTTTATTAATTTTATCACTGGCAAGTAAAGAACAAAGTATAAACAGGAAGGGCAGGCTGGATGAGGCATCAGTCGCAACTGCTGACACATCGAAAGAGATTTGTTTCGGAAAGGACTCAGGAAAGGTCAGAGGGCGGAGATGACGTGCAGACTGCATGCTGAACAACAGATGAGTGCACCAAAAGAACTGACAGACAGACGGATGAAAGCAACGACGGCGAGTCCAACAGCAGTGCAAGTGGAGTGAAGGCATTTCCATACGAACCTGGCTTTAAAATACTGGGCTGTCAAAAAAACAGTCACACGTGACACAACGTAAGAAACCGGCCAAACGCTTTCAACTGCAATTCTGCTAGCTTCTCTAGTTCTTAAAAATGCAAAACTCTCTCTGCTTTTAAACAAACATAATACTGTACACAAACAGAAAAGGTAGACATGTCAATAAATCCACCAATGGAGTGTTAATACAAAAAGGAAAAAATATAAAATGTTATCCAAACAAAAGAGAACTACAAGAGGGGGTGGTTTAAAAAGTGTGCATTGTGCTACCATTGGCACAGTGCATGGCAAAACATATGGGTAAAGGAAGTGATATGCAGGGGACCTCACCTAGAGACCTCAGGGTTTTTGAAGATTAATTAGATATTACTGTGGTTGTGTGTCCCTGCATGGGCAGAAGATCTTTTTTGGTTCAGATTACTAAAGATCATCTAACATGGAGTGGGCACATTCAATCCTTCTAGATTATTATATATAAAACCATGTTTCCTGTCATCGTTCCAGGTTGACTACACTCAAACTGATTTTTTTCTAAAAAGAAGGCAGACAGATTCTTAAGGGAGCTGTTTTACGTGGGCTGCTGTCGGTACTCATCATCATCCTTTCTCATGTCCCTGAGGAATGTCTCCTGGCAAGAGCTGATGGTGGACAGGCTCCTCTCCTTATAAACTCATGCTTCCTGGTGTTGCGCATTCTCAACGGTCTCTGCTTCTGTGGCTGTGACTCATTGCAACATCATTGTGGCACATCTAACATGAAGGTATTAAAGTTTGCATTCACTCAGATAAGTATTTAAGTCTAATTAATATTAAGTTAAACAATAAAAACTTAAAAATACATACTTACCTCATAAGTCTGAAGACCGAATTCATCAATCGAAAGCTTAGCGAAGTTAAGTAAAGACAGTGAACTCCCACGTTTATGGGGTCTCTCTCTCTTTTTTTTGAAGTCTAACATCAACTTTTCCGCTAAGTTTCAAGGAAAGGTGTCGGACTGGTTTCAATACAAATGCTTCTGGTTATTTTTTGGTTTGTTTATTGTCTCCACAATAACCCATCACCCCTGCTGTGAAACTGATGCTAAATTGAGAGGTTGAGGAGTTGTAAAAAAAAATTAAAAAGGGGGTCAATTTTTTTAAAGAGATGAATTTGACCTTAGCTATCTGTTCTTCTTACCTAATCCCTGACAGAAGTCTAACAGTTAACAGGAACAAACAGCTGCGTCAAATATGTTCTGGTTATAAAGCCAAACACTTCAGTAACAGCTGATTCACTGACGCCTAAAATGTCACTCTACTTAACCGATCTATATAATGTAACCAAGTTCTGTAGGGCCTCCGTATTAGAGAGTACAGATGCATGATAAACAAAACATGAAATGAATCTCCCTGTCACTTATTTATTGGTTTCTGGTGTGAATATGACATTTCTGTGGCTCTGAGGCTGCCCACTGCATATCGCTCTGAGACAGGGTCAGGTAAGGGAAAGGAGAAGGGCAGGTATGAGGGACTAGAAGGGGCGGGAGTGTGTGGGAGGAATGACTTTGGACGGGAATAACTCTAGTAGTGATTAGGACAGAATTGGGAGGAAATAGTACTGAGAGCTACCAAGTTAACACATGCAATGCAAAAACAAATGTTAGAGAGGAGGAGCAAAGACCAAAGGGGAAAGAGAGAGAGAGAGAGAGAAAAGATCCCAATAAAGTACCACAGACCTCTAGCTGCCTATAGATCACACACAATAAGTGGCAAGGGAGGGGCTCCGAGAGGCTGGGCTAAAGCATTCACCAACAGCTCCAGGATGAAGGACTTGTGGACAACTGCCACAGATTTTACCACCATAGGGTCAGACTGAGGGGGCAGGGACAAGCCTGTGTTTTCTAATGACATAAATAACACTGTATGCTGGTCTATTTTTAGCATTTAAAGTAACATACTGCATATCCTGTAAATACTGCCTCGAAGTACTACTGAATATATTTAAGGGATAATCATAAATTTACATCATCTTTCTTGAAATGGTCTAATGGTGACAATTTTAGTAACATAATTTATCCATTGTACCAAATTGTGTTGTCAAATTCATTAGAATGATCTTCGGCATACAAAGAAAAAATTATGGCAAATTTTTATGTTAATTCGCCTGTAAATTGAGAGTATTTTGTTTTTGGACATACACTTTCCAAAGAGAAATGCCATGTGTAAACATCAGTGCAAAGAGCTGTGTGATGCTGCAGTGCAGCCCTCAGCACCCCTCCACAAATAATAGCGCAGGAGTAAAAGAGCCACTCAAGCCAGGTGAGCAGGCCACCTCTCTCCCTTTCTCTTCTCCCTCTCCATCACCCACATATTGTGGGATGTTTGTGTGCATGCGAGTAAATCATTATTAAAACCAGACCAGGATGTACAATTTTAATATTCTTGGTTCAGTGGATTCGAGCTATGAAAAACAAATGTTTGTGCAACAAATACAATCTTAGTGTAATAAAAAAGTGGACTTAAATAATGTTCTTCTGTAAAACACAGGAACATCTAGTCAGCAAATTATTAAATGTAAACAAGATACAAGGTCGCTATATTAAGGTCTATATTTTTAGGTCTCTATATTTAACGTCATCTCATTTATGTCCTCTACATAACCCTGAAAACTAAAAACCATTTAGTGTATCAGTTGTTATACGTCACTTGCACTGAAAATGTCAAACTGTTCTAATCTGTTAAAACTAACAAAAACAAACAAAAAAAACACGTTCATTTTTGTCTATTTTACACATTTTTATTTATTATTAAGTTTTAATTATTAACTAGACTGTTATTTATGTTCAATGAATCTGTTTCGAACTGAAAAAACATTTTCTCCAGGACATTAATTTTTATCTATATCTGTTTGCTGGTGGTATCAAATTTAGCCAACAGTGCACTTCCACAACACTGAGGAGAGGTGATCTGACGCTGCAGAGTGAAGTGGAGTTTGGGCCTGCTCACCAAAGTGCTTCAGAGACAGAAGATGGAGGGGGCGAAGAGACTGGGAAGGACAGAAAGTAAAGAGCTGCCTGCGCTATTATTGATGTGCCTCTTCAGCGAAAAATGCAGTCCCAGTTGCACAAGCACCATGCCAGCACAGAATGACAGAGGGTACTGTACACCGAATCACTGTGTAGTAGGGAGGGAGCGAGAGAGAAATAAAGCTTAGAAGAGAGAGAAAGAGGAAAGATTTGAGCGAGAGACTGTGTGAAAGTGAGAGAGAGAGAGAGTGAGAGAGAGTGAGAGTGTCAGAGAAGCGTTACAAGGACCCTAAAGATAGGAGTAAGAAAGCAGAGCGTGCAAATACAAACCGGGTCATTGCTGCTTAGCTAATAGGGGCCAATTCGCTGCAGGAGAGAAATGTCGAACACCCCAAGTTGTGTACAATAAGATAACTGTCCTACAGACACAAACACTATACACTAACACATGATTTCTAAAGCTACATAGACAAACACTCACTCAAACACAAATGTAGCCATTCATACCATCTAATGTGTAATCTCTCATTTCTGCTAAATGGTGTGGAATAAGCACTGCAGGGTTTTTGAGCCATGACACCACCATGTGATGTACTGTAAAATAAGTTTACTTTTTTGGTCATTTTACTACAAATTCAAATGTGTTCTTATATTTGGCTCAAAAGATACATCAGCAAAGGATCGAAGCCTTTAAAAATAACAAATCCTCTGGGCTTTGTCTGCCCAGCCTCAATCAAAGCAGCAGTATCAGGTAATCTGAATAAAATAGTCTTTACCAAATATATATTTTTGAGTTTCTTTAAATTCACAAACAGCTCAAGGAGTTAGATAACAGTCCTTGATGACAGTGCTTTATCCACGTCATGCTTTCAGAGTCATCTCATCTCAATGCTAAGATGACTAACAATGACTAATGGGAGAAAGACACAAAAATCAAACTTTATTCCGTAAGCTCTACATAAAAACAGAAAGATCTATCATATACATCATCTTAACTGTCACACAGGAAATGGAGCTGGCAGAGGACATTGGAAATGGGTGGAACTTTAAGGGGAATTAATAGACATGAGACAAGTGATTCTACAGGTTACATGGCAAGTGTGTTCAAGAAAACACTGGATGCTTCTACATGGACAGAATGAATGGAGTAAAAAGGTGTGACTCTTATTCCTCCCTGGACCAATCATATCCATTCTCACAGCTGGTCCAATGTTTCAGGATGATGGATGCAGCCTTACCGATTCGATGGGCTTGTCCAGAGATGCCTGCTCCAGCTCCAGCTGGCCCTCTTCATACTGGTCAAAGTGATTCCCACCCTGCATGACACATCACAAAATCACATTATAGATAACTGCCGTGACTGACAGTTATGTATAGAAACATCCTCTGCAAAGTGCAGATTAGGGGCTACAATCCACGAAACGTCAGTCAAAGCACACACCGCAGGTTTATACTACAACTGGTAGCCTCTGTTGACTATTGTTCCGTCATAAAGCATTTATTTTTCTCAACACCTTGTCATTCCAAACGTATTCATTTATCCAAGGTTAGGTTTATTTTATAAATTGAATGTTAGTAAAGAAGTGCTTTGGTTATTCAGGACCACCACTAAATATTTACTTGACATTATTTCTCTTTCTTTATGGTTTGGTACATTTATTCCAGCTGTGACGGCAGAAAACAGACATCCTTGGGCTATTTGTAGACTGAATCTAAATCACAACTTTACTCGGAAACCAATGATTTACATTTAAATCTATGCCCCGGGTGGCCCAGAGAGTGAGTAATGGACTTGCGACCCTAACCAAAAGGTGCGTGTTTACAGAGCTGTTTCAGCTATTAGACAGATGGCTTCCTGTCTTCTGCAGTAAAGGAGAGATGAAGGTTATATTTGTGAATCTGTTTTCACTAGACGTTTACACCAAGTTAAATATGAAATAGTCCATCCATTCCCTGAGGTTTTGTTATTATTAATTAGCTCCATGTAACCACTGCCACTGCGATATGTGTAGGGAGCTAAATGTAATGTGAAAACTATACGACAAATAGAGATCCATTTATGTCTATTTAAGAACATGCAAGTTATTTCGGGAACAGATAAGACAATGGTGGCATGGGCTGTGCCGCATAAAAGACTTTACCAGCCATATGCTTAAGGGAAACTGGTTTTACAGAGATAAGCAACTGCTCAAAGCAGCCCAGAAGTAATGCGGTGATTCAATGCCATACAGACAGTCATTAATTCATTTGAATCAGGGCCCTGCGTAAGCATGACTGAAGCCAGGGATTAGAAAAAGAGGAGATTCTGGGATGGAGCAATGGATTTATTTATGAAGAAATCAATGGTTCCCTGCTCCCCCCTCCCTCCCATGTGTTCTACTCCTCCTCCTAGCTTTCTACTCAGGCCACTTAATGTGCTATCAGCGCAGTCCCCACCACAATGACTTCTTATTCTTGCTGCTGCTGCTGGTCTCATCTCCATGACTGTTGCACAAACAATGCATCGATGCTGCATTCTTTAAATTTCCCTCCAGCGATTAATAAAGCAAATCTGATTCTGATTTAATTTGATCTTTGCTCTGGCCTTGAATGTGCATTACATCAGTAAATTCTCATTTGTGCTACAACAGTAACGTGGATGCACCATTCCACATAAGGAAATGAGAGAGCTACTAGATTACTACTATGAGACTACTACTATTGGCCAACTGTATGGTTGACCACACATTCCCTTGTGTTTTTCTGCAGTTCAAGGTGAGCAGTGTGCTACTGCTCCAACAGCAATGTAAATCAACAGAGTAGTTGAACTGGTTCTGCAGCGTATCCTGCACTGTGTTGCTCAGCAGCAAGCTTTAACCCATGAAGTCAGAGAGAAACTTTCTGAATACTGAGCATATGAATGACTCCACAGCAGATCTCCGACACAGAGCTCCACTGTGTTGAGCTGGAGAAGCCCTCAACAGACTCATTCAGACCACACAGCAATTCACCTCACTAACAAAACAGCAGAATGCCAAGTTCCCACTGGACACAACACAGCAGGCGTGGAGGAAAAAAACAAAACATTTACACAAACTGCTCCTTAAATGCATGTTTAAACTTGTGTTGGGTTTCATTGCATGTCTGATAAGTTTATTATTTCACCACCAGACTAAAGTTAGTCTACGAATAACACAAACAGCAACAGTGATTAGGGATAAAACGGGTGAGTACACAGACATATTTTCAGCAAAACAACTTCTACAAACAAATATATTCTAATATGCTAAGGATGCACTAACCATTGGTTTGGTATTTAAAATACTTGTCTAAGCCCTTAGCATTCAGAACATGACTGCTGATTAAGCAACTATCCACTTAGTTCCCAAATCAAAAACAGTCTCAGATGTCAAGGAGCAGTAATGTTTTAAGTTAAGACACCAGATGCATTTTCAATCTGGAAATTTTCTTTCCACTCGAAATAAAAGCAATGTTTATACAGAACAAAGTATATTTACCACTAGGACGCTGGAATACATGTTTACACTGTTAATTATTAACATCTGAATATAAAACAACCATGTCATTCCAAAACTATTTACTAGTTTAAGAGTTTAATTTGATTAACACAGCCAAAATTGCAGTAAAACACTGCACGGCAACCAAGAACATAATCATTTCTATACTTTTATTTGTCAGACATCATATGCAGTAAAATATCACCTGAGATTCAAGTTTAAACTTTGGCATTGATCCACTCTGGATTGTAAAACTCCCTCAAGATTTCACTTGTAGTGCCAGATGGTGCATTAGCTAAAAACGGCTATGTCAAAAAAGTAGGAAGTTCCAGAGTAATCAAATATTGGACGGTGGCTGAAATCTTAAAGGATAGAGTAAGAGGGTTTTATCTTGTCATCTGAGGCACACATAACAAATGAAAACATTACCCACGATGAATGACAGAATATGTGGTGAGAAAAAAATGGAACAAATGTAATGATGATGAATATAATGATCCAGAGTTGGTTTACATTCATTTTCTAGTCCAACCCATAATGTTGTTTTTGTCTGTTACTGGGTGTGGTTTGAGATCACAGATAGGCATGTGAAAGCCCACAGATGTGTTGTGAAATTCATAAGCACAACACTGGCACTTATTTTACAATTTGAAATAGGGTGTTGTAGTAAAATTGATGATTCTGTGCACAGCAGGACAGATATATTAGTAGAATTCATAAAATACAATTACATGATTAAAGCAATATGAGGAGGTCTTGTGTTCTACCAATGAAGAGTACATCTGAAAGCATATGCTCCGCATTCACGTCTCTCTACAAACGGGTCTGTTTTTAAACAGGCACTTGACTACTGTTAAGAGAAAAGCTATGTAGTTATGAATCCATAGTATAGCTTGGCCTTATAGGAATAAACACCAATACTTGGTGAACCATACGAGACACGATAGAGAGTAAAAGAAAAAAAAAACATGTAAAACTGTGACTCTGAAAAAATGCAAATGAATAACTAAGAAAGTGTTTGTTTATCTGCAATCATGGTCTCATATTCGTGCGTTTCGTCGTCATATTAGAAGTCACTTCATGTTATATTGTCAAAGACCGGCCAAACGGATTCGACTGTGATATTTTTATCGTGCTAACTAGATGAGGTGGTTGCATTCTGCTTGTCAACATGATACAGCCGTTTCTGGCTAGCATTACCATCACCCGATGTACGATCATGTTAGCTAACTAGCTATCGTTAGCATATGTCGATAAATAACCACTCTACCCAAGGTCACTAACGTGCACACAAGACTTAATTGAGTATTTTTATATCCCGTGAACAAACGAATAAATGTGGAATATTGTTACAGCTCGTACCAGGTGGTATGAATGAAAATAAAGAGATTGAGACGTGAGGGAAGTCAAATTAAAAAGAGCCGCAGCGCGCTAGCGTTAGCATCGCAAGCTTGCAGTGCTAGCAAGCGACATCTACACTAAAATGCACGGCGCTCTTTGACGCATTTCTTAGCTGTACGCCTCGTCCGGGAACAATTAAAGTAAAGGAACAACTGGACGTTTCAGAAGTTGTATAAATGCTCTGTCGTCTCATGCACATTACCTGGAAATCACGATCTTCGTTGAACCTAGAAAATTTGTCGGCCATTTTCTGAACCCAGCAGCTGCGGCGTCTCCGCTCGCTCCGTGCGTCCGTGTCCGACAGGCGCGCGCTGTGTGCTGCTGCTGATGCGCACTTCGCAACGCATTCACTGTCATGCGAACAGTTTGCACTGAGGTGTTTCCATCTCACGCACGGGGATTCAACTGAAACATGTTCATACTGTACTGTCTCAGTTTACACGTGTTTACAGTTCCCATCTTAAACGCTGTTGACATGTATAATGTAAAATAGTGTATAAATGCGATGTTAGATTATACAGTGGCCCCAGACTATACTATAGTAACTAGTAATAATGAATAATATTAGTGCAGCGCCATTAGTTCATTATGTATTACTATTAAAGCAGGGTTTCGGGATATATTCTTAGACATATATTATTTACAACTAACTAATCTGTTAATCAATGAAGCTGTTTTTTTATTGATGTAAATATTTGACTGAGAAACAAAGATCAGTTTATTTGAACTCTTCAGTCAGCTGTTATAGATTAAACGATCAAAGGAAATTCGAAAACATGGTCACTGGAATAAACTAAATTCAAGTTTAATGTTTACATGTCACTGTTTTTTTTTGGGTCAAATTTGGTGAATATAAAATAGCACTACATGATTTTACATTACATCATTATGCCTTTATCATAAAGAGTTTGTGTTGGGAGGCCTTTGACGGCACATTAGCATTTTTGTCTACTTAAAAATCACATACTTTAGATGTTTAGAAGATTGTTGCATAATTAAGATGTTACAGAGTTATGTGTAGTAGGACGCAAAATAATCCCAATAGGTTTTAGAATAATCAGACTATTATCTCACATGTAAATCTGACCAATAGCGCGTGTTCTGAATGCCTTCAGTTTATGTTTTATGACTCCATCTTGTGGCACTTTTGAGTCAATACAGATAATCATGTTTGGAATAGGTGCACGTTGTATTATGTTATTTTAACAATATAGTTAGAAATTTAGTACAGTCAAACACTCTTTAGCATACTTTTATTATTTCTGTATTATAAATCAAATTATAATATACTTAATAATAAGATGTTATTATAATATAATAACATATTATAAAGCAACTCGGTTAATTGGTTTCTGGGAATATTAATGAATCTACATACGAACAGAGTCAAGATAATAAACATTATTGTTTTAAATAAATTATTTCATTTATTGTAATTATAAATTTTTGCCTGGGGGCTAATCCCAGTATGTCTATAATCTGTTTCCTCAGAACGCTGTCATTTCTCTCTGTATTTAGGAGCTGTCACGCTAAATAAAAAGACGCATACCGGAAGTGGTCACGATTTTGTTTTAAATTAACAGCATAAAATCCCTCACAAAACAACTTCTCTAAATACTACTATAATATCAATATAATAAAAAATCCCACAGTTAAGTCAACACACAAAGAAAATAATATTAATTTGTATGATTTAATTTAATTCAATCGTTGTACGATTAAATGATTGTAAAGTATATTTTGAAATCTAACCGGAAGTACAATTTGTTTTAGTTAAATGTGAATATCGTCATCGGCCGACGCCTCATCAGAACTGAAAGATCGGTAAGATTCATAAAAACTACTATTACTGTAAAACCGTGTTTTGTTAACCGAGGTCATTGGTTTTCTAAACTCGGTGTACAGCGTTTTATTTCGAAACAGACATTTCCAATCGATAATCGTTGACATCTGGAGGAGTCGCAGAAACAGTTGAACGTGGAATGGCGGAGTGTGTCGACAGGGAAGTTAATGTTTTAGTTTCCTGAGTACAGTTTCAGAGACGTAGACACACAACAGAGGGTACGGACTTTATATGTATGTATGGTAGATGAATCAAAACGATATCAACAAAACAGATTGAAGCTGCTTTTAATGTTAGTTTGTCAGTTTAGGCCCCCATTTTTTTTATATATATAAAACCGCTCATACTCCTATTGAAGCCAGATGTTTCCGATTACAACAACAACTGTACTCATGCGTGTTGGTTGAAGGATGTTTTTTTGTTTTTGTATTTGACGACGCCACTTCATAGGATCTATCTCTGTTATCCTCAAGACAAAGAAACAGGCTGACAATTATCAGATAAACACATTCCAAGCATGCACATGTAATGCATTTGAAACCCGTGGAAATGATGTGTCTCATTATTATTATTATTATTATTATTATTATTATTATGTTATGACAGGTCTAACCGCCCTGGTAATTGATGGTGTTGCGGAGTCCACACAAGAGCAATTATTATGTGTATGTCATGTTTTCCACTATGCCATTGCTTAATTAAGCCATTATAAGACAACAGCAGATTTCAGGTACTGTTGCATGTAAGCTCTGTTGTTTATTTGCATTGCACATGTGTACCACAGCAGTCAAGGTCCCAGCCAAGCAGCCCTGCACAGACAGATTTTGTCTTTTTACTGTGAGTGACAACTTAAAGTCGCTTATTATAACATTGTCACTGAGTTTTGGGTCATCCTGTATTTAAATGTTCTGGTTTGCAATCAACAAACCCCTTTTCTTCACTGTAGAAAAAAGGGAAGTTAAGAAAAACAGACAGTCGTCATTTAATAGTCCAAGTAAATATCATCTGTACATGTAAACTCATTGGGCAGATTTCTTTAGTGCTCTGGTCATATGTGGTCCAGGAGGTGTTCCTGAGAAGCAGCAGGCATTGTGTTTAAACTGTGTGCCAGCTCCAGGCTGAGTTCCGTTTTCACTTTCCTTACTAAAGGCTTAGGAATTTCATTAATCTGCGTGGGTGTACAGCAGAAGTTGGCCGAGTATTTGGTGGCAAACTCAGCATTTCTCTGCAAAACTAGATCGCAATTAATCAAACCTGTTGATTTGTGGGCGAGTAGTGCAGCAGTAAAACTGATGTGATTGTCGTATTTTTAAAAAAAACAAATCTTCTAATGAAAATCATTAGAGATAATTTGATAAATTAATCAATCGCTGAACTGAGAGGCTATTTGAATATTAGATTCAGTATGAATCATTACTGCTGGAAATATGAAACATGACATTTAAAGGCTGTGTTCCTCGAAATCTAATACGAGTCTATTAGTCAGTGGCTAATAAAGTAGCACAAGTAAATCCTGACTTGTTATGAGTGCCCTCTGTAATTGTTGTTGCCGTGACAATATTCTGTGGCTTATCACAAAGGAAGCGGCAAGCGACTTGCATTTCGCTTTTCGTTTACGTTTTGTGGCAGATCCTCTCGAGCGGCGTTGTGAACTTCCTGTGTTCACTCGCAGCTCTCACATGCACAAGTTCCTGACTTCTGCTTCTGACATGAAAAGCAAGTGAGGTCACTTATGTTACATGCAGAGGGCAGCTGACATTTCAAATGGCATTTTCTCGTAATGTCAAAACTCAGTTTTCTGACCTGTCAAATGGTGACATACAGGGGTTTTGTCATGTTAGTAGCCACATGCTCATTGGGGGGGTCAGAGGACACGAAAGGTCAGAAAAGTCTTTACATTTCAGTCAGAGTTGCAGGTGTGTGCATAAATCCAGAAACCATATTAACAAGACTTTTTGCTATTTCTATCAAATTCCTGCGCTTTGGTTCTCTGTGATTGATCACGTCCATCGTGGAGTCTTCACATAAAAACCTTGAGGTTATTTTAATAGGTGTGGTGCACAGAGACGTGACTAATGCTGTCACTGTCCATTGTTCGCGTTGATCATCAAAAGAATAATCAAACATGCTGTGCTTGAACGTAGTAAGAGGGAAGAGCGAGTGAGCCAGGCCTGTTGGAGACAACAGGGGGGAGGAGGGGTGGGGGGGGGTATGGGGAAGTGGAGATGCATTTCCCATAAGTCATTGTCAGCTCCGCCCCCTTCTATTGGCCGACAGCCAGCATCAGGCAGAGCAGAGAGCGGAGGAGCAGAGGCTGAGCCACACTGTTGCTAAGAATCAGACCATGAAGGACGGGGAAGACGAACGGAGCGGCGACTTTTCCTAATGTCAATTCATTTCCTAATTTCAGTTCAGGCTGGCAACCGTTGGTATGTCTTCACACCCCTCAACCACACACACACGCACACACACACACACACACACACACACACACAGAGCCGTTTTTGTGCTTGTGTTTATAGCAGAGGGTTTTTCTCTATTTCCTTTCCACGTAAATTCATCGGGGTGTGGCGTGGTGTTGTGCTGCACTTTCACAGCAGCATCTTCAACAGGAAGTGTCAGTTGAGTTGAGATAGTCTTACAGCTCGTCCCCACAAGGTAACGACAATACTCATCTTCAACATGTGTAGTGGAAATATGAAATCAGCTCGCTGTCAGTTTTTTCTTCTGTGTCACGCGTGTTTGTGTTCAGGGCAAGAAAATGCAAATACTGGGTTAATTATAATGTTTGGTTTCGCTTTATTGAGGATGTCATTATTTATCCTCGTATGACCCGGGTCCAAAATATCTGGATGTGGCCATGCAGAAAGGGAAGTTGAGAAACATGGAGATGAAGTGCAGACGGCACACTGATGCAACACGCTGCCAGTGGAGTTGCATTTCTCGTTTTGTGCCTTTCACACCGCATTTAATGACTCGAACCAATCCAGAGAGCAGTGCGTGTATTTGACACAGTTGGGACTGTCATAACAATTCCGAGTTTGAATTTCCTGCCTCATCCGCTGACTGCAAACGTTCACGGTTTCAGTCCGTCACTGATAAAGCCATCATCATCATCATCATCATCACCAGAAACCTGGCAGTCTCATTTGATGTTCTATCTTTCCAAATCCTACAGATGACATGGCGGTGTGGCAGAGGATTTTAAACTCAACAGCGCCGTTCTCTGGGTCGACCCAGGCCGAGCTGAAGGGGTCATACCCATCTTGCACAGCGGCTGACCAGGAGACGGAGGAGGAGGATGAGGGGAAGGACAGCAAAATGGGCTTCCCACATTTAAGCCCTTTGCTAAATAAACTCCTGACCCATGGAACTGCAGAGCAAGTGGGCGCAATGCCACTGAAGACCTCCACCTTCATTGCTCAGGCTGAATGTAAATATATCTTTTTGGCTTCTGGTTTAATGATATAGTGCATTGAATGACGTTGCCTGGATGGGATTGAACTCAAACGCTCTGCTCTCCTCAGGTGAAACCCAGGACTCCCAGGAATTTAGTCCGTCTTGTTTTGAAAGATCCTTTGTTCCCTCTCCGAACTGCTTCACCAGCAGGTATGATGTTGCCTTGTGCAAACATCACACTCGTTCGTGTAGTTACACAAAATTCTAACTTTTTTAATGTTCTTCTTGCATCAGTCTGTCCTCAGAGCACAACAATGTTGCGTGCCCAACGACAGCCTCCGTCCGGGAGCAGGGCAGCTCATCGGCGCAGCTCAAGCCCAGGAAGAAGAACAGGAAGAAACAGAAGCGTAAAGGGAAGAAAAAGCCCGATCGCAGAGAGAAGCAGCAACACCGACATCGGACGCCTTCAGGTGTCCCTGAACAGGAGAGTGGCAGCTCTGCGGTGCAGATCCTGGTGAGGACGTTGGTTATTTTTCACTTCTCAGTGAGATGAAACATGAGGAGATGAAGTGAAACACTGTTGAACCTGCCAATGAGGAGAAGTGGGAAAACGAACTGAGAACAAAATATAAATTCTATAAAGTCTGGCAGCTGCGGAGCGGATCTGGAGACAGTCCTCGCTGAGAATGTAAACACCTTGTAGTCTAATCAGTCGCGTTTGTTTCCTGTAGGAGAAGTCATCATCTCTTGGTGGTAGAAGCAACCTCAGTGCTTCTTGCTGTAGCAGCATTGAAAGCTCAGAGGAGCAGGACAGAGGCCCACCGCTCTACAGCCAGCAGATTTACACCACAGGCTCCAGCTGCTCTCCTCTGCCCTGGAGGGACCAAGTCTGCGTCCCCCTCTCTGGTCTCGGATCCTTCGGGCAGGACAGCCACTCGGACTCCCTCAGCAGTTTGGGAGACTGCTCGCTGGCCCTCGCCGGCCTGAGGGGCAGCGTCAGTCAGGGGGACCCGTGCTACGCGAGGCCCTTCTTTAAAGCTGTGGAGTGGGACGCCAGAGAGGAGGAGGACGAGCGCTCAGCCGCTGATGCTCTCAGCAACGAGGGAATTATCTTTTACAACGATGTAGGTTGGACTTTGCTTCTGTTTGGTCCTGCTCTCGTTCTGTTGTACTTCAACAAAACTGTTTTTTTTTCTTTTACAGAAAATTCAACTTGTGGACTCGGAGTACAGGGAGGGGAGGGAGTTTGTCCTCTCACAGTTTGTCAAGGAAGGCTCCTTTGGCGAAGTGCACGTTGCTGAAGACGTCAACACAGGCTTCAGATTTGCTGTCAAAAAGGTAACAGAAGAGCATCATCCCCCTTTTTGTGTTGTTGGTATTTTTTCCAGTTTGTTCTCTGCGTGTGGTTAACGGTTTGTTTGCTTTTCCGTCAATTTCCCGCAGATCGCCTTGAAGAGGTTCAGCAGTGAGGAGGTGGGCGCGTGGAGTGCCCTCAGATGGCCTCATGTGGTGGAGCTCTTTGGAGTGATCCGAGAGGGGACCAACGTATTCCTCCTCATGGACTACAAATCTGGTAGATATTTCTTCCTGTTTACGCACAGTCACATTCCGACGAGACTCAAATAGCCGGAGATGGTTGTATGAGGTAGACCGCGAGGACACCAAAGATCACGCGAATTGAAATATGGATGCGATTGATGTCGCGATGTGAAAGAGGGTTTGATTCTGGGATGCGAGATATGACTGTCAAAGCAAGCGAGCGTAACGGGGGACGCCGGCGCGATGAACAGACACGTATCATCATGTGCCGCCTCGCTGGTCATAATAGCAGAGGTGAAAGTTGAATCAGATGGTAAATACTCACAAAGCAGCTTTTGTCTTGCTCAGACCTTCTCTGTTATTGCAGGTTCTCTGGGCCAGCTGATCAGTGAACGTGGCCGACTGCCAGAGGACTTAAGTCTCCATTACCACTCCCAGGTCGTAACGGCTCTGGAGTACTTGGTGAAGAAAAAAGTGGTGCACCTTGACATTAAAGGTATATTACGTCACATGGATATTTCTACTATTCACTTAACTTACTGTTCAAGCGTCATCTGACTTATTAACGGCTAATTCTATATGCTATATTGAATCTGTCTTGAACAAGCTTTGATCTATTAATGTTGTTATCCATTGATTTAAAGACATTTGAAAAGTAAATGTAGAAAAGGATCATCGCTGCTCACCACACTGACATTTATTTGTCAAATGTGGTTTTATGCAGTTGATTTACCCAGAACCTGGTTTTAAATGTTAATTTAAAACAACAGAGACGTCACCAAAAAACCAGACGTCAGATATATCGTAACAACAACAAGACAACAACCCATAAACAGCTTAAAAACAACGCAAAGCGGCAACACAAAGTAAAACAAACACCGTCAGCTCGACTTGTTTCCTAGCGACAGAAGAAAACACACAGAGAAAGTCGGATTTCTAATTAGCCCTCATCAGAGGATTTCGGGTCTTTGTGCAGCTGTTGTGTGGAATATAAGTGTCACACAGTCTAGATTTGATCTTCAGCACCTGTGTTGTGAAACCAGACTACCACAGAGAAAACGACGAGCTGGGAATTTCCCACCGTGTGACTCACCGCCGCTCCGTGGAGACGGCGCATGTGCACAGAATCAGGAGAGCGAGAGAGAGAAAAAAAAGGGAGCGATTGAAACGGAGGGGTGGGTGGGTGGCGGGGGCGTGGGGTGGGGGTGTAGTTAAAGAGAAAAACCAGTGGTGGAAGCAAAACAGAGATAATGCAGATATAGAAAATGAATAAGAATGAAATGTATTAGAAAGACAAAAGTAGAAAAACACAAAGGGACGGACGTTCGAGGAAAACAAAAAGGCCGGGGAGGAAGCAAGAAACGTGATGGTGCAGCTCAGGCGCCACCTGGTGTATGTAATGCAATGGGAAAAAAAACAAGGCAGTAACACCAAATCTCTTTATCTGCTGCCTGTTTATTAGTCTCAACATTCATTCCACATGAGTTCTCTACAGCAGGTGCCGACTTCATATTTCCCTTTTTATTTCGCTGCTTTGTCTGTAGGCAGTTTCATGGTTGTGCAGCTGCTCTGTTTCTAATTACGTCCTCCGCGTTGTAAAACCACGCAGCACAGCGAGTTATGGAAAAAGAGCCACTGCGGGCAGCGAGCGGTGTCGATTAGTCCGGCCAAGTCCATTCAAGTCGGTTTATTTATGGAGCACGATTGGGACCAGCGGATGTTAAGCCAGGTGACTGAGGCGGACTCATGCAGTGGGTCATTTTCTCCGCTTGTTCCCCACAGCTGACAACGTGTTGCTGTCAGAGGACGCCAGAGACGCCTTCCTGTGTGACTTCGGACACGCAGAGAGACTCGACAATCAGGGACAGAGCCTCTGTGGGTCCAACGGTGAGTCCCGCGTCACGCCAGCGTCAGGTGTCACGATCGGGTTAAGGAGGACGAGTAATTAATCCGCTGTTCTCCCAATGTAATATGATGCAGATCTGAAGGGCACAGAGACCCACATGGCCCCTGAGATAGTAAAAGGGGAACCCCGAGGAGCCAAAGCAGATGTGTGGAGCAGCTGCTGCATGTTACTTCACATGCTCAACGGGTGTCAGCCCTGGACGAGATACTACACCTGCAGGCTTTACCTGAAGGTAGGTTTTACACTGAAACACAGACGCCACTGTTTGGTCACAGAATGAAACGTTTGACCGTGTCGCCTTTTCGTGACCGTTAACAGATAGCTAACGAGCCGCCGCCTCTGAGAGAGATCCCACCTGACTGTAGCCCTCTCACAGCGGACCTTCTCAAGGCAGGACTCCAGAAGGATCCCGTCAGGAGAGCATCAGCGACAGACCTCAGGGAAAAAACCGACAGAGCTCTGAGAGAAGGTAAAGAAGCGACCTGCATCGTTTTAGTCTTTGATCATAAGGGAGAGTGCGCCCTTAAATGCATCATCAGTTTCAGTCAGTGTGACGTGTGTGTGTGTGTGTGTTTGTGTGACTGCAGTTGGAGGACTCACCAGCCCGGTGAAGGGGCCGTACACCGAGCCCCTGTATATCACCAATGAACCCCCGAACGCCCCGCACCTCGTCCATAGCAGTGGTGACTATAACGAAGAGCAGGAAGACAAGGGGTCTGTTGAGACCAAAGCAGGAAGTAGGACAAAGGTTTCACATCAGGAGGCAGAAGAGGAGGCTGATGATCACGAGTCAAAGCCAGGCTCGACTCTTTCTCCGCAAACACTCATCTATGAGCCAAACCAGAAGAGGAACAACACGAGAACCACCGTGTCAGAACTTGAGCTGCGCAAACTCGAGCGAGGTGGGGTTTCTCTCGATGTCGCTGCTCCCTCCCTCCGCACGCCCTGCCTCAGTCGAGGCCACGTTTGAACTCTGTTCACTTTTCCTTTTCCTGTCGATCTGCAGATTTCTACCTCAGCAGTCTGTCCCAGCCTCAGTCTGCGGAGATGCAGGTGCAGCTCCTGTCTTGTCTCAGCAGTGACGCTTATTCAAACTGGGAACCGTGGGACAAAAAGGTAAACGACCAAGTACATCTGGATCATCGTGATTTACTTCACTGAAGTGGATGGAATATATCTGTCTTTTTTATCATAGATACCGACTTCAGTATAAATCAAGTATGAATTAGTATAATCGAGTATGAACAGACTTACGTTTGGCTTGTGTCCCTCTCAGGACTCTGGTCGCTGGTCCCTGAGCCCAGGAGACGACTTCAGTTCTGGTTTCTTCTCCTACAACAGTCAGCCTGATGTGCAGGTCTTCAGCATGGATCTGCTGGGTCACACACAGCTACCACCACCCTGCTGTTTTGAAGGCAAGACGAAGAACAAGAACCTTTCTCTTCTTTTCAGTGTGATATTGTTTCATTTGTACATCACGTACCTCTCCGCTGTGTGAACGTCGCAGGGGTGGATGTCTGCATCCGAGACTTCAGCAGGAAAAGCATCCGGATCAGAGAGACGCGCCGGGTGAAGGTGGGCCACATCGCCACCGGAATCAGTGACCAGGTGAGGGTGAACACGCTCACACGCCCACGTCTTAATGACACCTTATTGCTGTTTCTAAAGGAAAATGGTTGCACCTGCTTTAAATCCGCACTTTTGTGTATTTCATTTTAGATCTCAGAGAGAGTTTTCACTCTGGAGACGGAGGAAGGGCAGCACGTTGCTCACGATGAGGAGGTGCAGGAGTCTGGTCTGGAGCTCTGCTGTGTTCCTGCTCCAGACTTCAGCCCGACCTGGAGGTGGAGGATCAGAGACGGAGTCCTGGAGACGAGATAGAGTCCTAAACTTTCTCATCCCATTGGTGTAGAATTGCTTTGTGTGTTGTTGCTTCATATGTGTGTCTCTTTTGTCCTGTGGTGGTGAGGACCAAATGTTAGAGCAAAGTTAAAAAATAAATAAAAAGAGCAGAATTGCCACTTCTTTTAAAAGTCATTATGTTACACAGATTTTGTCTTTTAAATACGTATAGCTCGTTGCGATGAACATACTGTGATGTTTACATGTTGGTTGCACATATAACACATTTACATGGAGTCAATAAACAGTACATTGACCTATATGGTGTGATCTTACTTATTCAACTAATAATAACATGAGTATGAAAATTCCTGCAATTACTGTGAGATTCAAAAAGCAAGTGGTCGGGTTTAATTTGCTTTTGCAGGTTTTAAATTTAGTTTGAATGTTATCTACTAGCAGGATATAGAGTTCTTGAACATTATCTTAAAATGAATAAGTATATTTGCGGTAACGGATAAGATTTATTTTTCATATTATAACATACAAGGTCACTGCAAAAAGATTCTCAGGGAGACTTACAAACTATTTTCAGCTTTACAAATGTGATAGAAAACAGTGAAAATTTGAGAATATCAAAATGAGTTCAGAGTTTAAAAAAAACAACAAGGCACTGACAAACAAGAAAAATGTATAAAAAGCCTTTTGATTGCAGTTTGAATAACTCGGGTAAAAATACAGTACTATCGATATGCAAAAGTGAGGTAAGTATCTGTGAGCAATCCAGTGCTTTCTGCGTCTGCAATGCAACCTCTTGTATCGACCACAGGAAGCATCAGTTCATGACTTCATTCACATGGGACAAAAATGAAACTGGCAGAAGTCACCTCACTGGGAGTCACACAATAGTCACAATACACTCATATGGCTATGGGTGTGTGGACTGGCAATACACTCATAAATAACTTGTTAGTAATACACAACATTTAGATTCAATTTAGATATTGATTCAGTTGTCACTTTTTGTGAACATATTTTCCACAAGTCCCTGTAGTGGGATTTGAGCATTTACTGAGACAGAGAAAGGGGAGCTAATACGTAGTTTTTAAGCCCAATTATTATCAGATTTGACATTTTATGTTCATGTTCTTGCTAAATCTGATGACTCTTTTTAAATTTTTACGTCAATACGATGAGACCACCCTTCAACCCGTTCAATGCCAGCAGATTATTACAGATTTACACCAGCTCGATACTCACAAATACATATAAGATAAGATATTCCTTTATTAGGAATATCTTATGAAGATGGAAATTATAAACATACAGACACCATGGTGAGATTAACGAAGATAGGTGGAAGATCAGAAAACCAAGTTGAGTGGAACCAAAATAAAACAATTAAAAATAATGCAAAGAGAAAAGCCTTAAATTTGTGGGGGAACAGTCCATATATCTTTTAGGAAAAAAAGTGAATGCAGTGACTTTTTTTTAAATCTGTACCAAAGAAAAAATAAATTACTTAAAACACATTCCCAGTTCAACTCTGACAGCTTCTCCACACAACACATTTTGTGCATGTAATCACACAAAGCTCACTTCCTCAGTGTCAACAGGGATCACGGGTGAGACTTTCAGCTGAACTCCCAATCCTTAGACACCAATGAGAGACAGAAGTGGTTCCTCCTGTCCAAATACAAGTTATTCTGTTGAGCTCTGCCATAACGATTTTCTGTTAATCTTCCCAGGTCCTTTCATGTTATGGTTCCTGCCTCCCTTTCTCTCAGCCACAGTCCTCCTCGTTTTTCTCACATCTTTCGCATCACAACAACAGTGGTGAGAACACCAGCCAAGAAAACCCCCACTGTCTGCCATGTAGGAGTGCCAAAGTAGGAACGAATCCCCTCCTAAAAATAACAACCAATATGAATATTATCATATGTCTGTTAAGTAATCAAGAATAAGAGCTCAACAATTCATTAGCGATTTGTTTTATCTCCTTACCCAGCCACCTTGCTCTCTGATCCAGTTGATCACATGTTCACGGAGGTAGTCCATCGTCCAATTGATTATGGTTCTGATTATATCAGGAACCTGGGTCACAAGAGCCTAATACAGGTGTCAAAAACAGAGGGTTTGTTATACAGCAATAAGTCCATTATAAAGATACGTCTCACAGCTGGTTCACTTACTTTGATGACAAGTCTACAGGCAAAGTAGAAGAGTGCAACCACTCTGCCCCAGTTGAATTTTCCGTCTGAAAAGATCTCAATGGCCACTTTCATAAACATCTCCTTGGTAGGTGTTAGTTTAGAGTCGTTTATCATGCTGGGGGGGGGGACAACATTCAGATAACACATAGGTTTTTTTATATTACAAAACCTTCATGAAAAAAATCATAATACATGACATCCTGATTTTGCTGGACGGAAGCAGACAGCTGACTTACTTCTGGAGCTCTACATTTCCGTCCAGCTCATCTCCAATCTGCTGCAGACACAGGGCAAGCCTTTTCTGGTTTGGGTCACACAGCTCTCCTCCACCCAGCTGTGCCCTGGTCACTACAGCATTGCTATCTCCATGCTGCTTGACCCGCTCAAAGATGAAACTAGACAGGTGGACACAGATACACATAAGTATGTATGATCACCCTGGTTAGTAAAGTGTAATGATTGTGTACCTTCTACACTTACTCTTTTAACAATACAGTTCCTAATTCCAATATCTGGTCGTTGGTATTTCCTGAAAGACAAAAGTCAACGTTACGTCATCCAAAGACGGCATTGTCGTATTAGGAATAAACTGTGGGATATCTGGAGACCTGGTGCTGACGTAATTACAAGTTTGTTGTCAGGTAGTTCTGAAAGTGTGCCACACTTTAAATAACACGGAAATAAACTGTACATTAACTGCTTCAAGTTTCTCTTTGCATCAGCTGTTGTATGTGAAAGAATTCCGTGGCATACATTTAATGTACACAAAGGCAGACACATCATAGACAAAGTGCTAGTTGTAAATCAAAGTTAATTTGAGAAGTTAGACGCTGTTGGCCGCAATATATTATGGATAACTATCGACCCAGTGATACCGAGGGACCTTGACTTTTCGAAGTGAAACGGTGTAACCTATTAATATCCATGTTTCAGTTTTGTCTGGACATGTTCGCTACCTCACTGTTGTAGCTAACAAGCTAACACAGCATACGAAAACGCAAACTAGGTGTTAGCTTACGTCAAGCTAGCCTCACTACAGCTAGCGTTAGCGCTAGCAAACAGACATGCTACAGTCGCAGGGCACGCGATAAACGTTTATGTTTCGTATTGTATCTGTCCAAAACGCTGTCAGCGGCACTGTCACGGTCACTGTAATGTTAGAACACTACTGATGCTAGCTACTACCTTGATCGCCTCCCGGGTGAGATGCCATCTTGTATTCTGTTTAGATCACCCTTCTTCCGCACAATCACGTGACAACGTTTTATTTGTTTGCGGGAACAGCGCCTGCACTTTATCAGATTTACAAAACATGTTGCACCGGCGCTGATGGGACTGACGTGGTGTCGGAGTGTTCCTGATGCATGTGTTTTGTAGATCTACATTCCTCGCACGTTAAAGCTCAGGAATGAACCAAATTCATAAAACGCAATGCAAGAACTATGTTTACCAAAATTCGCACTTTTATTGGCTAAATATAATAATAAAAAATAATAATTCAAATATTTTTTTTAACGAAATGTGTTGCATTTTTGCGCCCCTTTCGTAGACATCACTTCCCGTACCTCGTCTTCTTCCGCCTGTCGCGCGCTTGCATAGGCCTCTTTACGACTCGGAAGGCAAAGATGGCGGATGCACAAGTACGTTCGGGAAAACGGCGTGGTGAATTTAAATCGACATTTTCACATTATACTAAACTGTTTAGTCTGTCTCTACCACTTATGTACATTCATTTGCTACTTATGTACCACGTCGAGTCAATTCTAACCACATTTAAACGTCACTTACCGACATTTGTTGTTAGCGATCAACACCCTCGTGTAACGTTGTACTAGCCGGCTTGCTAATTTTGTTAGCCTAGCCTGCTACTATTAACTTCGCTAGTTTACATTGTATTGCCGCGTTTAACGATTCATATTACAACGTTTTCTTGTGATATAATGTAGGTATATTTCGTTCCAGTAGCATGATTTTCCATAAAATGAAGTTAAACGAGTCGTTCCAGTATATGGGGAGCGTGGATGGTGGAGTTAACGCTGTTTCTCTGTTAAACGAACTAAATAACGCTGACTTATTTTTTTTCTCCACAGACCGAGAGGGCTTATCAGAAACAGCCCACTATCTTCCAGAACAAGAAGCGTGTTCTGGTCGCTGATGGTGGAAAGGAGGGCAAGGAGAAGCTTCCCCGCTACCACAAGAGCGTCGGGCTGGGCTTCAAAACCCCAAGAGAGGTAACCAATTATCCGGTCAAGAGAAACTGAAGTAGTAGTAGTTATCTGCAAGTGATGCTTTTTCTCACGATGGTCTTCCAAGCCTGTAGGGTTCTGACGACAGTGCCTTTTGGCAATACTGATGCAGCCAGAGTTATGAATCTGATCGGACTAAATTTCTTGGCAATAATGTTGTGTTGATAACGTTAACAAGTCTGTTTTGTGTTTTTAGGCTATTGACGGCACTTACATTGACAAGAAATGCCCCTTTACTGGAAATGTCTCAATCCGTGGCCGTATCCTCTCCGGTCAGTTTACTGCTTAACGCCGGCCTGTTGGTTGGTGTAAAATTGTTTGTGTGGAGTCCACATGTTAACACAGTCTTCACATTCAGAAGGTTTTCACTGTTCTGCAAATGATGTATTTTCTCACGATGGTCTTCCAAGCCCTCTGGGTTCTGACGACAATGCCTAATGGCAACACTGATGTAAAGCAGTGACAGTTAATAATAAATCTGGAAAAGGCTATTTCTCCTGTCCTATGCATTGAATGTCTTCTGTGATGCTCATATTAAGAAGATTATCATCATATTTTTATGTCTCCTCTGAAGGTGTGGTGACCAAAATGAAGATGCAGAGGACCATCGTTATCAGACGTGACTACCTGCATTACATCCGCAAGTACAACCGTTTTGAGAAGAGGCACAAGAACCTCTCTGTCCACCTGTCACCTTGCTTCAGGTACTAAAACCTCTTGCATATTTATTTGAAGATTCACAGTCAGATAACAATGATCAATTTGATATTCGGATTTTAATAATGTCGTAGTCCACTGTAAATCTATATGCAAAAGCAGTAAGTATTACTATTTTCCTTTTGCCAGATTTGTCTAACTTGTAAAGATGTAACTTTGACCTTTTCCCGCAAACAACCTTGTAGACTAATTGTTGCAAGTCTAAATATCAGTTGATTTGATTCTTTAAGCAGTCAAATAGTTATTTATATTTAGCTGCAAATGATGTTTTTTCTCACGATGGTCTTCCAAGCTCAGGAAGCTTTGACGACACTGCCTTTGGCAAACACTGATGCAGCTCATCGTTACACCTTCCAGTCAATCAGTGCTAATTACACTGGACAAGGACACTGCAACCATACCCACCTGTTAATGTGTTAATTGTGTTTTTTTGCAGAGATGTTACAGTTGGAGACATCGTGACTGTCGGAGAGTGCCGACCACTTAGCAAGACCGTGAGATTCAACGTCCTCAAAGTCACAAAGGCTGCTGGAGCCAAGAAGCAGTTCCAGAAGTTTTAGGTTCGACCATGCACAGGGAGGCTGCTGTTTGCTAACTTGTGTCATTGTCAAATAAAGAAAACATTGTTTAAAAAGCCTTTTGTTACTGTCTCTCCTTCATTTTTAATGTTCCAACTATAGTACACTCACATAATCTGACAAACTCATCTTATTTTCTCACACTGTCTTTTGCAAGTGCAAACAGATGTGATATATACATATCGACCGTCCATATTACCACACATTAACTGTCAATATAATACATATTGACAGTTAATGTGTGGTAAGGATTATTGACAACCACATCAGGGAGTGTGTTGATGAAATCTGGGGTTAATGGGAACAATGAGACTTGCTGATAAAGGATGACATTGGCCTTAACATTCAGTGGATTAAATAATAGTTTTTTAGTATTTTGTGCTAATATATTTTGTACTGTAGAGCCAGTCGCCTGAAATGATAAATACATTAGTTCTCCATAAGTCCACAGAAATGGCAATATGCTCAGTCTTTAGTGCCGGTGAATGATATGAAATTACATTCAAAAAAGAGGAACTAGTTTTTTGTATAGTGTGTTACACTATACAAACACCCACACCCACACCTGTTTATATTAATTGAATTTAAAAGTGACCCTTTGTAACTGATGCTCACTTAATAACTTGAACTTGACAGAATGGGTATATTTCAATTCAAAGATTTGACTAGATTGAAATGAAGCCAGCAGCCACCACAAATCATATCTTAAAGTCGTTTGGGTTTTAAACTGTGAGAGAAATAAAGGTGAAGTCATTCAAAATTCCACCTCATTGTGAACCTTCTAAATCTCTGTAGTATAGAGTATGTAGGTATTTAAATGAAAAACCCAGTTGTTCTAATGTATATTACATTGATAAAACAGTATTTGGTTCCTTTTTTTTTGGATAAATATCAATATACACCTATACTGCAGCACCACCTAGTGGTTTCCAACACGATAGTTCCATTGAACTTGTGACCAGCAGAGGGCAACAAATAGCTATTTTGCTTTGAGCTCATATTGATATTTTTAAATTTACTAAAGGAGGCCCATCCTAATTAATTGTTTGGAGCAGAGTTAATTATCACAAATGCTATGCGTATGGGTGCTTTTGATTGGCTCATTTTGTGGATCAGTCAACCAATCACTATTATCGGATGGCTTCAGCATTAGGAAATGATGCTGTGGCCAAAACCTGACCTCATTCCTTTGTACAGTTGCAGCCTCAGCTGAGTCATTTGCATGTGTCCTTATTTCTACTTGACAACGTGACAGCTTTTCTGTATGGGAATCAGTCAGGCCCCCCCTCCCTCCCCCTCCGTCCTCCACTCAGCCGGTCCCTCCGTCTGCTGAGGGCCACAACAGAGGCACCACTATTAACATAATGATGCTGGACATGTTTTTTTTTTTCTCAGTGCTCCAGTGAATGTGGACCATATGGTGTTGACGTGAAGAGGAGAGAGTGCTTATTGTGAGCTCAGCTGAGCAAGATCTACCATGATATGCAGAAAGAGTTTGCTTTGGGGGGAAAAAAAACAACCATTTCCCTCAATGACTGTTATCGCTTTTGTTTGTCTTTATGCTGACAAAAATCCCAGCTCTCCTCCCACGCTGACAATATTTACCTAAACATCAGCGGCTCAGCTCTGAGCCACAAGTTGTCCTCTCTTGTGCCGGGGCTTTCCCAGCTCCTCTTCTTCTCCACAGGCGCAGACACTACAGGGGGGTGGGAGGGCCGTCGGGATGCTCTCTGAATAACAGGCCCTCTCATGAGCAGACGCCCCAGGGAGCATGACGACCCAGCAGGCCTGCCGAGCCCACATGAGCACATACATGGGTGTTTGTTTGAGGGCAGAGGTCGGATCCCTCAAAAAGCCAGAGCAGACCATAATAAACCTAAAAATGACAGTGCAGAACTGAGTTGGATGTGTCCTGTTTGTGTAACTGCTGGTGGGTAACAGTGATGAGTGACAAAAACACATTGAGAAACAAACATTTGCAGTTCTCCAGATGTTGATGTGGGTCTGTCTCAGTGATGGAGAAGCCAGTCTCATCTCATGCTTCTGCTAAACAACTCCCAGTTCTCCATTTGGAGCCATCGCCAAAAGGTGAGGATGAACCGCGGGGCCGGTAATTTACTGCTACATCTGTCAGAGGCTGCAGGCCTTCGGGGTCAAAGGTCGACAGCCCTCTGTGCATCTACAGACCACTGACTCCAGTGAATCCAGACAAAAAACAAACCCTGTACAACAATAGTCTAAAGAGTGATATGGTTAGTACGTGTGTGGCTGCAGACTTTACATTCCCCCTGTTTGCCACCATGTTTACCCAGTGTCAGGGCGCGTACCGGCGGTCGTGCTTACATGTGTGTCTAATGGCAGGGATGTTGGCTCAGAGGGTCAACTCGATGAGGGTAATGGCCACTAACAAAACAGAGGCCTTCTGGTGCCTCAGCAGGAGGTTTGACCAGGGGGGTCGAGGGTAGGGAGGGGAGCCTGGTTCTGGGTTGTTTGGAGGTTGTCAGCAGCATCCAGCACTGTACTGCTGCAGAAACAGACCTGATGGACTGAACAGATGGTTTTACATGATGGAGCCCGGGCCCTGATTGGATCAGTTGTTCTGTCAACAGGCTCCGACCTCCCTGCCCGTATAATCTGTTTTTACCTTTTGCTGTGTGTTGCTAGTTGTTCTTTCACTGCTGTATAAAGCCACCAGTGTCCAGCAGCTCATAGCTGGGGAGCCCAACAGCAGCACTATGGGCTCCCCCAAAGGGTCGTCACAAGGTCAACCTCCACATCTGGACATGTCATCAGCTCTCCGGATCAACACAAAGGCACCCAGTGTCCTTGGACCAAAGATAGACTTGTGCCTGACAACATCCTGTCGATTACAAAAAAAAAAAAAGCATCATATTCAACAATAAAGGTTTTCAGCCATGGCCTTGTGTATGGACCACAAACTGTCGCTAACACATGAAACCAGGGCCGGGTTGGGCTGCAGCCAGGGCCAGAGTGGGTCTGGTGAATAATTAGCATGTGAAGATGTATTGTTGTCAGGTCAGAGGTTCTGGTCACAGCCATCAGGGTCTGATATCTGCAGCAGCACCGTGAACCTCCTAACTGATTTGAAGTGATTCAACAGATGCTCACACACAGTTGTGTGTTTATGAAAACACCGATCACTCATACGACTGATTCTTATTTACGCGCCAGTGGAAACGACCTGACCGACGAGGCTCCACAAAGAGCTCCATATCAAAGGGCATCGATTCCAAAGCCGTGATTGATCGCCACTCACCTGGCCCTCGTCTGGTCATTTAAGAGCGTTGCAGATTTGTAGTTTTGCACGACGGCCCCCTAATTCAATAGACTCATGTTCGTCTGTGGTCATGCCTGCCCACATGACAGATTGCACGTCTGGCATGTGTGTGTGTGTGTGTGCGTGTGTGGTGGGCATCTCCAGTTTTACAGCGGGTTGTCAGATCAAAGCGGGGCCTGGTGCCGGCGGGTCACAGGACGGGGTGTTGCCTGCAGACGAGCTCTCGGGTCATGTGTGAACCATCCAGCATGGCTGTCATCAGAGCATCCCCGGGGCGTGCTCTCGCTGAGTGATGGGCCCAAACCAGAACCCGTCTGAAAACAAACACAACCCGCACGCCGTAGCTAACAAGTGCTATTACCGCCGCTTCATGTGCGATGATACCATGTGTCTTTACTGGAAAAAACAAAACAAAACACAACAGATGTAGAAGATATGAATGTAAATGAAGGCAAACAACAAAAGAGAATTACTACACAAATACCAGGAGTTCAGTTCTTTGTTGGCAGGAGCTCATTCATTTATCTTTCCAGCTTGTGTTTTCAGTCTCCAACAAAAGAACTGTAAAGTGTAACACTTCTCGCCATAAAAGGTAACAGGAGAAACTCAAAGCAACGCCCCACAGCAACAGTTTGCGTTGCCACCGAGAGGTTCCTCTCCGGCAGGAGGAATTCACCCTGGCAGATGGTGGGGCCGAGGCCCCTGAGGCCCCCAGGCAATGCTACACCCTGGGACCCAGATATCTAATCGTGCCCTGTTGAGCCTCTCACCTGCTGCTCCGCCGCTCACAATGTTATCTCATCTCCCTGACCTATTGTGGCTCCCACCGCTGATAATGAGAGTTGAGAGACCCAGGCAGCGCCACAGCAGAGGCTCCCGCTCCCCAGAGAGAGAGACAGGATCATGGGAAACCTCGGAGAAATCGATCCCTCCATCCAGCCTCCCCTGGTGGATCTGGTTTCCCTATCACGACCAGCCACTGCGCTGTTTGTGTTTATGGCACAGATTGCGTTGTTATGTGTGTGTGTGTGTGTGTGTGTGAGTGTGTTTCATTTATTTATACAAATGAGCTGATCCATTCCCTCATTGTGGTCAGTGTGACGAGGTCCGTCAGAAAACCCAAGCAGCCATATTTTTTATTAGACGCTGGAAAAAACACATCTGGAACACACATCTAAGGCTCACAGCGGCATTGCATTTGCTGATTCGTGTTTTCTTGTCTGCATCACAATGGGAGAACTCTTCCACAATGAGTTCATAAAACTGCACGGCCATAAATTCGCTGCCTTTGCGTAACCACGGTTGGTTGCGTTTTGAAATCCACATTCTCGCAACCAAACCGCAGCGTTGTGGGGAAACGTCTTGTTGTTGTTATTGTTCCTTTAGTTCTTCTGCTCGCCACCTTCTCACTTCTCAGAAAACGCCATCCAGTCCCTACGTGACCTCGCTTCCCACCAGCGCCGTCAGATATGGTCACAGTGGCCCCCGTTCCCACCGGGCTTTGCTGAACCGTTCATTATAGACTTTCGCTGCTTAATCTTAAACGAGCACCTCTTCATCAGCCAGCTGATCTGACTCCGGATGGGAAAGTGACCTGCTGTGTCAGAAACATTAATGCTCCCTGATCATTTGTGCCAGAAGAAGATCAAGTTGCACTTAGTTGGAAACTTGAGGGAACTTTGTACAAAACAGAAAGAGAAATTGTTGTTTTTGTTGCAGACCGACTTACTGCACATCTGTAACGCTGGAAAACTCACAAGGAAAACGAAGATGTCTCATGCATGGCTCTAACAAAACACTACAGCCTTCTCGAGTCATAATGAAACTCTACAGCGAATAACCCCTCCCTCCACCCCACCTCCCCCCATCTCTGCTCAGTTTATTTTAGTGCAAAAGAGAGGATATGAAACAACTGTGTCCACATGATGAGGAGTGACCAGATGACCCGAACTTCTCGAGTGCTGATTGCACTTTTAAACAATGAAGGAAAAAAAGTTGTGAGTGGTATAAAAATAGGGGGGTGGGGGGGCAGTGAGATCCACTTTGATTATATCAGTGTGTTGTGTGTACAGGAAAACCTCTGTACATTATGTATCACACGTGGACGTTGCATTCTAAGCTGTGTATAAAGGGAAGGAAGTGATGGGAGTTTCATTACCTGGTTTTATATATGAACAGAAGAAGAAGAAGAGTTGCTGAAAAGGGAGGAACAAAAGAGATCAAATGCAAAGAGCACACCCAATTACTGTCGCGGCCACTCCGGCCCCGCTGCCTTTGTAGTGACACAATCGATGTGGAACCAGGAGAAAGGGACTGGAGTTCTTTAGGTCCCAGACAATGCAGAGAGAGACACAGCGTGTGCTTTTCACATGAGCTCCCTGATACATGTGGCCTCATTAAAGGCCATTTTACAGACTCTCTCACTTCCACTGCACTTTGTGGAAAGTCGAACGTTATGGCAGACTTTAAACGCGTGAACTTTGTGGTCCACTCGTTTAGGAAATGTGGAAAAATATACCATGCTTTTCCATCGCGGCAGAACCACACACTGTGAAAAAGGAGGTCATGTGATGAAATGATCGCTGGAATCTTGGTGTTATGAAGGTTTTAGTAGAAAAAATGAAAACAGAACGTTTTTATGTCAAAGCTTTTGGAATTTAAAAAAACAGGTTGTCATACACAAAGCTGGAGGGTTTTTGCTTCACGACAATTAATCCTATAGGACCAGTCAGTAATTTGTCGATAATTTGTAATAAAGTTGTTGATGTTGGTGAGGGAGACGAGAAGTTCAGAATGATGGTTTCCTTTCTGCAGGACAAACAAACAGTGGATTTCGATCCTCGTCCTGAGAAACTGAGCAGGAGAAACTGAGGTGACTCTGCTGATAACCCTGTGCCATTGTGTGTCTGTCTGCCAGAGCATCTCTGTGGCAGTGTGTAAAACACGCCGGAGATAACTGCAGCAAATCCCCACCACCGCCCCAAAAGAAATAAACACATCCTACATTTTTCTTCCACTAAAACAAACACTGGGTTTTCTTATCTGGACACTGGTTGTGTGTGTAAGACCACCACTATTCCGAGATGTTTCGCAATGTTACGTCTCGGGGGACAAAATGGCATTTCGCAACGAATATAAAAATACACAATGTTAAACAAAGGACCAGTGATTACAAATTAATATGTAGAAAGGAAAATAGTGCTTTATCCACCTCCATCAAACAAAAACACATTCAGCGCATGATACTATGAAGACTGTTTACGTCTATGAAAGCTCAATAGTATGTTGTATGCAGACTGGATACTAGTGACAGTATCAATGACAACAAATTGCCTCAATGCAATTATGTGGTATGTGATGGAGGAGGAGGGTTCCACTCCATCAAACCCTTCCTCAGTGCTGTATCCACGGCAACATCCTCCACTCGTTCCGAACCAACAGAATCCATTTGTTTGTTTTTCACTCATCATGTGGAAAAAAGTGACTTATTTAATGACACATGGAAAAAGGAAAGAAAAAAAAACACCCACCAAAACATAAAAAAAAAAAAAATCAAAGCTGCCCTGCCTCCTCACGAAGTGGCCCCAGCGTCAACAGTCATCTGTCGAGCAGCAGAGTCAACTTCCTCTGCTTGCACTGGTGCACACACTTCCTGAGGGGATTGAGTGATGCGTCGGGCCGAACCCCTTTTTCCACAAAGGCTGGAAAACGTTCCCCCCGACGGGCAAACGGGTCAGCGGAGCAAATTCAAGCCACATGCTTATCCTGCCTGTCGTCCTCTTCTCCAGTTATTGTAGGCTGACATGGTTTTTAATTGATGTTGTTGGGTTTTTTTTTTATTAATCTCGTATTAAAACCGTTCCTCCCTTATAATTGACCTCGATCAGCATCAATATGTCTTCTGAGAACCATCTCTAACATTACTGTTCTGGAGAAAACAGATGGAGTTGCTGTTCGCACCATAATTCAGCAGCTTATTTTTGATTTCCTGTTCCACGACGGCAGATTCCTATCTTCACTGGCAGCAGCCCAAATGCAACAAGCCACTGACCAGTGAGGGTCCATAACCGCAGCACCCTGAGAAACGCTGCAGCCAGAACCATCACGCCGCACCAGTCGAGACACTCACAAAACACTGTGTGTGTGTGTGTGTGTGTGTGTGTGTGAGAGAGAGAGAGAGTCCCACCCAGGGAGACAGGAGAGGAAGCTGCACAGAGGAGGTCAGAGCTGGGTGGCTCACGTCCTGCTCTGTAGAAGTCCTGTTATTACAGTCGCCCCCCCAATATACAAATATTATATTAAAGCATAGATTTGAATTGATGTTTGATTGAAACTGTTTCCATGAAGACTGCAATATTACAGTGTGATAGTATGATGACAAGAACAAGTACCAAACAAACAAAACAAACACAAAAACCCAGAGCAACACAACCCAAACAGACACACACTGACACAGACGACCAAGCAAACACACAGGCAGCTACCAGCTTTTATATAAGATGGCAAACGACACACAGGTGAAACCAATCAGGTGCGTTGATTGGTTTAGAGACAAACGGTGGAAGTAAATTGAGACACAGTGTATAAATGGACAACCTTTCAAAATAAAAGAGGAAACAGACAAGATACACAGAACCACAAACATTGACTGAAACAGTTAAAGATGCTAAAGATGTGATGTTTGTCATGACCTATATATACACATATATATATGTATGTATGTATGTATGTATGTATGTATGTATGTATATATATATATATATATATGTATGTATCTGTATATACATCAGGTCTAGCATTCACAACATGCAAACTTCAAAAACATCTCCGCCTGGCGATGTGACCACGTTCATGCTGTTCCAGGACGAGGTCACGGTGAACAGGTCAGGCAGCGAAACAGCGGCGGCGATGACCTGGGGAAATCGGGAGAGTTTCCGTCAATACCACGGAGACAAAGAGATGTCAAGAGGACGCTGACCCTTTCCTGCTAATCAGAGGAGGAGGATTCACGGAGAGGAAAGGACTCCTCCCTCCACCTCTGCTCGGGCGCTGATGAGGTTTCCATGTTTTTGTCTTGGCCTTGTTTTGGCGTCTGATGGTTCCTGTATCCTCTCTGGCAGAAGACAGGATGGAAAAACTCTTCAATGAAATCAGACAGAGAAAATAAAGGCTTTGCATTGATCAATAGATTGATAGATAGATCTTTTGATTGGGAGCCTCCACTCGTATGATATGAAACTCTTTGATTGGCATCAGTTGCTCCTCTGGTCTCTGGGACAATACCTCCACTGAGAGCGGATCAGGACGTCTGAAGGCTTCTTTTCAAACGTTATGGCTGAAGATGAATATCTCAGGATGACGTGACCTGTGGCGTTTTCATGTCGCCCCGAAGTTCAAGATTCGTCCGGGGCCCTTTCATTCCTCCGCCACCGCCTCGACCGTGGGCTCTGACCCCTGTAATGTTATACAAATGTCACATATCACAGGGCTGACAGCCGGCGCAGAAAGAGGCGAGCGTTTGTCCTGCGCAGCTTTGTCCGAGAGCCCCTTTGTGCACGGACGGAGACCCCTGGCAAAATGAACAATGGTGTCTCTACGGACAAGGTCAGGAAAAAGGTAAAAAAATATATGATTGACGTACCACACACACACACACACACATGCTGTAAGCGTTTACGTTCACGGCCTTCTGTCATGTTACTGTGGTTAGGATGGGACCGGTTTACCGGACTGAGCTTTCCTCCCGTTCACTGGGGAAAATGTTTACTGGCGAGATGAAGCTGGGGAATCCGGGGGTTTGATGAAAGACGCGGGCGGACAGACGCTCGCATTCCTCCGCAGCCGTCACCTCAAAGGAAATGAGTCACAGTGCAGCTCCAGTGTAAACAGCCAGGACGACAAGCTGTGCTTTTTATCGCTGTCATTTCTGCGGCACCCTGCGGCGCTGAGGCTCCGCAGCCAGAACCATCCCCACAACACGAGAGTGTCTTATTATAGTGCGTCAGTGTGTAGTGGTCATCACACAAATGTGATGTTTGTCCTGGCTGCAATAAGAATTTTGAGCATATTTGGGATTGGGGGAAAAGAATGTAGGAAAAGCGTTGGATTATTGTAAATATCCCTTTATCAGCAGAGTCTACACCACTGTCGTACATTTTCATTTAAACGTGAGTCAGAGCTCTGCACCTGCACCTGCAAATAAATAAATCTGATCCTGGCTCTGACTCACAACCGGAGTTTGCGGTCCGTTCGCCATCCGAGGCTGGATAAAGGCCGTCTTGTCAGTGACCTCAGTCTTAGTTCATGCCTCCGAGAACAGACGGCTCAGTGATGCGACACGTTGCCGTGGAAACCGGAGTTGTCTGTTGTGTTGCTTGTGTCGGAGGCCTGCCCTCTCGGCCTGACCCCTTCCCTCTGTGGCGGCACACTTTCCCCGGGGGATTTCACTCACAACATCTGCCCTGTCCCCCCCACCCCCCCCACCCCCCTCCCTCTGACCCACCCACTCCAAAACTAAGAGCTTCTGGGCCAGCTCCTCTCAATGACGCCCGTCCACACGCACCTGCTGAGAGGGTCAGAGGTCATCGTCCGAGCAGAGCTCCGGCATCCTGCATCAGACTCTCATTCGATTGATATCAATGAAATAGAAACATCTGACGTTATCAACGCTTTTCCCAGTTTGCTGCATCATGTGACTCCTGGCTGTGGAGGTCAAAGAAGGAGCGCCTGGTGGTGTCTGTACAGTCTCAGTGTGTCGCAGGGCCCTGAAGGAATCAGCCGGGCCCTCGTCAATCTGCTTCCACATTCCACAGTAGCTGACAAAAGGACTTGGCTCTCTCGGTGGCAGATGGCCTCGCCTGGGGCAGTCCACGCCAAGCGCCCATTGTTTAGGCTCCAGGGTCTGATGCAGGGACCTTTGCCCCCCCACCCCCACCTCAGTGTCGCAAGAGGATACTGGGGTGAAGAAGTTGAATTCAGTCACACATAAACAAAAAATATCTAATATTTCATGGATTATTTTTTAAAAATACGGCGCCGCAACATTGAAATCTATGTCAATAAAAGGGTAACATGTGCGCTGTGACGAGGAGCTGTGATCTCTCAGGATTAGCCTGATTCCCACAGGGATACAGGAGGTAAGCTCGGCCCCGGCATGCAAACAGCCACAGGGCGTCACAGCTGGCAGCCGAATCCAGGAGCCGCGTTTCCTATTGTTGTCCGCAAACGCCAAAGAGACTCAGGTAAAATAAATAAATAAATACATACATACATGTGTGGTGAGGGTAAGTGATGACCATTAAATCTGATAGCAAAGCCAGAATCGCTGATTCGGTTTGTTTGGTGGTAAAAAAAAAAAAAAAAAACTAACTGAAAAAACAAAACAAAACAAAAACTAATTTTACCTCCTTGAGTTTTCATTTTGTGCTTATTTACATTTGAAACAAAAATCTTCTCACTTCCCACTTCATTTTTTTTTTTTTTTTGCTATGATCAATATTATCATTATTTTTACGCAGGCTAACTATTTTTGTCTTCTCAATAGACCAAACCAGTGAGTTGTGCGCCGCGTCGATCCATGTAGCTCGTAATCTAAGAAGAGTCCTTGTGTGCGTTCTCAGTATTGTTTCCTTAGATATTGATACCCTTGTGTCAATAAGATCACTCAGGACAATCTGACCACCACTGACTGAGGCCACAACCACCGGAAACAGAGTTCAGTTGTGGGTTCTACGCCCAGATAAGGTTACACACCAGCTCTCTGTGGGATCTGAAGGTGCAGTTTGGGTCGAGGTCTTGTTTTATGATGTCTCTCTCTCTCTCTGCACAGCTCTCCATTCAGCAATTAGCATTGACGCTGGCCGTCCATTAGCCGCAGCTCTCTGGGCTTTCTGTGGGGGGGGGGGGAGCTGGCTGTGTTTAACACATCTGTTGTCTCCCGTGTCTGTGCAGCCCACAGACAGGTCTGCTCACACTGATCCTTTCATCCGGCCCTGAAAGGACCTCTACGCTCTCCTGATGGATGGCCGTCATTCCTGTGAGAGTGGAACGCCTCATAATGGGAAGAATGGGGAGCCACCGCTCCAGCACCCCACCCCACCCCCACCCCCTCGTGCTCCAGGCCCCTGATCATGCTTTAAAGGGCTCCTCTTAAACAGCCTGGTGCTGAGCCTAATCACATTGGAACAAGAAACCATGTCCCAGCAACTTTTCATTCCTGCCCTCTTTGATATCTTCATGAAAGCAAAGAGCACTGATTCAAACTTTAAATGTGCAAAAGAAAAAAAAATCATACTTTTAATGCTCAGACTTGGAGAAAACATGAAATAATTTTTTTTTTTTTTGCCTGGACGTTGTAGTGGGGGGTTAGGTTTCATCCAGTGGGGGTGGAGGGTGAGGAGGATGTTTACCACACTGTGTCAGCATCAGTGATCGGGACAGAGACACAATAGACAAAACAATGTGCTATTTAAAGATGGGCCATGGTATTTCTGAACGCACAGAGAAGCCAGAGGAGGTTCGATAAGGAGACGCCGTCTGATGTCATCTGTGCAGGATGTGTCCATGTATCCCATCTGTTATTACTAAGCTTTTATTTTGACAGGTCACAGAGGCCAGTTGCATTAGCTCAGAAGCTAAGGAGATAGGTTGGAGCCATCAGGGCGGTGACAGGAGGATCACCCTGCAGCTCAGGCAGCTGATCACATCTCAACCTCTCTCATGTCAGCTGGGTTTTGTTTTTAATGCTGTGGTAGAACATATGTGGAGGATGATGCTGACACGCCGCAGGCCTGGATGATCCTCTGCTGGTGTGCAGCCCTCAATGCGTCCTGTGTGTGTTATTCCTGGAATTCCCTCCTCATTGTCTCTCAGCCTGCGAGATCCCCCTTTGCATCAGAATAGACACTTGTGGCCGGACACAATGGGCGCCATTGTTTCTCCGTGAAAGGAGAGCATGTGCTTTGCTAATGCCGCACTTGCAGCAGCCAGCCTCCGGGACAACCTCCGCATTCAGCCTTTGATTAAGGAGAACAGTTATGCATGGATGACTTCCTCCAAGGTGCCTGGAGGTTGTGGGAAAGGGCCTGTGAGTAGGTGTGGCCTCGGTGAATGGACGACAGGGGGTGGTGGGGGGTTGCGGCGGTGGAGCGGCGGCTCACTGTAGATCACATGACCACATCACCACCAAACTGTAACTCTGTGGGTGGGTTTCAAACCGATAGACACAATCACACAGACAGACCCACACATGAGTGTGTTATCTGTTATGTCACTAATGTTTGACTTCAGCCAGAATGAATCACATGCAGCGATTTGCCAGGAAAAAGCGAGAAGAACGCGTGACTTCCAGACGGGGACTGTGTGGCGACGGTCATTGGAGCAGACTGGAGATAACAGTGAAGATAACATCTTCATCGTGAGGATCCATGCTGTGGCTCCTGGCCAGACACACACAACACATATCTAACGGTGCGTGGCCTGGTCCTGGAACAGGGACAGCGGCAGGGGACTGATCCAGGATCAGAGCGGTTTGGGCCTCTCATTAAACACTGTGATTAGTGCTGGCGCCCGTGTGGAGGCCTGTGAGGACGACGGGTCGGAGGATTAATACACGAGCGCCGGCGGCGAGCAGCACCTGCCCTCCATCTATTCAAAGATCTAACACCTACTGTTCAAAGTCTCAGCTGGAAATGAGATTTCATCATTTGATGAATTCTGGGTTTGTTCTCTGCAGGTTCAACCTTTAACTCTTAATGTGACCCCCCCATCACCACCCACCCCAGTATCTGTAACCAGATCTTTACTGTCCTCAATCACGCAGCGTTTGGATCCAGACTCTATCCCCGCTCCTGTCGTAGACGTCTCCCATGAGAAATCAACAGGCTTGTAAACAGCGCTAATGCTACGGTTTCCCACGGATTCTGCAGGAGATAAAGGAGGATGATGCATTTAGAGTAAAGATCATGTTTCTGGCACTCGTCTGCACAAATACTCCAAAAAAAAAAATAAAAAATTCATAATTTTCCTGTTTCTGCAGTGGCAGCGTTTGAGCTGCATTGTTTTATATATGGTCAGATATGCTAAATCCCTATTATTTCATGGGCCCCCTACAGGAGGACAAGGACTCTGCTAATCCATTTAATATGAGAGGATCAGCTCAGCCGGAGCCATCACATGGGATAAACCGCCGCTCTGCGGGATGGAAGCTGCCGACTGGAGCCGGGCCAAGACCAGTGCCAGGAATTAATCCCACTAACAAACAGAGCGGATTCCCTCAGATGACCAGGTTGAGGAGTCTGGAAATTAAGTGTGTGTGTGTGTCTGTGTTTATGTGTGCGATTGTGTAGCATGTAATGTTGCGGGATTTCCTGACAGGTGGTGTGATGAATGCCCGCCACGTGGCGTGATCTGCTCGGCCTTCATCCGTCACCGAGCCGCCATTAAAAACCAGCTCCCCCGATTTTAATTGCAATTAACGGATCAGGAAAATAAATAACAGGAATAACGAGAGCTCACAGGAAAATGAAGGGAAAACAACCTGGATGTGACTTTAAAGGAATAGTTCACAATTAATATAAAACTCAGCAACACATAAGAGCGTCTTCAGCAGTCGACCAGGACTGACCATGTCATCCATCAGTGTCTTAACATGGGGTAAAGTCATTTAGCTGCAACATCTGCCGCCGTCACATCTGCTTTTCATCGTCCTGGCTCCCGGCTCCTTCTGGCCCCTCGTGTTGCTGCACATCGACCGCGCTCCCCGCCGAGCTCGCTCTTGGTAAACAATAAGCCATGACCGAACTTTGCCGCCGCGCGTTGCAAAAACACGAACTCCGGTCCCTCGAGAGTCGCAAGAACAACAAGCGAGAAGGTTTGAGGAGTTGTGGGCGGCGAAACTGAGGAGGAGTAATTAATCTCTCCAGCTGCTAATAAACCTCTGGATGCAGAGTAAACAATCATTACAATCCTGAACAGCAACAGATGTGATGTAAGAAGTGTAGCATTTAGTCAGGACTCTTTGCCTTTGGCCTCATGATGTGTTGTGTCAAGTAATAGAAATGGAATTGTGTTATCATGACTTACTGCAGGAGCTTTTTACACACACACATCAGCAGGTGTGGAAATGATTAACAAGTTGTGTTTGACTACAAAAACCAAAGTGTGGAATATTTCTGCTTTACCCTGAATTCACCCGCCTTCATTTACAACCCCGGTCAATCATTCCTGCTCGTAAAAAAACGTCCCTCAAGGTCACTGGAGGTGATAATTATCTCACTGCAGCGTTCTACGCTCGAGAAAAATGAGAAGATAGTTGTAGATAGTTGCATAAATAATGCACAAATTTAAAAAATGCATTTAATTACCATCTTTGTAGTTGTGTTCTGTGAAGTTGACAGGAATGGAAACAGACTATTTTGAATTTGAATGACTCAATCTGAATTCCTTACATGGTTAGCAAGTACTAATAATAACGTTGTCATAAGTAAAGGGGGCATCCGGATTTGAACCGGAGACCTCTTGATCTGCAGTCAAATGCTCTACCACTGAGCTATACCCCCTGATGGCTCAAAGGTCAACACACGCAACTGAAAGGTCAAATTATGACTTAGCTCTTTTTTTTTAGCTAAAACGACAAAAAACTGTTTCAGAACTTTCAGATAAAAAGTGAAATGTTTGACTTCTAACGTTATGACTGAAACATCTGAGATTATTTCTTTTTTTTTGCAAAAACATGTATTTATCTTTTTTTTCCCCATTTGAACTGATTTCTGGTGGAAATAGTTGACCGCAGATATAAGGAACCAAAGTAAACAAACAATCGTTAAAAAGAGAAAAGTTTCGCAATGTGCGTGTGTGTGTGTGTGCGCACACGTGTGTGTGTGACGCCCACATACACACTCCCCCGGCGTAACCTCAGCACTTTCCCACATGAGCGTCTCGGCCTGTCGTCCCGTGAGAGTCTGACACATCAGACTGTCATTTTCACAGTATCAGATCCCACAGCTCTATTCTTCCACCATAACACACACACACACACACACACACACACACACAGATCATATCTCCACACCGCCTCATGTTCCACAACAGAAGGCCCTTCCTGTAACGCTGCTGAGAAAAGGAGACAACAAGTCGGAAACCGTGCCAATCTCCCCCTTCATGCATAATTCAGCCTGTCCATTAACCCCCCCCCACCCCCCACCCCACCCCCTCGTTATGACTCTCTGCGGCCGGGACGAGACTCGACCTGAGTCCTTCCAGTTTAATGTGTCAGTCATCTGAGGTGTTCCCACAGCGGAGGAGGGCGACGGCACAGAGAGACAGTGCTGGGAAGCATTAGGCTGACAGAGTGGAAGTAGGCCAGAGGCAGGGGGTGAGGAGCAGCTCTGAACTGTTATGCAAATAGCATGGCTTTGCCTGGTTATGGAGAGAGGAGAGTGAAAGGGAGCGATTAGAATGGAGGAGGAGGGGGGGCATCAACCACCAGCTTCCTGTTTTTTATTGGAGCTGCAAAATATATATACTTCATAGTAAAAGCCCTTACTACGTTTATTAGTCAAATAAAACGCTGATATGAATAAAATAAAACGTCAACTAAATGTGACTCGCTCCCATTGGACTGTTCATACGCTTTTTATTTTTTGGGGGTCATGTAACCACCTCTTAAGATTTACATCACGATATGGAGATAACAACAAAGTTGTCAGGCGCAACAGTTGAGCGTCTGTCCCCGTGAGTTTATGAAGCTCTCAGTGGAAACAGAACCTGAAGGCTCTCAAGTGTGGATCTGGTTGCCAGCAACAATAACGGGATTTGTACAGCGCTGAGGCGACCAAGCTGCTGGGGGAGCGAGAAGGTTGATGAATGACGCTAAATCCAGGATGAAATACAGGGAGCGGGACTGAAGGGGAAAACTATTCAGTGGCTCATAAGAAACAAAATCATCATAGTTTAGATTCTGTTGTTTCCACGAGATGAAACAAAAACAGCTCCTGGAGCAGATCTGGAGCAGATGTTTCTTCCTGTATCTCAGCTACAGATCTGATTGTACCAGTTTGTTGTGTTCATCTGAAACATCCATACCAACGGTATATATATTATATACTGTATATATACACACACACAACTTCTGTTTACATTTATAATGTAAACAGAAGTAGAAGTAGATGTACAACACTGTTTACATTTATAAAGCCATTGTCACCATAATCTTTACATTTAACCTTTGACCCTGAAACGTTCACGTGACCCTGTATGTCTGAATGAAATGTGGGTAGGGGGTCGTCATTAAGGAGCAGTAAACTGTGCAGGGGGTCGGAGACTCTGCACAGCAGCGTCTCAGTTTGTAATGTGGAGGCTTCAAAGCCTTACAAACATCAGAAACATCTATAGGGAACCAATCTGGAGGACCGATGTGGCTTCCAGCTAATGTCTTCCATGTTGGTGCTGGGGTCTATATACACAGTGTAGGGTATCAAGTTAAAGCCGCCGCCCCCCCAGAGCCGAGTTTGCACACGTGTTGGGACTGAAGGGGAAAACTATTCAGTGGCTCATAAGAAACAAAATCATCATAGTTTAGATTCTGTTGTTTCCACGAGATGAAACAAAAACAGCTCCTGGAGCAGATCTGGAGCAGATGTTTCTTCCTGTATCTCAGCTACAGATCTGATTGTACCAGTTTGTTGTGTTCATCTGAAACATCCATACCAACGGTATATATATTATATACTGTATATATACACACACACAACTTCTGTTTACATTTACAATGTAAACAGAAGTTGTACATATAGATGTACAACACTGTTTACTTTTATAAAGCCATTGTCACCATAATCTTTACATTTAACCTTTGACCCTGAAACGTTCACGTGACCCTGTGTGTCTGAATGAAATGTGGGTAGGGGGTCGTCATTAAGGAGCAGTAATCTGTGCAGGGGGTCGGAGACACTGCACAGCAGCGTCTCAGTTTGTAATGCGGAGGCTTCAAAGCCTTACAAACATCAGAAACATCTATAGGGAACCAATCTGGAGGACTGATGTGGCTTCCAGCTAATGTCTTCCATGTTGGTGTTGGGGTCTATATACACAGTGTAGGGTATCAAGTTAAAGCCGCCGCCCCCCCAGAGCCGAGTTTGCACATGTGTTTTCAGTTGTTTTGTTGTGTAGATGCATTTGGGACAGTTGCAGGATTGCGATTCGTTACCTGCTGCATCACATGTAATAGAGCAGGCCTGTGATTGTACCACCCAGCTGAGGCTCCTCCGGATGCTCTGATCCCAACATTCCGATAGGATCGGGGGGTGGGGGGTGGGGGGGGGGATCAACCAAACTGTGGCGATGACTTGTGGGTTTGTGGTGAGGAAGTGGGTTTGTCTGAAGAAACTCCAGAGGCCGGAGCAGATACAGATGGAAAACCCGTCTCTGACTCGTGATTTTCTGTTTCCATGAGACTTAATGGATAAAAACAAACAAAAACAACCAAAGTGAAACACAGAGTCGTTTGGGGGTCCCTGCTGGGTGAGGGGCCCTTTACCTGACTCCACCCAGGGGCCACTTTTCCCATTATCTCTCAGGTGAGTCATGTTGAGAGGTCTGTTAATATGCTAATTGGAGCAGATGAGTCACATCAGAGAAACCACCTCGGCCCTGGTTGTCCTGTTGTGGTGCCAGTTGTGGAAGGACGACGTTCCTCATAGGAGAAGGTTAATATTGATACATATTTGGCTGCGACCTCGCACCGAGACACAACAGGACATTTGTTTGATACCAGGCGGCCTGTGTGGGGCGATGGCGTTGGGACGTGGGCGTTTCGGCGGTGAAGCAGCTGCTGGTTGGTCTGGATGGAGCTCAGGTCCCAGCGCCAGACGGCGCTCCGCTGAGTGAGAGCCAGCATTTGAATAACAAGTGTTCGGGAATGACCAACTGTTTAGAGTCCTCACAAGGTCAGGGAGGAACAATGGAGGCCGCCTCACTGGTGCACACACAGCTCACACTCACATAGCTTCACCAGTCACTCTACAAATAGCTTCACCCTGAGAAGAAGTGGGAGAACGTTGTGGGTTTTGTGTTGTGTTGTGTTGTGTTGTGTTGTGTTGTGTTGTGTTGTGTTGTGTTGTGTTGTGTTGTGTTGTGTTGTGTTGTGTGGATGATGCATCGCTTTTTCTTTAGGTGCAGTTTGAAAACATTGTGTAAACTTTTCTCCTGACCACCTGCTTGTGTGTTTCCTTTGGGTCAATCTTTCCCTTGTGTTATCTGTAAGACACACACACACACACACACACGCACACACACACACACACACACACACACACACACACACACACACACACACACACTCATGTAGAAACAGGTCAACCGCAACTTTTACCACTGACCAAAAATACTACTTTTAACCGGTTGTAAGATTTTGTCCCTAATTGCCCCCCCACACACACACACACACACACACAGAGCGACAGCTGTAACCACGCCCCATTTCACGTCACTGATTGGCATGCTGCATTCAGGGCCCTCCCACGGGGCGTGGCCTGATGCAAGTTTATATATTTCCCCCTGGCTCGTGGCTCTCATTCGCCTCTCAGCGATGCACAGTGACGGATCTTCTCCCTCTTTTCATTTCCATCCCTGAGTTTCACGGAGAAGAAACTTCCGTATGGACTTTGCACCGGAGACCCGCGCTCTTTAGTGTTTTCTTCTTCTTCTTCTAGCTGTGGATCATGCTGAAGAACAACGGGAAGAAGACGGCCGTGTGTGCGCTCAGCACCGCGGCTCTGGCTCTGCTGCTGCTCCTGGTCGTGGTGCAGCATCACCGGGTCCAGCAGCAGGAGGAGGAGGAGGAGGGCGCGCGCTCTCCTCCCGGGGACGCTGCGCAGGGGCCGGAGGAGCACGCGCGCCTCGGGGACGCGCAGGCGAAGATAGGATTCTCGGCGTATTTCAGCAAACTGACCCGAGGACGCAGGGAGGTGGAGAAGCCCGGGCCGAGCGCGTCCTCCTCCGGCCAGCCGCCTCCAGCCGAGGACATCAGCCCCGATGACATCTTCATCGCTGTGAAGACCACCAAGAAGTTCCACCAGTCCAGACTCAACCTGCTGCTGGACACCTGGATCTCCAGAAACATGCAACAGGTATGTTTACCTTTATTACTATTATTATTATCATCATCATCATCATCATCATCATCATCATTATTATTACTATTATAATTATTATAATTATTATTATCATCATCATCATCATCATCATCATCATTACTATTATTATTATTACTATTATAATCATTATTATTATTATTATTATCATTATTATTACTATTATTATTACTATTATTATTATCATTATCATTATCATTATCATTATTATTATTATTATTATTATTATTATTATTGTTATTATTATTATTATTATTATTATTATCATTATTATCAGATCTTTACTGTGAAGATCTGAGCGGGTTAAAACATATTTTGTTGACTTGGTGTTGTTGTTGAACACTATCAGCCAACACACACACACACACACACACACACACACATGGAGGTGATGCTGCCTGCTTGATGGCTGCTTACAGTGCTGCATTGTTCCTCGTGTCATCTGGAGCAGCCACGCGGCCCCCCGTTGACCGGGCCCTGGATTCCCCCTCGGCTCTGTCACTTTTCATTCTCCTCTGAGTGATGTCCCTGAGAACGAGCATGGAGCATGCTTCTCCCTCTCTCCGCCCCCCTCCGCTCCCCGCTCTCTATTATCCCTCCTCTTTCTGGATGTCCCCTGTGAATGCCCCCGGTGCAATGGATGCTTCACAGCACTGAGTCCAGCGCTGTCCCCCTTCCAGGCCTAACAAAGCGTCTTTCTGAAGGGGGAAGAAAAGCTTTTCCCAGCCCCGCGTCTCCCCTCTCTCCATGGGAACGTGGGAGCCTGGGTCAGGCTTATACTGGAGGGATGGGGAAAACGGGGGCTTGGATGAGGGGATGCATGGGACAAAGGGTCTGCGTCTATAGGCAGGGCTCAGCTGGGAAGTTGCGTGCAGGGTGTGAATATAGCGCCTTGTGAACCCAGCTCCACTCGCGGGTGAACGGGCGGTTCCGGTGAACAGGACAGAACAGTGGCCAGTCAAAGTGATTTCATCCTGCGTAAAGGTGATGAGTTTGACGTCACGGCCACTCAGACAGAGACGCCCAGCATTTAGCTCTCACTCAGGTTAATACAGCGCGAGTCACAATCTGTGATCTGATTACACACAAACTGCTGCTGCTAATTGGCTGTAATCACTGTGGTGGAGGAGTGAACAGCAGGGCTCACAGACAGGCAGCTGGTGGAGAGGACACAATGCTGGAGGGAGTTCCTGGAGGAAGGGTGCCAGGTGGTGGTGGGGAGGGGGGTGGGGGGGCAGAACAAAGGGCGGGCCATAATGCCAGCCATATGATGCTCCGAGTTCCCACCATGTACATATGGCCGTCCTCCGAGTTCAGGTCGGATTCTCACGCTCAGCTGATGAACATCTGCCGAGTTTGGATCATGTACAGTACGAGGCACGACAACGACAACAACAACAACAACAATAATAATAATAATAATCACTGATGCAAAACAAGTAGACGTTGGTAGACTTTTTGTTTCTTATAGGATTAACGTGACATTTACTAAAAGGCCGCGGACGCATTTTGGCGTCCACGTCTTCATGGTTGGTTCCAGACGTGATGGAGAACGAGCCGGCGGTTTAAACAACGGGAGCTGGCAGCGTGCAGTGGAAACACTTGGCGTTGTGTTTGCGTTTTAAATGGCTGAAGCAGGGGCAATCTTTTCTCCTCTGCGCGGCCCTCATGTGTTGTGTGTTGTGCGTTGTGTGTTGTGTGTTGTGCGTTGTGTGTTGTTCTTCCTGATCATTTGTCAGGAGGAAAAGTGCTGAAAAGGCTTTTAGGCGTCTGGAAGCCGGATGGAGATGGAGTCAGGGTGGAGGTGGCCGGGGGGGGGAGGGGGGAGGAGCATGGTGCCCTTCCTTCCGGGCCGAGCTGGAGACAGTCAGTCAGGCACCATGTTGGGCTCAGACGGGGCCGTGCAGGGCCTTCCTGTGCAATCCACCCCCCCCCCCCCATCCCACATCTCCCCCCGTCTCTTATCTCTGCTTCACACAGCCAGTTTTTTTTTTTTTGCTGCATATTTGAGTATTCAGTGAAAGTGATTCTTTAAAGTTTCAGTAAAGAAACAAAGACAAAGGAGAGAAAAAAAAGTTCCCCGGGCAGGAGTGGTGGTGGTGGGGGTTGGGGGGAGGGGGGGTTCTCTTGAGTTAACTCCTGCAGCTGTATGCAAATGCAGGCAAACATATTTACCATTTACCCAGTGGAGACTTTACCCAGCATGAAAACTCACAGCATTGTTCTATTGAAGAGGCTCTGGGCTTCTGTGTGAACCCAGAGGAGGGGGGGTGAGGGGTGAGGGGGGGGGGGGGGTTGAATTGACCCGGGGGGGGGGGGGGGGGGGGGGGGGGGGGGGGGGGGGTTTGAATGGCCACACACGGTTTTCAATTTACTAATCAGCAGTGAGACCCCCCCTCCCCCCCACACCCACCGCTGCCTCATTCATTGGCTGGCAGCTCCAGCAGCTGCCTCGCTGATTATCCCGTCTCAAACAAATGCAGCATCCAGGCGTTTTACGCCGAGCAACATCTGCAGAGGTTCCGTCCTGTCAGTGGTTGAAGCAGCACTTTTTAAAAAAAAACACAAAAAGTTTCATTTGGGCGTCGGAGGCCTGCTGCTGATGGATGCAGATCACAGGCCGTGTCAGTTGCTCGGCAGCAGGAATGTCTGGTGTGTCGGCGAGGGGCTTGCGGCGTGCAGAGACACGTGGCGCAGCCTTATCAGCGTGCTGTTGGGCAGGTGCCGCCTCACCTGAGGTGAAGGGTAAACACACCTCTGGCAGTTACTAAGCCCTGGCGGCGGCGGCGGCCCTTTCATCATGACTATTCACCGGCTCGCACCTGCTCAGCGTGCGGAGTCTAATCTGCTCCATGGAGGCGTGTGTGTTCCTGTAACCTGCCCTTTGTTGTAAACCCCCTTTATGAGTAACCGCCGCATTTAACGAGCACCTGCAGTCGCCACGGTCTGATTCCTCCGACCTGCCCAACATGGCCGTCAAACAAAGCGAGCTGTTTATCTAGCTGCGGCGCCTGTAACGTTTCTGTGCAACAGTTTTTGTTTTCTCTCTGTATTCAACACGCAGCTCGGCAGCAGGTCCAGCAGGACGCGGGGGCTCCGGCGGGGGCTGGGACACATGAATGGGTTGTGTGTGTGTGTGTGTGTAGGGGCGGACAGTCTGCCTCCTCCTTTGTCCCGTGTCTGGGATGCTTTGGGGAGGCTGCGGCGTTGCCATGGCGAGAGAGAGAGACGTAGGACAAAAGGCCTTTATTAGAGCGAGGGGTTGTTTAACTCGCGGTGTTTTCCGCTGCATAAAGGCCACGCTGACGGATGCTAATCACACCGGAGGCAGCGGGGACTTTGGACACGCTGTTGAACTCGGTCATGTGACCACTTGGCCACGACCACGTGGCTTTTGATGTACTGATCTTTAGAGAGCAAAGTCCACTCATGCGTGACCACGTTCCCCTGTTTGTTTACAGACGTACATCTTCACGGACGGAGAAGACGAGGAGCTGAAAAAGAAAATTGGTGAGTTTTCCAAGGGGGGGTGGGGGGGGGTATCTTGGAAACAGAGATGTGCATTCTTGGATTAAAAAGGGCATCAACTCCCAACTGATCGGGAATAATTCTACACCAACGGTCATAAACATTCCGCTTTGACCCTGATGGATGGTGATCAGCACGTAGAGCCTCCACTGATGATGTTGACACTGTTTGTTTCCTCGTTGCCACAGGGAATCACGCAATCAACACCAACTGCTCCGCAGCTCATAGCCGACAAGCTCTGTCCGGGGGGGGGGGGGAGGGGGAGAAGGGGGGGGGGGGGGTGGGGGGGGGGGGGGGGGGGGGGGGGGGGGGGGGGTATCTTGGAAACAGAGATGTGCATTCTTGGATTAAAAAGGGCATCAACTCCCAACTGATCGGGAATAATTCCACACTAACGGTCATAAACATTCCGCTTTGACCCTGATGGATGGTGATCAGCACGTAGAGCCTCCACTGATGATGTTGACACTGTTTGTTTCCTCGTTGCCACAGGGAATCACGCAATCAACACCAACTGCTCCGCAGCTCATAGCCGACAAGCTCTGTCCTGCAAGATGGCGGTGGAATATGACAAGTTCATAGAGTCGGGGAAGAAGTAAGTGTCGCACACATTGTGTACGTGTCTTTAAACAGTTGCATTAGTGGGACAACGTCCGGGTCTGATGAAACGGGTTTGTTTCTGGATCTCAGGTGGTTCTGCCACGTTGATGACGATAATTACGTGAACGTTCGGACCCTGGTGAAGCAGCTGTCCCAGTACCCCCACACCCAGGACATGTACATCGGTAAGCCCAGTCTGGACCGGCCCATCGAGGCCACGGAGAGGCTGGGCGACAATAAGATGGTACGCAGACGATGCTTTGCTTTTAGCCCGCACGATGTTTGGTTTGGTTGGCCGCGCCTTCAGGATGTCAACACTCTTTTCTGTCTCCTCTTAAAGAAGCCGGTCAACTTCTGGTTCGCCACGGGTGGAGCAGGTTTCTGCGTGAGCCGTGGTCTGGCACTGAAGATGAGCCCCTGGGCCAGGTGGGACCAGGTTTTCGAAAACAGCGTTGTTGTTATGAACTCCAGCAGTTGTGATGCAACAACACTGACCGGGTGTCTTTTTTTAACAGCGGCGGCCACTTCATGAACACAGCGGAGAAAATCCGCCTGCCCGACGACTGCACCATCGGCTACATCATCGAGTCGGTTCTTGGGGTTCCTCTGACCCGGAGCAGCCTCTTCCACTCGCACCTGGAGAACCTGCAACAGGTGTCGAGGTCTGAGATCCACAAACAGGTGAGAACAACCCCGCTTTTATTCTTTACTACCCTTGTTCTCCAGAGGGAACTCTGTGGTCGAATCCTTCCACGTTCCTCATTCCGCCGCTCTTTTCCCAGATCACCCTCAGTTATGGGATGTTTGAAAACAAGAGCAATATCATCAATCTGAAAGGGGCTTTTCCTGTGGAGGAGGATCCATCCAGGTGAGAGATCTTGTCTGCGTTTGTTGACACACGTTTTATTACAAACTTCACAAATCCAACTTCATCTAACGTAATTCCCTCTTCCCTCCAGGTTCAAGTCCGTGCACTGTCTCCTGTACCCGGACACCCCGTGGTGTCCGCCTCAGGTTGCCTTTTAGGGCGACCGCTCCTTTCTCATCCTCGTCCCCGTCGTGCCTCGGTATCTGAAAGGCACAAAGGGACCAGTGTTTGGTAATAGACCTTCTGTGGGTCTATTTATTTAGGTCTTTAATAGTTGTATGGGGCTGCTGTGCGGCCCACATCGGGACTATTTCTTCCTGGTCGGATCCAGGAACCCCCCCCCGGCGATGCTCGGGTGGAGGATTCTAGCTCTAGGCGGGAAGCAGTTTTCAGCGTCAAGCTTTTTTGCAGGCAATCATTTGAGCGTTGCGATGTATATGTTGCTTGTAAATGTATCTGCAGTTCTCATAGAATGTCTCGTCGTGTATTCGAGCCTTTTTGCCAGCTTCACGTCGCCACGTCTTTCTCGCCGCAACGCCATCTCAGCTCCAGGAATGTTTTGTTTTTGATTCCGACGACTCCGGACAAACGCTTTAGTATGAAGATGTCCTTTTTCCGCTTTTTTACGTTGACAGTGTTATTACTCCCACGAAAATGAGCTGGCAGCAGGCAGATTTCCAAAAACCATCCTGTGGCGACCTAATCTGAGGAATATCAGGACAAAGCACTTTTTACCTGTAAGATTTTTTTTGTAGGTTAAACTGACCTAATTTACATCCTCGACATTCCTCAGATTTGTGTCCAAACCAACAAAAACAACAACCCCCCCCCCTCAAAATCTCTATCTATTCATTCCTATGTATTTAATAACACTCCTTGCATTTGTCACAATCAGGGAAGTCCAGTGTTTGGGAGAGATTTTGATTCGGGGTCACAATCAGCTTTTTGGAAAGACATAAATATATATAAATATATGTATATGTATTTGTTGAAATAATTGCACAGCTGGATTTCAAATGAGAGCCGGTGTTTGCTCCTGAGAAGATCTTCCCCTCAAGCTCCAACAGTGCGAGAACGACAAACCTAAACCATAACAACACGAGGTCATCCGAGCCACAGTCTGTGATGGTTTGCACAACAGACTGTTATTTATTCATTTGCATATAATATCAGCTGGTTACTGTTAAAGCCACTGAGGTGGAAACTGAACAGGAGCAACGGCGGTGCTAACACATGGAGGGATTCGCTCCCTCTGTGTCGCCTTTCAACCCATATTGGGTTTCGCTGTACATCTCGATTGCAGTATCGTGTACTGTGCCTTTTGTTCAGACGAGTAGTTACTGTATACGTTTTCCCCAACTGTGGTTTACATGTGCTTTTGTTTTTTTTTAAATGACCCGGAAAGTGATTGTTGTACTGATTGGAACTGTGCGACGTAACAACTGTGGTGTTTATAATCCAGTATCTGGACGGTTCACACAGTTCTGCCCTCAGGAACGATGAGGCCGGTGGTGGTGTTCAGCCACACTGGGACCTGCAACTTTGAATTAAAGTGCGTAACCACTGAGAAACGTCACATATTTGTTGTTGTGTTTTTATTTGTGTAGCTTTGAGTAAAGTATCGGAACGTTGAATGCGTTTCAACATGCACCGGCTATCTGAATGGATTTCATACATTTATAAATGAAATCAAATGAAATAATCCACTTCACTAAAGTAGTAAAAGTAGTAAATAGTAATACATCAGCGTTACCAGATGCTGGTCGAACCCACATGGGAGACCTCACCACAAACCATAATCACAGCTTTGCCTTCCAGTAACAGTAAAAAACCACACAGCAGTGTTTCATGTGTCCAGCTCTCGTGATCAAACAGACGTCAGTCATTTTCTATGCCCCATAAAACCTTTCCACTACAAGTTTCCCATCATGCTTTGTGCTGAACGGAGCCGGCGCAGCAGTCTGACCGTCTCATCAAAACAGCTGATGGCCTCAGCGTTTAACAGAGAGGAAGAGACGGTTATCTGCTCTAACGCTGATCCCATGGGAACAGAAGCCATGTGGCTTAACTATAAAACTCTTGTTTTCCCTGAACTGGGAAACAGGGAATGTGTAAACAGTAATCGGATCAGCAGCAGTCTGATCTGGATTCCATCTCTTTAAGCTCAGACTCAGTTCTGCCACTTGTGTATACGCGAACGCTCCTAAAGTCAGAAATCCCACAAACACAACACTGTGTTGCGTTCAGCTGCCGTTACATGGGAGCGGGTTTTCCACTGTTTACCTTTGCTCAACATTTTCCCTATTGTTGCTATGTTTGTTTCCATAGAACCACAGACGCAGCATCAGGATAATAAATAAATACAGCGCGTTTGCAGTTACTTCAGTTTACGGCCTGAGCTCGGGCCAAGTTTTCAGCGTCTCACACACACACACACAACGGGGACGGTTTGGACAGAGGACAGAGGACAGTTTGGACACTAAACGCAGCAGCGGAGGAACGTTACCGTTGTGTTTAAGGATCACTGTGTGTCATGGCTGGAGGTGTAAAGTCGTTTGGTTTTGCATAACGATGTGGCAACAGTTGGATCACCAACACACCTTCACGTCCATCAGCCGCCTGTCTGTCAGCGTGTTACAGTGACATATGACCCGAGGCTGCAGCCGGGATGATGATGATCTGATAACACAACCAAAATATCATCACGCTCTGTTTACACAACATAAAAAAAAAAAACCCACAAACGCCTGTGTCCGTCTCACTTGAAAAAGTACTTTTCACCTCGGGGAGAAAAGAAACACAACACAAACCCAGTGAGACTTTGTCTGATCTCCTGTGTAGTGACACAACAGGGTTGTGTGATCGCTGACCCCGATGATCACACATCAGTCATTTCCCACTTCACAACCCAACAACCGAGAAGAAACGACAAAGACACAGATGCAAAAAACGACTACAAACAGAAGTTCAATGCACAAAACGACCACGAATGACCACAAAGGGAAACACACACTTGCACAAAACGGATTCATGACGCACATCTAACATACACACACAACTTCTCATGTCCCGTCCCCATGTGACAGTGACCTGGCAGGCGCCACTGTGGTCGCAGGTGTTAAGAGTGTGTGTGCTGCTGATTCAATGACAAACACCTGTGTGTGTTTTCTGTCACCTCCCATCAGGGATGTGTGTGTGGATAACGAGACATTCCACAACACTGAGGAAAAACTCTGTGTGTGTGTGTGTGTGTGTGTGTGTGTGTTTGCCACAGAGGGACATTCCTCAGAGACACATTGTCCTTATGTCTTCCCTCTGCTATATCAGCCAGTCTCCAATTAACAGCCGCCATTGTCTGCAGGATTAGAGCGGCGCAGAGGGATCGCACAACAACTGGGCCGGGCTTTAATCCTGCTCGACAAACCGACAGGGAGTTGACCATAATCCAGGTATCACATGTCCCCATTACAGAAAGACCTGCACTCTGGTGAGCAGCACTCGAGTGGAGGACTTGAGGAATTAGGCCGAGGCCCCGCGTTTCAGCCTCCACGCGACCGGGGGGTGGGGATGGGGGTTTTGGGGGGGGGGGGGGGCGGGGGGGGGGGGGGGGGGGGGGGGGGGGGGGGGGGGGGGGTAATGGAGGAAATGAATGTTGTAAATGAAAAACCATAAATAAATGAAAACATGCTGTGTTTTATGATTCAAACAATACATTAATATAAAAGTTTAAAACATGTTAGTATATTATACATATCCTCATGCTACTTGATGGCGTTTAACCTTTAACCTGTCGTTTGTTGTTTTTATGTTATTACAGTCACGTGTGGGTAAAGTAACTGAGTCCAAATGCAAATCAGGATGCAAATACTGGTTGACAGTATCAGGATGTACTTACTCATGACTCCTCACTGAGAAGTGAGACTCGTGTGTGAGTGTGTGTTGTAAAAGGTGAGGAGGCTACGTGCTCCCTCTGATTGGTCCGGGTGATTTGTACAAAGGAGGAGGTGAGGCGTGAAGAACGTGAACTCTGACTCCCATGCAGGACACCGCTGCCTCCCTCTGAGGCCGAGCCACAATGGAGACGAACCAGGCAAAACCCCTGCTTCCCTGACTCCCTTTCAACTAGAGAGCGACAAAGACGAAGGACGAATTCCCTCCAGAACCTGCATCTGCAGTCGCTCCTCATCGGCCTCATCCTGCAACGAGGAGACGCCGCTATCTCACATGCTGGAGATATGGGAGGTGAAAGGAAATATGATGATCCTCTTCTCAAATAAAGATTTTGCACATGCAAAAAAAAAAATAAGACATTGCATATTGTTACAGGTTCCTTGACAGTACAAACAAGAATTTTCCATTTCTGGACTAAATGACGCCAGGAATGTAAACAGTTTTCTATATCTATCTATCTATCTATCTATCTATCTATCTATCTATCTATCCATCTATCCATCTATCCATCCATCCATCCATCCATCCATCCATCCATCCATCTATATATATATATATATGGAATGTTTGGGTAAATGCCAGTAACGTGATGAAGAAATAATTAAAACCACTCGTTTACAATGCTCGACACCACAGTTGTATCAGTGGAGCGTCTGGGTGTCTCTGGGGGCTGCAGCTCTGGTTACCCTCTGAGATCCAGGCTGATGGAACAGGTGCATTTTGAAATGGAAGTCTTGCCTCGAGCTCCCTTGTGTGTTTCCTGGCCGTGGTCTCGCGGCCTGGCATTGAAAGAACCGGGCTTAGAAAGAGAGCTGTGGTCTGACCACCTGGCAGAGAGCCCGGCCCGACTCAGGAAGTGTCCTGGGGGGGGGGGGGGGGGGGGGGGGCGGCGGGGGGGGCGGGGGGGGGGGGGGGGGGGGGGGGGGGGGGGGGACAGAGGGTGCAGGAACCCCTCTCCTCCTCCCTCCTCATTCAGCTCCTCACCTCAAAGCATTAGTGATGCATTCCTCCAGTCCGGCAACAAGCAAGCTAATTCAATTTCCTAGACAGTGAGACTGTGTGAAATTTCATTTGCATCCTTCGGCCTCTGTGTAGGACGAGTTGTAAAGAGCTCCCAGCCGGCGTCACGCTTTGTTTGTTTACTGCTTTGTTTAGTTCGCCCCCCCCCCAATAAACAGCAGGGAACCAGGAGGTGATGGAGATGATGGACTCTCTCCATCCATCTTCACAGGCAGAAAGTAAAATTCCTCCATCGTATGACACAATACAACCCGACACAGATGGATTTTTATGATTTAGTGGTTTAAGCATAAAAAAAATATTGTTAATAAAAAAAGAGTTTGTGGCAAAATTTAAAAGCTGAAGCTAAAGGAGTTAAAAACAGACCATCATCTAAATCTTTGTCTCACATCAGACGTCAGCGTCTGCAGCGTCTGCAGCGACAGCAGCTGGCTGGCGGGATGAAGAGAAACCAGACTGGTGGCCCGGTGCTGACACTGACCTCTGGACTAATGTCATCCCCGAAAGGTCACAAACAACAAAATGCCTTTCTGCTCCGCTCAAAGTGATCTGCATGTGGATCTGTCACTGCACTGCAACAGAAATAAATACTAACACACACGCACACACACACACACACACAAACATTTAATCCGCAGGAGAAACGGCGGGACCAGGACCATATCCAGAAATCAGCTTAAAAAAGATTTAAAATCTTTTTAAATGAAAATATATGACTTTAGACTGTAAACTGTACGGCCTGTCATGAGAATGAATATTTTAATATTAAAATCTTACGGTGGACATTAAAGTAAAAAACTGATCTGGGGTAAAACCTGTCTTACAAATACTTAAAAAGAAAAACACCATATTGACCTGATAGAAACCGCTCGCACCTCAGCAGTGATGAGAAGTGACAATAATGAAGTTTTGCTGCTACCTAGTGTCTGATCCTGGTCAGGATGTTCAGACGCGTCGGCTTCTCGACAACACACAGCTGGAGCATTTCAGTTAAGGTTTGTTTAATCTTAAAACACAGCATTCAACCTCAGTTTAACCACAGGTTTTACATGTACACATTTTAAGAGACTGAAAAAAAAGGTGTATAAAAAACACATTACATCTACAGTGATTTGTTTCCTGAAAAATAAAACAATAAAATTAAATCCTTTTTTTTTTTTACCATATTCACATTAATGAAGCAACACAATGTGCCTGCTACAGAATCTAAAATAAAATAAAAAACAGAATCTACAAGCAAATCAAATAGAAAAATGTTTAAAACGTAAAAGAAACTTTTCAAGAAATTAAAAATGAAATGTAAATCTCAGCTATTTTTTTCATCATTTTGGAAATGTTCACAACCTGTACAATAGCTCTGCAATACAAACAACAAAGAGAATATGACCACTACGAAAACAATAATAACAAAAAACAGAAAGACTGCCTCGATGTCACAATGTCTTACAGACCATCAGTGTTCTGAAATGGCCAGGCTCATTTTCTCGTTTGACTACCGAGGCAGCCGAGAGCTGTCAATGTTCCAAGTAAAGACATTTAAAGATATTCAGATAGTAAAGAGATGTGTTTCATTTGTTGGCACAGTCTCAAAATGAAAAAAAAAACACTTTGTACTGGTCACAAAGCACATCTACGAGAAGCGAAATACAGAGATGTCATGCTTCAACAGGAAAAGATTTCCAGTTCATACGGAGAGTGATCACGGCCCCTTCACTGCATCCACACACCTTCATTCACTGTTGTGATAAATGCTAAAACACATTTGTGAGACGCTGGATTGCAGATGCATAATGTTGGATATTCAGAGAAACTGTAATATGAGTGTTTCACATAAATGTGCATAAAACTACTGTTGGGTTAATTGATCAGAGGATTTTCTGCTGCATGTGGAAGAGATTGTGTGTGTGTGTGTGTGTGTAATTACCAGCTATGGTAATGGAACTGAAGCTTTACAACTTAGCAGAAACATGGACAGAATTACAAGCAGTCTGGTGAAGGGAGGGCACAGCAAGAAAATATTACACACTTGTCTGTATACCAGTGGTTCACCATCGTCTAAAAAAACAACAACAAAAAAACACAAGGTTTCTGCATCCAGTAGTATAAAAACTTTTTTGTATGAACATAATCATCCCAGCTGCGTTTCCGTCATGCAGCTCATCATTGTCCTTATCAAATCCTCTGAGAGCATGGAGTTCATAGTTTCACATGTCTTACAGTCACCGCATGTATTTGAAAAAACACCACAGGAAATCAACAGGAAAACAGAAAGCTGCGCACAAAGTGCAATACTGAAAGAAAACTGGTCCCAGACGTCAGCTTTAAGACAAAATGCAAAAAACAAGCCTATGTGCGAGTGATATACGATACGTTAACATGTTCAGGAGAATAATGCCGATATGTTTACATGTTAAGATGCAGAAAAAAATCTGAGCAACTGAGATGCTGCATTGTGAAATGACAATGTTTAGCTCCTCAAGGGGGAGGAATCCACGTGTAAACACGGTGTGAGGCTGCGGTACAGTACTATACAAAACAACAACCAGTAGTAGTCAGTGTCTGTGAGCTCTTCCTGAGTCCTCAACACTGTAACGCCTGTACAACATCATGCAGCGTTCACGTGTGAAAGAAAATTAAATAGGAGTGTAAGAATCAGTTCAGGCCCCATCGTGTCAGAGTGAAGATAAATTCCCAGCACCGCTGATGAGATGGTCTCTGCATGAGACACATGAGAAGAGCTCTGATGCACATCCCTCATGTTTTACTTCAACCAACCAGCAAAAGCATGTTTGGTTTTCTAATAGAATTAAAGTAAGACAGTTCAGAGTGGAGGCAAGTGGGAGGTGGAGCGGCTGAGTAGAAAATCACCAGTGGAGTAAAAAAGACTGACTGACTGGATGAGTGACTGGATGTGACTTAGGAAACGTCAGTGCTGCAGACAGGTGGAATCCACTGTTGTCTAGTGTGCTGGAGGGGTGTTGGGTTCTGGTCGGCTGTTGGCCAGGTACTTGGCTCGCATGCTGGAGGTGTACTGTGGAGGAGAGACAGAAAATGACAAGGGGGAGATGTAAAAAAACAAAAAACAAAAACACAACAACAACAAAAATCACAATTTCAACCCTTACAGGTGAAAATATGAGTTTCAAATTGTACTTAAAGGGTAGAACCCAAACTGTCTCTAAAAAACACACAAACAAAATCTGTGTAGGATTTCAACAGAATCGGTTAATTAACAGTTTTTTCTGTTATTAAAAATTAATTTGTTGGAATAGACAACAGACTGTGCTGGGTGTGACGAAATGAACATAAATAAAACATGAAATCCTGCAGAGAGCAGAACATGGAATTAAACAGACTGCACAAGCATATCAAAGCAGTGCAGAACACGATTAACTCAACACACCAGAGAAAATCCTACACAGATTTACCTCTCACACCGACTCCAGAGCGCTGGAATCTAAAGGGATCATCAATGATTCAAATACACAAAGAACATCACAGCAGCAATTTAGGAGGACAAGGATGACAGAGCACAAGGAGCAGAGTTATATCAATAATTAAAACCCTGTTTTCAACATTTCTTTTTTTTTAATTATCTTTTCATGTTTTTATCCTTTGTGCGCATCAGCAGGTCTGGTCATTCATATGCATTTAGGATGCAGCCATGCATTTGTGGAAAACAGGCAACACAAAGACAAAAAGGCTGCATTTCACACTCCTGTTCAAACACTATTTTAAGTCGTCGTCTGTATGTCCTTATCAGCTTTTGTTAAAGATGATAAATGGGCTTGATTAAGCAAGACTTTGACCTTAGATGTTTAGAAAAAAAAGAAACTAATGACGACAGATAATCAAAAAGAGTTTCAACCTACTTTCGGTCAGGAACTGCTGACATAATAATTAACGAACCTCGTGAGGCTCATGCAAAGACAAAATACAATCATGTGCTATTGTCCCCATTACACACCCAGTGACTGAACTCTAAAAACAAAGCAGTTTCACATAATTAGCGAAACGGCTCAACGGCTTCGCAATCTGACGATGACTCGCTGCTGACTCATAGGTCAGGTTGAGCCTCGGGGCAGAGCTACAGCCTCACATGTTTCTCCCAATACATCTGTGGTGCAAAAGGGGGAGGTGGGGAGACATGCAGCCCGGGGCCACAGAAAACAGACATCAGGTGAGACAGTAGGTGGGACAGGAGTCAGGGGGAGTGGGGGTCCAGCAGCGCGGGTGAGTGGTGCTGGGAGTTTGGCAGGTGGTACAGAGGAGGAACAGGCCAGCGGGTGGAGGAGACAGGCGTGGTCTGTACCTGTAGCAGGTGAAGTTACCAAAACGATCTTGAACTCTCCGATGGCTTTAACTGCCAGCAGTGACCGCTGTTACTGTCGGCGGCGGTCAAATACAACTGTACGGGTTCGTAGAAAAGGGGAAAAAAAAAAACACGACAAAAAGAGAGAAGTATAGAGAAGTGACACAAAGCAGCGCCTATGTCCAAGCAGACACAAAGACACCAGGGAGGTCAGGAGGTCTGGTTGAGGTTCAGGCCAGAGGTGGACGCAGGAGAGAATAACTGAGGTAACAGATGGTTAATAGAACGTTTGTATTTGTGTGGTTATTTGTCTGAGGGTCATTAGTTGTAATTTGCTGATGTTGTGTTTATTTTGTAAGGCAGAAATTAAAACCACCGTCAAATATTTCTCAGATCCTTTACTACAGAGACAGATGCTCTGCACTTTTCAAGGTGCTTTTTTTTATTTATAATTTTAAAAACAGTTGGGGACCCACAACTCTTTTAATTTTAAATTGTGCGCACACTGCAAAAACAGCACACGAGAAACTCGCACAGCACACGAGAAACTGTGAATGATGCAAGTTTACGTTGAATGGAGTGAATGAGAGCTGAAAGTGGAAGTAAGCAGTTCCTCGCAGAGTCGTTCATCTCAGCGGGAACTGTTTGATTTGAAAACACCTCAAATATCCTGTGGATTGTATCATTAAATCCACCTCACACATTGAAGTATTAACATAATGACAATGCTGTCATTTATTTGCCTAATCTTTAATTCTTTGGATGTGGTGGAAATATAAATAGGAATACGCAGGTTGTCTAGCTAGTTCCCAAGTTTAGTTCTTCTGGTTCTACAGTTCCTGGAATATTCTGTTTATCTAATAATGGCAGGCTAAACGTGACAATAGACCCTGAGGGGTTCCTCCATCAGATACTTATACAGGGAAAGCTGCACTTACCGATGGAGGAGGAGACTCCCGTCCAATCAGGGGCGTGTTTTCACAGCGAGAGTTCTGGAAGCTGGCGTTTTGAGCCCTGTCAGATCAAACACAGTCACACAAGTCACAGTGTTAATCTATTCCTGTCGTTTTCCAGATGTGTAACAATATATATGGTGTGAACATGAAACTCTCAGGTTATTAACAGGACAGTCTAGAAGCAGAAACTGGGGGACCCCCCTCCCCCACTTCCCCCTGTTGATCCCCCAACAGGATTGAACAATGTGGCAGAGAGCTTTGGCTTTCACAGGCATCACAACTGGAGAACAACAGCTGAATCTGCTGGTCACTGCATGACACTGTATAAGAGAACTGAGCTCCTCTCTCTGGGGACGTATGAGTCGACTTTACATATCTAATGTCAGTTTCTCTGGGCTGGACACAGGCTGTGGTGTGAAAAATAAATCATCCGCCACTTCGGCTTTTCACATAATGCTATTTTGTAACGGGGGTGACTTACATGTACTCTGTAACAGGTGCGTTGCTGACAGTGTGGGCGGCGGCCGGGATGGAGGTCTCACTGCCGTAGCTGCTGCCACAGCTGTAGAGACTGGGCATGTGGACCCGGTACAGATTATCCTGGTTCTGTCTCCCTCCGTGGCTCAGAGACTCGTCCTCACTGTCCTCCTCGCTCCTGCAAAACACAACAATTCAACAACCACCACCAGAGGGAACCCCCGTCCTGACTGACCGATGACAAAGGGAGCATTAAAATGCCACGCGGTCACATTGTGTCTTTTTTCTCAGTCACGTTTTGATTCAACGTCGGCCCCAGGGACACGAATCAAGATGAATTCTCTGCTGTTTGGAACAAGGACGATGCAATTTCCACTGACCTCAATGGGACTGACACACAGTTTAATAATAGACTCATGTAATTGGTTCACTTTCTGCAGGAACAGTAAAAGCCCTACTTTTGCATCAGCACAATAAATAGATCCGCCTGTTGTCAGGCAGCGCACCACTTCCGCAGAAACAATCTGATTCCACTGACTTCTATTTTAAACAATGAGGCCTGATAGTGTAAATCACATTACAATAATGCACAATGACAACAAACATCATGGAGGCTGGCTCCCTCTAGTGTTGATGACACAAACAGGTCATTTCCTGCATTTCTAACAGGTGAGGTCATAGATCTGCATTTAGTCCAGTTTACAGCATATTTTCTGTGAAATATACAGATCAGAAAAAATGTGTCAGTCCAATTTAATTAATTAATAAGACTAATAAAAACAGATAAACCTAAAACCTGCTCAGTATTGAAAAAAAAACTTGGATGGGACAAAATAAATTAGCTTGAATGCATCGTTACAACAGTACAACTGAACAAGCTTAGCAGCAACCACAGAGTGAACAGGCTGTTAGCGTGAAAGCCTTCGCTTTATAACAGGAAGCTCCAGCTGAGATCAAATGATCAACATGCCCCCCAATGGTAAGGAGGGATCAGTTAATTATGTGGTGCTGCTGAGCTGGCAGCTGTGCGCTCCTAGTAGCCATCCTGAAAATCTTATCTGCTGCTGATGGGACAAAGAAATCATTCTAATGTCGCTGCTCAGATGGTGTTTCAGATAGATTTAGGCCAAGTTGGCACAATTCGGGGGGATAACAGGAAGTTATCTATTGGAGGATGCAGCTGGAGCCTTCTGGACTGGTCCCTGAGAAAAACACAGCCAGTCTTTGAAAAGCTAACAAACACATCTTATATCTTAAAATATGAATGTTTCCTTATCTGTGTAGCTTTTCATTTCTGTTTTTCTTTGTCAGCTTCATTCCCATAGTGTGTAAAAAAAACAAAAAGGTCAAGAAAAAATGCTTAGAACCCATAATTAATTGATAAGCTTACGCTCTTCAATTATTTCTCACTGCACACAAAGGCAGCTTAAAAGCTTCTAGCCAGGTTCCTCTGTGGTTGTGAGTTGAAGGGGGTGGACTGCTGGACGGCAGTGTGCGTCTTACCTCTTGCCCCGCCATGTGTGAGGCACGCTGCAAACAATCGAGTTGAACATGAGGGCTGTGACGAAGGAGAAGAGCACGAGGTAGATGAGGCCCTCAAGTCCATCATAACACAGTCCTGTCAGGGCCTGGACATAGTCCTGCAAAAAGGAGAGGCATGTATACACCGATTAGTGACTACATTCAAACATCTACAGTATTTAAGTAGGAAAAGAAGAAAAAAAAAACAAAAAGGTAATGCAGGAAGAAGTTACAGCTGCTGCCCTTAAAATTTACCTGCTGTGATTTCTCATTTAAACTAGGTCAAAGCAATGTGCTCAGAGAGTGCAGTTTTCACTAGGTTTGAAAAGAGGCACTGCACTCCACATCATCACAACCGTGACTCTCCATTCAGTATGCACGGCACAGCGGAAGCACATTTCATATTCTACTGAAGTTACTCTAATTTTGAAGAAATAACAAGCTTTGGCAAGATGAAAGGGCAGAAGAGGGCGCAATGTGAAAAAGAAATCCGTTTGCACGTGTGCACTTCAAATTTGGAAACCCCTGAGGAACAGTCCTCCAAAGCATAGCAAGAGCCAAACGTGTATAATCCAACTCTCTTCAATACTGACACACGGCCAGTAACAGTTGGGACAAGGTCTTGTATGTAGGAGGACAAATGTTATTGATGGTGGCAGGTGTAGTCAACTGCACAGGCACAAAAAATGGTCGCCTTATACAATTAAGCTGCAATTCAAAGATGTTACAGCAAATCAATGCCCTGGTCCTTTTCTATCAAATATGGAGCAACTCGACATTCTTATCCTGCAAGTCATCTCCTCTCTGCTCACCATGTGCAGGCTGCGGCAGTCCACCAGTGCAGTGAGCTGATGTAAGCTGATCTCCGTGGTGTTCAGTATCCCCTGAATCTCTTCCAGTCTTCCCTGGAGAAGAACAAGGGAAAAAAGAGACAGCTGAAAAACACATACTTGGATACAACAACCAAATATAATGATGACGATGCAAAACAATTAAGTACAAAGTGCAATTACGGTAAGTGGCCGTTTTTACTCCCTTTCCTTTAAATGGCTTTAACCATGAAGAATAAGGTGATGCAAACAATGATGTAAATTTACATTTTTTAAACAATGATAATATCTGTGATTACCTTTCTACCCATATGCATTTATTCATGAATATGCAATAAGCACAAAGCAGCTGCAGCTGAAAAAAATGATTTTCACATCTGATACGTCACTGATACGCCTGTTTCTCCTCTACCTCCTGTTCCAGTCACAGTTTCAGCAGAAAATATGTCTGATTATCTGATAGAACAGTTTCCACAACGTCAGCACATTTCTCTGTAGGTGTGGGTATGTGAAGTGAAACATGCCTCTCTCTGTTTTCAATGTCAGCTCGCGTTAGTGCCTCTGCCAATTCACTGTTGGGACCAGCACTGGACAATACAACAGAATGGCACTGACAAGTGCCTGTGAAAGCGTAATGCAGCTAAATGGACATAATGCATGTCCCAGGTGAGCTGTCAGCAGATCTTTATGTGGACAGGTGCGCCTCACTTCTCTGCAGGTCAGTCGCTTGGTCCCATTCAGTGGGATATTCTCTCATCACAAAAGGCACAATAGTAAAGGGCGGCTTGTTGCCTGTGGGTGGGAGGGCGGGTAAAAACATACCTTACTTTGGATATAGTCTCTGGTGGCAGAGCGCAGCAGTTCGGACACATCATCCTGCATCTCCACTAATGCTTTGTGACTCCCTGAAAGCTTCTGAAATGAGGAACAAATACTGAAGCAGCACACGACATCTCAGCACAAAACAGCGTTTTCATTTTGAATCATTACCGATAACCGTAAGTTGCTGTGTCCATTTGTAGACATCTGCAGATCGAGTTTACGGATGCAAGGTGAAACACTTACTCTGAGAATATATAGCTTATTTCCCTCTAACAATAGCTGTGTGAACTTCAGCAGCACTCTAACGTTTTGATTTATTCATGCAGCTTTGAAGATAAAATGCATTAAAGCAACCTATAGATTCAGCGTAAAAATGAGATTCTACTTCAATATAAATATCACTAAAGTCTCTCAAACACATTTTGAAGCAGACGCTGATGCACGATCAGCTTAGACACACAGGAAAAGCTGCAACATGTTGCTTTTCCTGCTGGCAGAATGGGAGGCATTGTGCTGCTGCATGGAGAAAAGGTTCTTCTCTGAGGCAACGGGAGTGACTCAATGTGCCCACTTGAATTCCTACTAGTTAGAAGGTCATGCATCATTCCGTAAATATGTCACCATATTTTCAAGTGAATTACCAGCAGGCATCATGCTGATATTGTAATAACTTTAAACGAGGAAAAATGGTTTCACATGTTGACTACTCAAACAAACAGAAAAGAAAATTGGAAATATAAACAACAGACCTGCTGGAATGGGTTGATTTTTTCCAAACTGCAACTAAGGTAGTGCTGCAGGATTTCTGTGAGTAAAAATACAGAGGGAATGGAAAAAAAAACAATAAAATGAGGAACACCACATATACTCACGCACAAGGCCGTAACTAACAGTGATTTTCATAATATAGATCACATATTATATATGTGGGTCTTTAGCTGATAAATTCTCCACTGCGTTCACCAGCTGGTGTTGACTTTGTGCATCAACAGCTGTTTGGTGCAGAGCAGCGTACAGTCGAACAATTAATAATCGTCCATTTATTTTGTTCTTTCATGAAAACACAGTTATGTCTATTAGCTCTTGCATCTCATATTTCACACTGCACAGTGCAGGGCCTGTTCTGAGTCACTGCTGGAGCTACTTCTGCACTGCTCCAGGAAAGAGGCCGAGATAAAATTAATTTTGTTTTCTCCCCTTTGTCTTGTCATGTTCGTTGCTACCGTGACAGAGCTCGCCTGCTGCTGTACCCGCTGTGCTAATCCTGAGCTCTGAGAACAAAGTTCAAATGTGCTGTAATGGTATGAATGAATTACATGAGTTTCTCCCTTGACGCAGAAACACTTCAGCAACAATACAAACAGCCAGTGTGAGGCTTAGGTCTAACCCACTTACTGCACGGAGCCTTCTGCAACACATTACAAATGCTGGTTACATCATCCTTGGAAGTACTGTTAAATAACAACATGACCAAACGTGCACGTTGTTCATGCTGCATGATAAACCAAAGCAAGATTTTTGGACTCTTGCATGCTTTTACTGCCAACTTCAATTATTTCTTCAAAACCACCGCAATGAGTAGGAGTCAATGTGAAAAATCATACGCGAGCGAGTGACTAAAATGCTACAGCAACATCCGCAAATACAAACTGTGAGAACATCACCACCGACCTAACAATGGTGACGTCCAGACACTCACACACAACTGCTGTGTCAGGAGCTTCTTTCCCACACAGCTGACCATAACAGGAGAGTTTCCAGTACGGGAAGTACATATAAAGCAAGTACATTCTGCTGGTCCAGCTCTCACATATACACCCACTCCTGTTAATGTCAGGGGAAGCAAATTTGCTGGAGTCTGATGTTAGGTAATACTGTAGATGGAAATAACTGATTCCTTTAATAACTCATTTTGTGCCACTTGGTGTCATTTTTAAATTTTTATTTTTTTACATGTTGTGGAAAATGGAGAAGCTGTTCTGCTCACGACGCAGAATCAACATTTTGTTCACAGTGAAGCAGAGGAGACAGGGATAATGTTCTGTTTACAACCGGACTGATGAGTGGTGACCACGGCTTGGGTCACACAGCAGCTTTCCTTACTGGACGGACATTTTTCAGCTGATTATCCCAATAGGTTAAAAATATGGCAGGGAAAGGGAGTCACCAGTCACTACATTTTAGCAGAAGAGAGGGGTCAAAAACAGACTCTGCAGTTGTTTACTATGTAAAGGACACTAAGCGGGCACAGAGTTCCTGTTTTTATTAAGCATAATCTTTTTTTATTTGTTTTTTCCATGAATTGAAGGAAATGCAGGAAATACATTGTCTCTGATCCTCTCTGCTTCTGCTCTTATCTCCCTCATACATGTTGTCTCACACAAGCAGCCACGACATGATGTTTTTCCCTGAAACACTCATCTCATCATGGGACAGATTGGACAATTACTAAAACAAGATGCCACAGAGAGGCTCCTCCACTGTTTCAAAAGGCAGCCCATTGCCCTCTTAACCCTGCTGCCGATGTGGCAGTAAATTTACATGCTTTTTATGGGCCAGTGGACGAGACCAAACCCCACTCTCTTTAACAACATGCATGAGAAAGGCACTTTGTGTGTTATTCATACCTTGATTGATGACTCCATACTGGTCTGCTACCTTTGTGATATAAGTATCAGGAGCGACACAGAAGTCACTAGAGGTCTAGAAAACATAAAGACAGATGAAGCAGACAGTTAATGTGGCTTTTAATTTCCTGTTAACAACAATGAAGCGAAACGGCAACACGAGACGACGTTAAATTAACCGCCATCTTTGATTTAACGTGCGTAACTGATGGGGTTTACCGTGTGACAGGCTGGCTGTGTGTCTGCTGAGAGGAAATCTACAAACTAATGAGCAAATTTAAATGTGAAGTCTGGTTAATTTGCAGGAGGAAAACCCTCCACACAAATATTTTATTGACATAAATAAAAGATCTACATATGTCTACATCATTCCATCCTCATAGAGAATATACATTATGCAAACCTGGATTTATATTGTTGTTGTTGTCTCGATTTAAGTTGTTTGTGCTACATGTACCAGTCAAATGAGCTGCTTTGGCGCTTGGAGAATAAGGAATGTAATGTCACGGCTACACAGCTAATTGCAGTGGTTTTGCTTGTGATCACAAGTTTTAATGACCGCCATTAGACCTGAGGATTTTTGGAAAATAATGAGTGACTAGAAAGATCCGGACTCCCCATCAACAATTTGTGAAACTTGATAGTTACAACTAATTCTGTAATCTTTTATTCGGTTATCCAACTCTATGCAACAAACTGTGCAGCCCTTCTGGGAAAACAGCATCATGCTCTGATGGAGACACTTACCACGGAGACAGCCAATTCCAGCCCCAGGGAGAGCCAGCTGATAACAAGAGCCACTACTCCAAACAAGCACACCCTGGAGACACAGGGAGGGGAGGTGAGACACGTAAATATCTCTAACAATCAAACACAAAAGGAGCTAATTAAAGTGGTTCAGCCATGTTTCAAGTCCTGCGATATTTCCTATTAATTAGAAAAAATATTTCTTACAAGTAAAAACACTACTTTAATGTCTACGTATGGTATAAAAGGTGCAACGATTTGTTTATTAGTTAACTGACAGCTCTGATATTTAAAGGCTTGGACTATGTGATGTTGATGCTCAACGAATTATATATTTTATCGGGCATGAATTGACACTGATTAAAAATTGTAATGACAATATGCCTGTGATGGTCCGGAGGCTTCATGTAAAGCAACTGCCATTCACTTACAGACAAGAGCTAAAATAATTTCCCGGGACAGAATCATTTTCTCTTAACTGCACTTCTGACAATGATCTTGTGATGAGACTCACCCGATGAGTGTTCCCTTGGAGTTGCGAATGAGGCCAAACAGCACCAGGAGGCAGATGAGGACCTCGAACAGTAGCAGGCCTATGTAGCCCAGCCACCTGTGAGGACAAATGTCATTAACAACGCATGGCTGGTAGCAACACCCCAAACCATTTCTCACAAGAGCTCCGTCTTACAAGCTATCACAATGATTAGCTTAATGCCAGGAGATATTATTATGGTGTAAACCTTGTCATTTCAGCTTTGAGCTCCTTGCATATAAATTTAATAGTACTCCGAGACAAAATTGATGCAGTCCAGAGGGACTGACACAACCGTGCATCATCAAGGACGAGACTGACTAACTTTCAACCTTTAGAAAATCTGCAGTTACAGATCAACAGTCTTTGCAGGGATGTTAAATATTAAAGAAGTATGTGTCTGCAAAAAAAAAATCAATGAAAAGATGTGGAAAATGCTTTGTGGTCTATTGTTGAATACAAGACCCATATGTTTATGAAGATTACTTCTGCTGACAACTCAGCTGCATCATAATATAAGCCATGTTTTTGTTGTATTATTCTGTATGGCACGCTTTGTTTGAATGATATTTGGACTCCAATAATTACACACTTACCTGTACCAGTCGTACAGCTCAATCTGGACAGCCAGCTCCTCCAGGGAGATGTTGGTGCTGTCCCAGAAGGGAATCTCAGCCATCTGTCTGACCAGCTCATCCAGCTGGCCTTGCAGCTTTTGGATGATAGACAGATAGTCTGCATGTTGCGCGTACTGACCCTCAAGCTGTTGTAGATTGTCGTCTACTGTCTGGTTCAGTGAGGATGTACTGTCATATACCTAGAATCATCACGGAGACAAACAAACATCAACACTGCACTCAGTGAAGAGAAAGGGGATTGAGCTTTAGTGGTCGGGGAAACCAGAAATGTTCGTGGCAGCAGTGCAATGAATTATTGAATCCGCTGGTTTAATTTGTGCTTTCAGTCTTACCAGCTTCTGCACCCCGGTGATTGTGCGGTTAGCATGGCGAAGGGAATACGTCAGCCGATTCACTCCATCACAAGTCTCGCCGTTCCCATAGAAACCAACAGCAATGCCAGCGCTGAGGGGACAAAATAAAGAGAGGGAGGGGAGACAGGCTGGTGAGGGGGAGGAATTAGCTCAAAAGGACAGAGAGGAGACAGAGATGAGAGCGAATGAGGGGGACAGCGAAGCAGTGAGAGAGGCGTGTGAACTCCACATTAACCCTGTCAGCTCAGACCCCAGTCAACAGGCTCCTTTCAGCTGCAGCGGCAGAAAGGCTCCATACAGAACCATGGTAACACACAGGAATGGACCAGCTATGCCCCAAACCCCACACTATGGCTGACAAAGGCCGCACTGAGGCAGGGGACCAGCTCTCATTCGCACACAGACACAGCCTCAGGCTGCAGAAAAACTGTTCTGGCAACTAAATAGGCAACAGTTTGGGGCATGTGAGCAATGCATCATAATATTGTTGCGTGTGTTTTGTATTTCAGTGACAAAAAATAAACTTCCCTTTTTTATGCTATAAGAGGACTGAAGGCTCTGTGGTAATATCTTTTCCTGTGCTGCAGCTGTTGGTCTCTTTGTTAACATCCCCATACTATATACTTTTATCAAGTGGGATGATGATAAGCGAATCATTTCAAGCACAGACTAACAGTACTCAGGCAGCTGTCAAAGCCGCCCCCCCCCCCCACCAACTGGTGGGCTGCTAATCTCTTCCTCTCACACTCTATGGTGTGGAAAATAAAGTGAACAGGAGATGTGTCACAGCAAAACCAAAAACAACCTCCCTGCACAAAAATGTCTGACGCCTCCAACTCCGCTTTACTTGATTTCACCGAAACACATTTGTGCGTGGGCACAAGCACATACACTGATACAGTGATTGTAATGCAGTTCTTGTACTCATCAGGTCCCTGAGCTCTTTGTGCTACCCTGAATCACTCGTGATGGCTCTCCGGTGGCCCATCAACAGGAGCAGCAAAACAGGAAACAAACGCAGCGTTTCGGGGGTAGAGAGCGTGTCCAGATGGTGCAGTTCTCACACAGTTGTGTCTCAAAATAAGAAATAAAAAAAATACAACACTGAAGCCACTGTATATAGCACTCCTACTATTCATTTAATTTAAACTCATGCACATATACATTTTATTTGGCATTACTGTACAGACCTAACAGGGGTTTTCTTTGTAAAACTATGGGATATTTTTAGATTTAGTTAGTTTCCCTTTGGGTTCTGACAAAAAGTTGTTCTACTGTTCTCTGCTTTCATGGGCCCTGGGGTCATTTTGTGGGGTGAAACTTGGTCTTTTTAATCTGTTATTGGTTGTTTTTTGTGTCCTGGGGCTACAGACACACATACCGTTTCTTGCTGGTTCCTGTCTCTCTGAATCTGTAGCTTTGTGCGCTGTTGAGTGCTGACCCTATAACTCATACAGTCAGCTAAGACTCGACCGCTGACCGACATCCTGCCTCTTCCTGCATCTTTCTCTGTGGGTGTGTGAAGACAAAGTAGCAAGCACCAACAAGAGTGAGTGCCACTTAGACAAAATGCAGACAGTGAGCATCTTAAAGACTATTTACCCCCTGAGATTTGGTTGGCGTCTTTGCTAGCTCTCTAACTCTCTCCTTGTGCCACTCCTCTATGTACACACGGGATATAAAACCCAAACTCTCACCAGAAAGTACTGAGATACACATTCACTAAACACTGCAACAATCTGTTTAAGGACACTGAATGATTCCTCACCACTGCAAACTCACCTGCAGATAAGTGTTGCTATGATAACACACCAGGCCGTGCAGCAGCAGTCAGCGTTGGTCTGCTCCGCATTCTTTTTTCGCCGGCAGCACAGCCAAATGGAGTAGAAGAGCAGGAACAGGAGGTCCAGGGCCAGACAGGCGAGCGCCACACCTCCAATTAACAGGATGGACTGAATGACAGAAGAAAGGAGTTATGGAAAATTTACGACCGATACCACTCTCACGTCAATAACAGCAGGGTTAATGGCCTTGCCTGTCTGCCTCCCAAGCTTTTACATTTGTTTCCCTCACCATGTCAAACTTTGTTCCTTGAACCAGAAATAAAGTACAGGGTTAATTGTGGACTGTAAAGGAAGCAAAAAATGTAAGGATTTGTTTCAGTCAGAAAGGAAAAATTGGAGAGTGGAATACTCCCTCATCAACTTCAAAAGGAAAGACGGGTAATATCTACAGCACATTATCATTGTCATCATCTCTCTGAAGCCAGCAGGAGAGAAATATAAAGTGATGCTTAAACCTCTCTGCCAACAGCAGCACTTCCTATGTAGGTCACATTGAGGCTCTGTGTGTTCACCACACTCATGAGTTGTTGCAGACACAAAACCAAGTGTTTTGCTCTATTTGTTTGGTTTTCTCAATGAAGCAGTTGGTGAATTTCAGGGCAACACAGGCTGCAGATCCCACTCACTTCCTGCATGTTGCTCTGCAGTGAGACACTATCCACCGACTACATGTTACTTTTGGTGCCTCACCTCCAGATCATCTGTGCATCACTGTGACGTAGTCCGATAGTGAGCGCCGCTCACAGCTCAGCCATCTGGACATGTCAACACCGCTCCTGTAGCCTGACTGAGAGCGCTGTGTTGACAATAATTAACAGCTTGTCATCACAGCTGGCTAATAATTATGGTTTAGCGAGCCATCTTAACGATGACCTCTTTTATGTTGCTCGTTAAAATGAATGTGTGAAGGGAGTGATTAAGTGCTTGAGCATCTGAAATAGCTTTGTTCAAATTAAATGAGCAACATACTTTAATCCTTTCCGTTTGTTCGGAATTATTTTAACTACATGGACATTGCTTCCAACCTTTTCTGACTCAACTATACAATACTATGAGTAATGTAGTAAAATGATGAAATGTCTGACATTTTACTAGTTAGTAAAAAGTGTGTGTATAGTTTCACACATGAATTGCATTCAGTTTGAGACATGATTGTCTACATAAGCTTTCAGAATATCACCATATCCAGGCATGTGCTGACCATGTTTCAACATTTCTCAGGAACTGTGCTAAGTTCTTTAAAATCGTACTTCCACAGAAAAAGGGAGGATCCATCATCTTAACAATGACTCATTACCACTGAAACATTACCCATTTCTGTTGTTTTTCCCACAACTTAAAGCTCAATTTATTGGGATTCCCTGGCATGCAATACGCTCAATAACATGTCTCTCAGACCCCTTTAAAAACCACAATATTGACTATGTCAACAAATCGGCTTCCTCTTTTCCCAGTCCCGGCTTTTCCCCAGGCAGTGCAGCTCACACACATAAAAACCTGAGCGGTGCTCTTCGTGTGGTATAACAAGTACTTCTTATGGCTTGTGACCTCAAGCAGTATTTGAGGTCACTGAGGACAACTTAAGTGGCATAAAGCCAGCTGACCGGAGCCTGGAAAAGGTTAAGACACAGGTCAAACAGTTACAAACAGATGGTGACGGGGATCAGAGGGTGAAGAGAGGGAACAGATGGAAACTGATCGCATTTACCTACCTACCTACACCACCACCACCAATATAATAAACACTACAGTGAGGTGACCTTACCTGTTGATATGTCCAGTCCTCTGGGCGGAAATCACTGCTAGTTTGCTCGAACTTGAAGTTGAAATGTGGGATCCTGTGTAGCAGGTTCACCCACCAAGGTGGAGAGAAGCTAACCACTGCAGCCATGGCGAGGGAAATATCAAAGAGATCCGCTCAGCAGACAAGGAAGGAAGGATGCCTGAAACTACACCCAGACAGGAGAGTCCTCCTCTTCATAAAGTCTGCCCATCCGGGGTGAAAGCAGAAAAACAAACACATCAGAGCTCATCTAGCGTAGCATGCTAGCTCCGGTTACATACACATATGAGGATGAAGAGCTAAATGTAGTATAGTCAATGATTAACCTGATCAAAACACACACCTACAAGTGCTCGCTAGCATGACCAAAACTAGCAGTTAGCACCGGCGACCTGAAGCTTAATCCTGCTAGTTAGCTTGTTTAACCAGTCAACTTAGAGCAGACTTGTGTCACAATTGGAGAATATGTTTTGATGTTAGCCGTGAAACCGGTGAAAACTGTTGTCCGTTCAAAATTGAATACACATGTTTGTCATTATAGGCTCTTTAAATGTACCCGTGGTATCGCTAGCGTTACCTCGGCTAGCGTTAGCCGGTGTAGCCGCTGGTTAGTTCCGTCCGCTGGGGCTCGTATAAAAAGTCTCTTTTGTTCCTCTTGTCATTCTGGTCTGCGGCTTTTTAACGTTACATCCCGGGTTTCTGTTTGTTTGTTTGGGTCGGCTAATCCTCGGTGACTGCGCTGTGGTTTTATTCCCCGGCAGCAGCTGAATAAACCCCACATCCAGCTTCCGCAGTAGCGCAGGGAGACTGGAGCCAACACGGCGACTGCTTTCTACATGAACCCCGCCGGCAGCTCGCCCTGCCCGGCCACCACTCAGCCCACCGCACCGGCACAAAAACAAAACAGCAGCGCCACCCAGAGGCGCCCCAGTTACTATCAACCTGTATGAGAAATAATATCATATCTGCTTCTATTGATCCTTATGAAAACAGCTGGATTAGACACATACTATATAAACCTTATTTGTCTTATAAATAATCAATTACTCTACAGTTGAAATGTTTATAAGATTAATTTATTGATTGACAATTTAATTGTCAACAACAGGACAATTGGTCGATTTATTTTCATTTTTATTTTTGGGGTTCTGGACTGTTAAATTACTGAATGTAAATATGTGATGATAAAGACCAATGATATTTCCAAACGACTCTATCAATTTATACAAATAATTGTGGTATGAACTGCTAACCGGTTAGATTGATCAAACAACAACCAAATGATAAAACAGAAAGTGAAGTACAGGGAAGTGGGTGTCTCAGCAAATCAAATCATCGTCATCTCTTCCACTCGTATTTAAACATGCAAATACTCAGAAACTCAGATGCACATAAAAAAAAAAGTACGAGGTGTACCAGAAGGCAGCATAGATTGTACCTACTGGTCTGGAGAATGAGGAACAGAGAAACCGGGACCAAATCAGGTTACACAAGTGAAACCAGGAAATCAACAAGTCGGATTAAAACAACATCTCCCCACATAATTGGTGTAAAGCCAGACTCGGTTGTTATTAAAGCAGCTGATTTGCAGGGGTTTTACAGAGGGCGTGTAGAGAGGGGTCGAATGGCATCATGTTGTGTGTCATGTGTCACACGGACTCGTGCATGTGTCGGTGTGCAGCAGAGCAGAAGCCTGTGCAGAGCTGGACTTTCACCAGCTCGCTGCAACTTTAAGGAATGAGTTACTTGTTTTGGATTTTCTTCAGGAAATCACATGGACGTGCGCTCGCGCTCACATGACTCTGACTGAGACCATGGCAGGAGAGATCAGCGAAGGTAGAGTGCTACTCCCAACCCGAAATGTTGTGTTGTTGTTGTTGTTGTTGTCGATCACACTCAGAGATGTTGTTAGTTGTGTATAAACTGTGTTATTTTTATTTCCTGCTCGTTGGCGTGATTCAATCCACTGAGAACCTGTTGTGTACATGAAGATCGCAGTCATATAAATCGCCTGTTTATGTTTTTATTTAACTTGATAAAGTTATAAATATTCAAAAAAAAAACGTCTATGGAAGTTCTGATTGTTTTTTTTTTCTCTGATGCCACGTGAGAGCTGTCAGCTGGTTCCTGCAGCCCTCACACAGCACATTACTGAAGTACACAAGGATTTATTCATTATCCACACACACACTGATGCAAACCTCTGTCTGATGCTTTTATTTTATACTGCATCTTTAATGCTTTACTTCTCTGACAGTGTTCAATGTTGGGGTCTGAGAGCAGAGAAGGAATTAAAGCATTCGGGGCCAATCATTATACCACAGATGTATATCACAGATGGAAAATGGTTTGGTTTCGTTGTTGCTGGTTGTGATGCTGTGTGGGCTTTGTTCCTCTTTTAGGCTCCGTTCCTGCATACTACAGGGAAGTGCACGAGGCCATTCGCTGTAGGAGTGATGAGAGAGTGCAGGTGGAGGTCTATCAGAGGCTGCTGCAGAGGACCGAACTCTCCAAGGCTGTTCTGGTCCAGGTGAGTGGAGGTTTTTTATTCTGTGTAATGATACAGAAACAAATGGTTTCATAGAGCTTATGAGCTATTTGGTTTATTTTTGATACGGTCTTAGGTAATCCTGTATAAATATGTGATGCCTTATCAGTCGGACGTTTGCAGTGTCTTGGTATAGACTTATATAGAGTAGATTGTGTTAGACAAACATTCAGTATTTTTACTGTATGGTGTCTGAGGTGTAACTCAGGGACACTTCCTGGTCCAATGGAATTTCCCGACTCCTGACCTTCCAGCTCATCATCGCATTTGTGTCCACTGAGCACTTTTCGTGTAGAGGAATGCAAACCACAGTTGAAGTTAGATCTCAAACTGAAAAAAAAAAACAAAAAAACCTTTGGCCTTCAGGTCACATCGCCTTTTGTCCTTCTCAGATTGCTGAGCACGTTGACTCCACAGATGGATTCCTCAGCAAGTTGTCCCTCTATAAAGCCCTCGCTTTGATTGCTCTTGCGCAGCAAGGAAAGCAGCCAAGCCCCAAACTCCTGGAGAACTGCATACAAGGTAGGCCACGGCGTTACGGCGACAATCAGGCAGTAAAGCTTTTAGCTGTGTGTTAAGTGTTGCATTCTTTCTCTCGTCCCACACTGGAAAAGATGAGGGGTATTTTTATGGTTTTCATGGAGGTAGCCACTACGTTGGCTTGACTCAGGTCCATACCCAACCTTCTGTGATGATTCAAGGCCCCGGTGTGTTATTTCAGGTGTGGCCAGTATGGCTGCTAGCTGCACACCACTTCCTCATCTGTGCAAGAGCAAGGTTTCTGCATTTTCTTTGCAGCACAGTACATTCATGTCTTTACCCACTTGGAATGCACAGGAAGGGATAAATACCAGAAAACACAGAGTCAGACACGTAGTAATCTGCTGAACAGACAACAGCAGGTTCAACAGCAGCATTCCTCCCAGTTGGGAAATCCATTTCCCCTGATATGTATTGATTTGATCACGTAGAGCAAATATTACTTAGTTGTGGTTGTGCGTGTGTGGCAGAGTTACCGAAACCCCAGCTCGGGGAGCCAAAGGACCTGAACGCACTGAGGACGCAGCCAGCTCAGGAGGACGTGCTGATGATGTCCAGCACGCTGGACAAGCTGCTGGTCATAGACACGGTCCAGGTGGAGCTGATACCCGAGAAGAAGGGCCTGTTCCTGAAACATGTGGAGTACCAGGTCACCAGCCAGGCAAGTCATTGGAATAGTGAATAATACTGACCTGCATTATCCCCACTGTGATTACACTAAAAAAAGTTTCATAAATGTCTTTTTGGGAATGTTCTATTGTGTTGTGTTTGTTTTTGTAGCGTCATAAAATATCGGTCTACAGACGCTATAGTGATTTTGACGTCTTCCATGAGGTTTTGCTTCAGAGGTTTGCCTACAGAGTGGTGCCGGCACTGCCCCCGAAAAGGATGTTAAAGGGAGGTGTGTTACCGCGTGTCTGACTGTGATGTGTTTGATTCCGCATCATGAAGTTCGATCACCATTATTATGGATTGCGAACGCGTAAATATCCACCAATATCTGTTTTTGGTGTTTTTGTTTTTTTTTTTTCGTTTTCAGAATAAGGAACAAAACATTCATCATTGTTAGTTTCAGTTCTCACTGCTATTCCAAACATAAACATTGCCATTTGTCAAAGTTACTGCCGGAAAGAAACAAGAAGCCCAGTGATGCATGAAATGAGCGTTTTTCAGTTTACACTTCTAAATGCTTATTTGCACATTAAAAAAAAAAAACAGCGTAAGACAAACAAAACAGAATAACGGACTTTTCTGTTTTCTCTGGCGTCTGTCCACAGTGCTGACGTCTGTCTCTGAGCGGGAGTTCATCGAGGGGAGGCGGCGCGCTCTTGGCAGATTCATTAACTTGGTGGCACGGCATCCCGTCTTCTCCGAGGACGAGCTGGTTAAGACCTTCCTCACCTTCAGTGGCTCTGTGCGTGGCATCTTTGACTTGTGATGCTGGCCACTGTCGTCACGGTGACTGACACCCTTTGTTTTCCTCCCCCCTCTTCCCAAACAGGACGTCCAGACGAAACTGCGCGATGCTTACAAGAAAACAGGTGATGAGTTCATGACCAACAGAATCGCAACAGAGGCAAAGGTTTGTCACATATGAATGATGCAAAAAAAAAATCACCCCCCCCTCCACCGACCCCACCCTGATAGAATCTCCTGCATCTGTAATGAAACGGAATCTGCCCCCCGCTGCAGGACTATCTCCCCGCTGACATTCAGGCGCAGTTCTCCACAAGCAGAGAGCTGATTAGAAATATCCACAACAGCTTCCAAAAGCTGCGGGACAGAGCGGAGAAAATGGCAGAGCGCTCGAAGGAGAACGCAACCGACCTCCTCATGTTTGGCCGAGAGCTCAGGTACTTCATAATTATAAATGTGTAAAGTACAGTCTTTCTCCTGGATCCAGAAGATCTGGATGGAGAAAGAAAACGTCTTGGTTCTCGGTTGTTAGCTTGAAATGCGTTTGGCAGTTGAGACACCATAATATGATATAATCAGTGGCAGTATGTTGCTGTTTTCTGCAGCACACTGGGCTCAGATGCTTCGACTCTTCCCTCCTTGGCCTCCTCACAAAGCAGCTGGGGGGCGCTGCGTCAGTCACTGAAGAGTCTGTCTGTGGAGTTTGCAGTTCTGTCTGACAAAGCTGCTCAGCAGGTACAGACGTCAGCCCCTCTCCCACACCACCTGCCCCCCTGTGCTGAGCCTGTCCCAAACAGGGCCTGGGTAATATATGCTGTTGTGCCTGTTTCCTCAGGGCAGACGGGAGGAGGATGATGTTGTGGAAAAACTGAATCTTTTCCTGGACTTGTTGCAGTCCTACAGAGTGAGTCCAATTTCACCTCAGGTTTTTACCTCTGCTCATTTAACCTGATTGTCATTTGGAGTGAATGAGACTCTACAGTGAGACGGATTTTTCATAGCTCCTCAACTAAATCTATTTTTCTGTAAAATATGTTTTTTTTTAAAATCACTTGAACAAACGGCGTTGCTATCATCAGTGTGCGCTGATTGCGGATATCATATAGCGGTGAATGTGTTTCTGTGTAGGATCTCTGCGAGCGCCATGAGAAGGGCGTGCTTCACGAGCACCAGAGAGCTCTGCACAAGTACGGCGTGATGAAGAGGCAGATGATGAGCGCCGCGGTGCAGCCGAAAGAGCAGGCGTCTGTGGAGCAGCTCGAATCCCGGATTGTTCAGGTGATTACACACTGATTTCTGTCGGATGCATCATCTGGACAACATTTTTGTGTATTTGTTCCAAAAGAGTCTTAATAATCATGATCCCATTACTTGATAAGTTGCAAAAGTAAGATGTTTTTTTTTTGTTTTCTGATTATTATCATTATTGACATGTGGTTAAAATTTCACACCTGTATTTATTTCCATTCTGCAAATAGCAAGAAAATGCCATCCAGACCATGGAGCTGCGAAACTACTTCTCCCTGTTCTGCCTTCACCAGGAGACACAGCTCATCTTCATCTACCTTCCAATCACGTCCCACATCCTCGGTGCTTTTGTTAACTCCCAGGTCCAAGGACACAGAGAGGTGAGTCTGCACATCTGGAAATAAGAATTCACTGGAAAGCTTGACATGAACTGACTCAAACAAACGTTTTAGTTCTGTTAATATCAGTTAATGTTGCTAGGATCTTTTCAAAAGGTTACAAACCTGCAAACCTCTCAACATTAGGATGCAGTGTGACTTTGTTTTCCTTTCTTCCTAGATGGGAGAGGTGTGGAATGAACTCCAGCCAAAGCTTGGATGTCTCTTTGGTAGTAACGGATTCAAAACCTCCTGAAGCCGTAAAGCAAAAACACTGCTGCTGGTGCTGATGATGATGACAAACACAAATCTTAACGCACAGCTATGTTTTCTTCTTACTACATGCTCTCAAACACAGTATACACATACCATTCAGTATGAGGATATGAAGTTTTTTCTTTGCATCTCCAGTATTTAGTGAATAACTTTAGACCGATGTGTTTTGAATACTGGTTTTACTTTATATGGATGTGTAGGAGTAATCTTTATATTTTATATTTTATGGACATGCGTGCCTTTTCTTACAGTTAACATCTGAGCTTTCTTTGCTGTAATGGTTTGGAAGAATCCCTCTTGTTTTATAAGCTGTTTTTTTTTTAAAGCTTGAGCTCTAATTGTTTCACTGATACAATGATGACCTCTCAGGCACTAGTGGCAATAATATGTCAGTAATAACACTATAGTATGTAACAAATTTACTTCCAAAGATATATATGTTTTACATTTACTTAAATATATATAGGATTCGCTGCACGGGTGCTAAAACTTAAAAGTTCTACAGCCAACATCTTATATCTTTACAAGTCTACATAGCTAAATCATTCCACACAAACACTATCTGGATTTATATATGGTCAGGATTATCTATTTTTCAGATAGTACTCATAACAACAACGATGCACATGCAAATTGATCAAAACATTAAATATTTATTTTAAAAAAAATCAAGTGAAGGAGCTCACAAACTGACAAGTTGTCAAGGGCTGATTTTATTTCACAGACACTGAACTGACAATGAACAATTCCAATATGCTAATCACCATGTGCACATATTTATCTGTGTTTTATGAAGACGTTGTATTGCAGGATAAAAGTTGTGTACACAAAAATAATTAACTGGGTATCAAATTTACCTGCACAGAATATGACAACCAATAAAATTCTAATTGTAAATATTGTACATATTTTATCAGAGACACAAAACCCTTACAGAATGACGATGAATGACTTATTTAAAAAAAAATAAAACAACCTTTTCTCATTATTCTGCTGCTTTTTTTATGAACCGTGAATATAATATACAAACAGTTAACAAGGTCCTTTACAGTTTCTTCCCACACATAGTGGGTTTTTAAAGTCAAAACCTTTAATGCTGATGTTTTTTTGGTCCAGCTCAAAATAAGCAGCAACCAGGTTAACTCACAGCTTCTCCACCTCTTCCAGCGTGTGGCTTAGGATCACATCGTGACCCCGGAACTTGAAGTATCCGACAAATTTCTTCTTCTGTAGCATCAGAGGGAACCACAGATAATCATCAGCCCACATTTCGCTGAAGGGAATTTGGTCACATGCAAACCACTGAGGCTTCATCTCTAGAAATCACAGCGAAAATAATTAGTTGACCTCAAAAAGCGTGAAACACGTTTTCATCATCTATCTGCCTTGTAATGTTGCAGGAGGATCAAGTTACCCTCAGACTCTGTTGGGTCTCCGTTATAAGAATCAGCCCTGAAAACATGGACGTCAAGTAGCTCTGTCTCTCCGACAAACTCAAATTTGATATTTCCAACCTTCTCCAGAGCGTCCACGGTGAGACCACTTTCTTCTCGCAGTTCTCTGTAAAGGAAATGATCAGAGAGTGTTTGTGTGTTAGATTTAAGAAAAAATGAACGCCACACACTCAAAGCAAGCGGAGAGGCTACAGAGGTGAAATCAGTGTTTACTGGAGTAAAGAAGTTACTATCAAAAACAAAACAACAAGAAAAAGCTTTAAATAAACCACTGAGCTGAAAATGATATGTGACATTATATATATATATATATATATATATATATATATATATATATACTGTATATATGTGTGTGTGTGTGTGTATATATGAAATGATATGTAACATACACACACACACACACACACATATATACACACACACATGTATATAGTGTATACATGTGTATGTTTGTATGAGTGAAAGTGAGTTTACCTCCTCGCAGCCTCCTCTATGGTTTCTCCGGGCTGAACTTTGCCCCCGAACCCGTTCCACTTCCCGGCCCCGAACCCCCTCTTCTTCATGCCCAGCAGGACCCTGCCCGGCTGCACCACCAGCACCAGGGTGAGCAGCTTGGAGCTCAGCATCTCACCTGTCTGACGGAAGGAGGACACACGCTAACGTCAACAGTACCCTATAGCAACATTAGCAGCTAGCATAACACTTTCACCCGTGTCAAGATCGTAACTTACTCAATGTATGAGCCGTAAACTGTTTGGAAAAAGACGCAAAAGCAACACAGGCTACAGAATAAATAACGCTGAGTTTCGATATATAAAAAAAACACGTGCAGCTCAGAAGGCGCCTTCACGAGAGGAGCTGATCTGTAGCAGCGTGAATGAGTCTAATCAACGTCAGAATGCGGAAGTTAGTACACTCATCTGTTCGAAGATCGAGCAATTGTGTTACCCTGAAACGCATTCGGCTAGAAACTGCGGTGGTAAAAGTACCGACCTGCAACTATATAAAACCCTTTTTTTGAAGAGGAGGGAATGAGAAACAGATATTTTAGATTATAAAACCATTACTATAAACGTATCTTTTTTATTTGCAGTAGATACCTGATATAAGTATTCTGAAAGAACGAAAAGTATGTAAATATTGCAATTGTACAGTACTCTGAGCCGGAAGACTCAAACTAGGAACTATTTGCTGTCCGTTTTGTTGCAGTACAGTGTCTTTTTACGTGTACCACGCGCTTTTAGTCCCGACCAATGGCGTGTTGTGTTTCCACGCAGGCGCTGTGGGTGTTGTTGTTGCACATGACCCCAGCAGGGTGACAACAATGTGGCGTGTGTGTCTTCAGAGGAGACTGTTTCACTGCTCTCTGGGTTTAATGAAGAAGCTGAAGGGGAAAAGTGTCGCGGAGCAGCGCTGGCTGACGCGTCAGCTCAAAGACCCGTATGTCAAAGCCTCTCACGACCAGAACTTCCGGTGCAGAAGCGCCTTCAAGCTGCTGGAGGTGGATGATAAGTTCCGGGTGTTGCAGCCCGGAGACGCCGTGGTGGACTGCGGTGCTGCGCCGGGAGCATGGAGCCAAGTGGCCGCCCATAGGGTCAACTCAGCCGGCACAGGTGAGAGCTGACCCGGGGAGATAAACAACAGCAGACACGGTTTAATATCGATAATATGTATGTATTAAAGTTCACATATTCCCTTTAATTCTCTAAATTAATTACTGTTGTTTTATCTTATACTTTAATACTTTTGAAATAGGAAATAAAATCCTGTAACCTGTACCCAACTAACCTTTCATCTACCTGGACTTTTAAAAAAACGTACAGAGACAACGATAGTGAAATTTTATATTAACATTAACCTAATAGAAGTTAGCAGTGTTAAATGGGAACAAGATGGGATATAATCATAAACAGGTGGACATTACATATCGATAAAATCTGATTGTACATTTTCTTCAATCCTAGATCCAGAGTTACCACGTGGTACAGTTGTTGGCATTGATCTGCTGAAGATACATCCTCTGGATGGCGTCCACTTCCTGTCCAGTCATGATGTCACAGATCCCGCCACACACGCCAAGCTGCTGGAGCTGCTCCCTAACGGCCAGGCTCATGTCATCCTGAGCGACATGGCACCAAACGCCAGCGGTTTCCGAGACATGGACCATGAGAAACTCATCGTGATGTGTTTGTCTTTGGTGGACCTGGCCGAGAAGGTTTTAAAGCCGGGGGGCTCTCTCCTGTGTAAATACTGGGACGGGTTCCTTGCTCAGAAACTCCAGGAGAAGCTCCTGAACGTGTTTGGCAGTGTTCGGACTTTAAAACCAAACGCCAGCAGGAAGGATTCATCTGAGAGATATTTCCTCGCTAGAATGTACAGAAACCCAGGGAGATGACAGTAGTGTGTTTTCATTTTCATCATCCATATGTGATTTGGATGAAGAAGAGGCTCACTTAATAGCTTGGATCAATAGGTGGCACTGTTGAGGCACCGGTGTGTCTCACAGCTGAATTCACATGCTGCTGTTGCTGTCTTTTTTTTAATCGCTGCAAACTTAACACAGTGGCATCATTGAATCAGTAATATGTACACCTATGGAAGAACCATCGGTTTGATATTCCTCAAGAGCCCAATGTGGCGTTTTCTCTGAAGTTATCGTTTGCCCCACAGTGTTTGTTCGACACGCTCAGTCTGCTGTGTTACACAGAGTCATTTACCAGTAGCTGCTTATGATGATAATTTGCTCTGCCAGCCACAGAGAAATATGTAATCATTCTCTCACTGAGAGTTTATGGATGGAAAAGCTAATACATAAGAGTCACATATAGTATGATTAATGGGAGGTGGGGTGATAGTGAGGCTCGGCACGCTTCTGCAAGTGTGCTGTTGTGCTTATACAGTGGAAATGGGACCGTTTCATAAAAAACATATTTCAGGCAAGTTGAAAGATTCTTTTACAAGTCTTTGTTCTGAAGGCAAAACCTGTTGTGACTCCAGTCACCAGGGGCGTAGCATGGAAAAACTGCCATGTGCCCATATGCTATGCTAATAGGTCCCTTTACCAGCTGACAAATATTCATCTGGGCTGGACTCGTGATATTAATGGTTAACACCTCAATTCTAATGCTGCATCCCCACTATTAGTTTTTTTTTTGTTTACATATGCTGCTGTTATGATTATATTTCAATTAAATATGGAACTCGTTTCACTACGTTTCAAAGATGCTCATGTAGCAAACATTACGGATTTATTGCACATTCTTTTAAAGTGAAAATGGAAAATGCCCATTTGTCATGAAAAATAATGTCTTTTTAAATTACAGATACATTTGCATTGTTATTATATTTTTAATTTGAAGTCTGATTATTCCACAAAAAGACAACCAGAAGCCCAATCAAGGCTAAATTTGCATGTATTGCGGCAAAGAAGGAGAGACGGCTCACATGAATAAATTAATAAGGCTGCTGTTTGGCCTCTCCTGTCTCCGGAGTGATGAGTAATACAGTATGAACTGCAGAGAAGGGGGACTGACCTCTAAAGATGATTGTTTGGAATGAATGGGAACAGCCGAGCCTGATGATGAAGCTGATGGTGAAAGATGTGAACAGATGACCAATTTTACTTCTCATTACTTGTTTATTATTCAGCCCTTTGCTATTTGGATTCAAATTATTCTAAAATTACTGAGGGATTTATGTTAATTCCATTGGAGCCGAGCTCTCTGGCTCAGGATGAGCGACGATTCATTTCCAGGTTAATTCATTCCTCTTCGACCAGCTGCAGGTTCAGATGTAAATATTAGTAAATTAAGAGAGAAAACCCTGTTAAATTTACAATTCAGATGGCCTGCAATCGAATCTGTATTCGCTTGAATTATGGGGAAAAAACACACACACTCACTTGATCTATGATCTAATGAATTCAATTTTTGTACCTGCTGTTCAAGATATAAATGGTGGCGCAAATATTCCTCAAACATCAGTGAAATATTTCAACACGTCTCAGTATTATGTGGTCAAACTTACATGGCTTTAAGTTCTCTTTATTTTTAAGACACAGCTATCGAATGAGATGAGATTAAATTACAGCCTGAACACAAACTTCGACTAGATGTTCACCAATCTGTAAATTGTGGCGCTTTTGTTTTGGAAAAGTATGTTTTTTTTTTCTCTCTAAAATTTGCTCGCCAATATGCTAATGTTAACACAATGGAAGTTTCAAATTGAGAGGAAATTAAAGAAATGCTAATATCATTTCTAGCCATCGTGCCAGTCATTCCCTTGACTGACCCAGGATGCCAAAACAAATTGCTGCTCTGACAACATCCATCATTCCCTGGGCCTGTTCCTGAATGTTAGCAGGCTGAGCCAAGGATGCGTTCACTGACACCACGTAATGGGTGCCATTATGTTGATAATTTCATACCGACTTCACAGATAAATTAATCTGAAATCCCACAACTGTACGGTGATGACATATCTCTTATTGTTACCACTTCCAGTTTATGATGTCGCTGTTATGACGAGCTGTTTGACACCGTGACCCCCAGGACATTTCCCTGTAAACATTCAAAAATTATGGGAAGTAGAAGTAGAGAATGCATTTCCGATGTTTACGCCGGTTCCATCATAATACTACAGCCACAGCTTTCTCACACTATAATGTATTCATATTATAAAACATCCGGGTTTCCAGGTCAAAGGTCATTTCTCTGGCACACAACAGGACAATCACACACAATCACACACAATCTCCCCTTGATCTTTGCTTTTTCAGGTTGCGTCAATCCTGCAGAGAAATGTCAGGAACGTATTGTAGGGAGGGTGAAGGACGGCTGTGGGTGGAAGGTTAAAGAGACGAGGGGAAAACAAAACACCGGCGACGGAGGACAAAGCATTTTGCATCCTCGTATCTAATGACATTTACTGGGAAGTGATGGGAAATGACTGCAGATGGAAACGCAGCACTCATAACTTCATGTTAGCATTTTTATTGCTAGTGTGGATTTCCTCCGGGCCAGGATTCATTCTCTATCAGGCGTTCACCCCCGCCCAGCGTGGACAGGTTCAGGCACATAAAGAAGAGAATGGACGTCCTCACACTTCACGTCCTGTCTCACCTCCTCAAATGGTTTCTTTGAACTGGACCCAAACATAGTTTTTACTTCTACTCTATGCTGGAAGATAAAAGCGACACGTAAGAATCAGCTTAAAATAAAACCTTGCACCTTTTTTGGATGCTACTTTGTTGTACAGGGGTTTTTTTTATACAGGAAGAGAAGAAGGTGGTGAACTTTCTACATGTCCACTATAAAAACCTTTTTTCTTCTCTTCTTTTGACGAGTGCTTCGACCCAGTTCAGAAGCAGCCTCCTTCCTTCTGGCACTTAATCGCACGAGGCTCTACATTAATTTTAATTTACTCATTTAATTTTCATCGCAGAACAAACTGGTTATTGGCTTGGGGGGGGGGTATTGGTGGAGACACGGCAAAGATCTGAGGTGACGCGGGGTCAAGTGGTTCAAACATGACTCGAGATGTTTGATTAGACCAATGTTCATAAGAAGCACATCAGTTTCAGAGAGGAGCAGGTTGGAGATGGGTCATCGTTATCTTCCATGTCTGTTGTTATGTTGGGTTTAACTAGTTGTGGGGCGTTATTTGGACATTAGCATATCATGAGCATCCACCGACATTAACACGTGAAGAAAATGTATGGTGGATGATCCAGCAGCTCAGATCAAAAATTTGAAATCTAAGTTTTAGCTGGACTTTTATTTATTTTTTGTTGCGGTTTAATTAACTTGTCACGGGAGCGGTGGGGAAATCTACTGTATAGTACTCGTGGGACCGATCTGCTTCCAGGTGGACGGAAAAATGAGAGGACGCGAGTGGGAATGAAAACTGGGCACAAGACAGATGGTGCAAGGGCTCGTATGTGTAATCTAAGACATCTCACTCAATGTGACTGTGTACAAATTCTACCAATAGAAACATTTTATTCTTATATATTTAACGCTGAAAAAGTATTTGCATCTTATGGAAATCTGCTAGTCTGTAATTATATAATTAATGAAATCACCCACTTAGTATTTTTAGGGAATGAGTGAAACCCCCCTCCACTCGTCCCTGGGTTACACAGGAAGTGACTGGAGGAAGCGGGGGGCGTCTTCTGGGTTGTCCCGCCTCTTTAATGTCTCTGATGCTGCTGCAGGCAGGACATGACATGGTTTTACATTGGCTGCCCCCCAGGTCCATGTCAGCACTGTACCAGGAGCTGCTCGCACCACCACAGGTGTCGTGTTGGGTTTTGTTTTTCCGGGACAGGACGAGCTCCCACATTCCTCCACTGACTTACAGCTGACGTGTCTCCTTCCTGGAAGGTGCCAAACTTCACCTATTGGGGGAGTTGTCATTCTACCAGCAGGAGAGGAAGACGCCACTTTTGGCAAAACATCTAACGTGCTCTCAGAGTGGAGATCAGCGGGAGGCTGATGAATGTAGAGGAAAAACACACGTCCTCATTGTTATGCCAGAGGACCGAATTATACTCGTTACCGGTTTTTGAGCTTTGGTTCGATTCAAGCTGTGATTTGAAATATTCATATCATTTGCAAAGACACCGTGTGTTAACTTGTTGGACTTCCCACTCTCACAGTTGTGTGTGTTGACATACAATAAGACGCCAACAACAACGTGTCACTCATGCGCTGAATAAAACACCTCAACCCCCTTTTTCACCATCCATGCTATTTTTAACCACTGAGAAATTAAAATTGTCTCCAGGGAGAAAAGTCAACTGGGATTTTAGACAGCATGACATATACAATATGTCATATATATATATAACACATACAGTGTGTTTACTGTAGGAGGCTGCTCTGGGATGTTGCCTGTTTTGCTTTATGGTCACAGGAACATGGTAAAAAGGCTTTGAAGTGAAACACATGAGGATGCGTTTATGAGCCTGGCCCCTATAGCAGAGCTGTGCCAAAGCACCGAGGAGAATAGGCCTGGGATTAGTTCATTATATTACATTTGACTCCGGCGGAATACGAGAAATACACAACATTCAAACATGTCAGTGAGGAATGTGTGGAAAGGATAAAAAGATGGATGTGCGTGGCGGTGAGGGCCGAGTCGGGTGGCTGGTCAGGAGGCGGGGAGAGGTGAGGGCGGCCTGATGAGACAACGAGCAGCACCTGAGTCCCATTACCTCTCTATATCTGTCCCCGGCCTTCTGCACACTCACAACCTGTTCCCACTGGCTCGCCATATGGTGGCTTCATCCTCTGCTCCACAGCCATTTATTTTATGAAAATGGTCTTCAGCTGCCCTCTTTTCCTTATCATTTCTTCCTCTGCTTCGGCAGCAACCACTGTTTTGTTTTGTTTTGGGTTTTTTTTTTTTTTTTTTGGGTTGCAAATTTGTTTTTTTGGGGTTGCAAATGTCTCCATTGTGCCTCGACTCCCCTGCCTCAGCAGGATGAACGGGCTCTTTGTTTCCCGTTTTATTGTTCTGATTTTGTTGGGCTAATTTCCCTCGGCCTGATGCTTAATGAATGAACATCCTTCGGCGTGGTCCTTTTGGGTTCTGCGAGAGCAACGGGCAGAGCGTGTGAGAAATAACTGATATTTTGGGAGCCGGTGCTTTGGACCTGTTTTCCCCCCGGGCATTGTTGTTTTCCTGCTGGGATCAGCCCGGGTTGCTGAGACGGCAGGTTGACGGAGGCGAGGGAATGCATGTGGTGTTTGATATCAGGGCACTTGGCTTCCATGTACATGTGTAGGGCATTATTAAATTAAAGTTCTTAGTGTTGATTCAAGCGTTCATTTATAGACTTATGGACTAATTAAGCCTGCGTTCATTTCACCTGTGTCCCTGAGTGATGGTGTCCGAGAGCGAAAGACTCATCCTGCATCATCATGTCACGTTCGACTGCCAACACACTCGCACGCACAAGAATCTCAGCGACATCGTTTTTAACTGTTTCTTAATGATGCTGTGACTCCTGGAATCGTGTCATCACAGTGCGGTTGCCCAGCAACCATGAGGGATTCTGCGTAGACGGCACCAGGTGACTTGACAAACATGGAGAAAAAGCTCACATTTATTTATTTTTGTATATCTGAATATGATTAAAAGAAACTCCTCTAACCTCCATGACTTGCACTTACTGTGCAATCAATGTGTCTGCCACATGAATAAATGTATTATATAATACATATATTGTATTATATAATACATATATGTATTATTACTATAAATATAGTAATAATAAATGTATTATTACTATGTGCGTCCAGTCTTTAAGCTAAACTATTCCTATATAGAGCGACATCTGTATGTGTGCATTTATGTACACATGCAGCGTCGCACATGCATCACATGTATCAGTGCTGTGAAACTGTTGCAAGATCTCTTTGAGAATTCTTCTTCTCAGTTTTCACAATTTGCAGCAAAAGTGATGATTTGAAAATGGTGGAAAATGACCATTGTCAGGGCTGCTAAAATGAAAAGATCAGAATTTTGCAGGTCACGTTGTCCTCGTCTTTTGTTGCCCTCATTTTTGCCATTGAGACACGAGAGAGACTCTCACACACCCAGCTGGTGAACATCCTCCACATAGATCTACACCACCACTCCTGCTTTTTCATAATAATAATACATTCCATGTTTTTTTTCTTTTTCTGGAGTATTGTTCACAGCATCACGTCACTCTTTGATAATCACTGTTTCCAACTTGCAGTCAGACTACAAATTATCCCTGAGCAGGAGGTGGTCAACACAGGCGTCTTAGTTCCTGGTGAAAATGATCTCAGTCGGACTCTGGACACGAAAACAAACAACCTCAATGATAAAAATTTCCTCTTCCGTTATCCTTTATGTGTATGTGTGTGTGTGTGTGTGTGTGTGTGTGTGTGTGTAACTGACGTATGGACTGAGCTGTCAGTGTACAGGCTGCTTATTAATCCACAGGTCTGATTTATTATTCAGTCGAACGCTGTCTGCCGTGACACTGTGGTCTTTGTATGTGACGCATCAGAGTACATGAATTATATCCATAATTAATTCTTATCTCTGAGTTCAGCCGCTCTGCCACATATAATGCAATGAATATTAATATTGAATACAGCTGGCGTAAGTTGAACTTGATGCGGAGCTGTCAGTTTTATCAGGCGTCCGCTCTGGTTTCTCGCTGACATATCTCAGCAGCTGTTGGATTTTATGTGATGTTTCCTAAAGGACCGGTGTTTACGGCCATAACTGTGTTATTGTCTTTTATAGATGCACCATTCTCCCATTTCCCCCAGTGGGAAGCACTCAGTCAAACACTGCACAATATACAGTACTGTATATACCACTGCCCTCTCTGCCAGTATTACAAACCCAGCCTCGCATCCAGGCTCCAGAGGCAAAAAGTGAAAAAGTGAGTGAAGTAAAAAAATGACTAACATTATCTTAGTATGGATTAGTTCAAGACCCTGACTGGATCCATGCTCAGATTTTATTCCATCATCTTTAATCTCACAGGTGAACTATTTCATGGTTACAGTTCCACAGATATTGATACATATTTTTAAAATTCAGATCAATAAAATGAATACAACCCATCATAGATATTATGAAAGGATTTTTTGTTTTCCTGCTGTCTGCCTCTATCTATCTCTAACTGACAATCACTGTCAGTGCAGAAGCTTAACAGTCCTTGTCAGATTTGTGACTCGCTTGTTCCGCAGAGGGACCTGATCATTATGAATAAGCTCCAGCTGGAAGTCGTGGGAATAAAACGTCTCGGTTATGACCACGGGCAGATTTTATTTTAATGAAGAGAGCCCGACAAAGTAATTGTTTGGCTTTAGGTCCTTGAATGCACCGGTGCAGCTTTGAGTTGAAGTGATAGGCCACTGATGCAATGTCAGTACATTATCAGGGGCCACTTTTGGTTGTGTAATGTTGAAAATATGAAGTGAATTAAAAAAAAAAAGGGCGATGTGCACCGCATCCTCACGCCCGATGCTGCTGTTTTTACATCTCACTGCAAAACTTACGCCATCATCTGGAATCAGCATGGTCATTCAATAAATGACCATGTTGCTGGTGCTAAAAATACAACTCCGGATCACGTGGCTGTTTAACAAACAGAAGGTTGCATCGATTGAAGTTGGGACTGAAACAAGCCCATGAGAGTAGATCCGAATGAAGTGAGTTAATCAAAGGAGCAAGTTGCAGACAGATCGTCCATAGTATTGATGTTCCATAAACAAGAGACATATATTTTACCCTCTGACAGGCTTCCTACTTACTGAACCATTTCAGATCAGAACATTATTACGGCTGGGCGAAATCTAATGCTGCTGCTACTTACTGAAATGACTTTTAATACTGATGCTTTTCATTCCTAGCCTGATTCTCTGCGTTTGGGGGAATGTGTGTGACAGGAAATTTGGCAGAGTGGATGTCGGGTACACTCTATGAGTCTCTTTGTGGTGGTTTACATTGTTTTGTGGTTGTGCATCTTGGGTGATCCAATTACAAGAGTTTGTCAGTAAACACCTGGCATTGTAATACCACTCCACGCGTGTCTCCAGGGAGCACGTCCGGATCGATGCACAGCGCAAAGCCCCACCAATAAAATGAGATTTTACTTATTTGAAATAGTTTTTTTTTAAAAAAATACATAAAACCAATATCTGCAGGCGGACACAAATCAATCAGTGTATGGTTCATTATGAAACTATAGTGGGCCAGAGGATGTCAGCTGAATGAATGATGCACAAGAGGAATTTACATTCACACTGTTGGAATATTGTGGCCATATTTGTTTTACACTGTGTGAAATATTCTCAAATATCAAATGGACAGAAGCTCGAGACCATCGACATGATGTCGGAAACAGATTCTTAAATTCTTCACGGTGCAATGAAGAAAAACAAACAAAAAAAAAAAACAGCTGCTATTTTGAGTGTTTTCCAGTTTTGTGCTCTTCCACAATAAGGTTGTAAATGGCGGTGCACTCTCCAAACGATTGTCTGCTAGAGGAATGGTTTCAACTCGCCTCTTTTCATCAGACGTGACCAATCGTGGCAGGAATGAGGAAGCCGGAGTCCTCCGGGGCCCTGAGCCTCAATTTATGTGACATTGTTGAAAAGTCAGCTAAAGCCCCATTCAATCCCTCATTCAGGAGGTGACGGAACAGTTTCCAAACACTGGCTGTGCTTTCCTGGAAAGCTGTGTGTATTGGCTGGCTGTGGGCTGATGAAACACCGCAGCCGGGGCCACCGATAGCAAACACAACAGCGCGATTTGACTGATCATCTGGAGCTTTATTACGTAAGAGCGAAGGTTTTACGGAGGTTCCGGAGACGGTGATAACACAATTGCCTCCTCTGCAGTGTGGAGAAATGGGACTTTTCGGTCAATAAAGCCACATTTGCTTCACTGACACAGTCAACAGCAGCAGAGACACACAAACCCTCAACACTTCTCTGGATTCTCATGCCGGTGCTGAATCCAATAAACCATTTGCTTTTATATGAATGAGTGCAACAGAGAAATGGGAGAGATGTGAATGACAGTGATACGTTGCAGTTACTGACTGACATGGATAGAACATGCTACCAAGTGCACCACTTAGGCTACAGGTAACGCAGTCTACAATGCCACAGTGTAGTGTGTAGTTATGTATATACAATGGAGATGCACATCAGGCTATGGGTTGGGCGATGACGTACCTGGTACATATAAATTGGCCCTAACACAGTGTATTACAGCCCTCAGTGAGTCCCACACACACACACACACACACACACACACACACACACACACACACACAGATGTACACCTGAGCCTCTTGCAGGGCCGTTACCAGCATGAGTCACAGCTCAGTGGAACGAAACAACAAACAGCGGCGGGCGGCGTTTGCATTGTTGATTTAAAAAGCCATTTTGCTCTGTTTTAGTTGGAGGCTACACTCAGCTGCTGTGATGTGTTCAACAATAAATTAGTTAAAGAAACTTGTAAACAAAAAGAGAGGAAAAAGAAATCCCGGTCCTGTTAGCTTTAGTTTTAAGGATAAGTAGAAACAACAAAAACAAAGGATAATTTACTGATGATCATGATGGTTGAATATCTCTTGAGTTTGTCATCGATTATGTGATGTGATGTGTGTAACACTGATTGCATAGTGATTTTCTGCTTTTTAAAACATCACAACACAACATAAACCGTTTTATTTTACTCTCCCCTTGTAGTTCTACCCGTATATCTGCCCCGTCACCGACTGACACAATCACACTTCTACTTTCACAGATGAAAAACAATCCCATGTGTCGTTTGGCACCTTACCACAACCTGTGGTTACACTTTATTGTGAAGCGACGTCTGTTAGTCCTGTAAGACAGTGTCAGTCTTTTGGGGGGGGGGTAAAGTGCAGAAACACTATGGTTACGTTCAAGTCCTCAAGGCCTCAAGTGGTCTCGTATCCATGGTGACAGAGCCTGCATGGTGAAGAGGTCAAAGTCAATGGATGGGTCAATAAAATGCTGGATTTCAGCACAGGAGACCACTGCTTGCTTCCGAGCCAGACGCTGTGCAGCAGTGATCATCACGCAACAATCACGACTCATCCTTCACTGTCGGTTACAGAACGTCGAGTCTCCAGGCCGCTGGTGCATCAGCATTCAGCCTTATTCCACAAATTCATCCAAATATGTGAGACATGTTGTTAAAGTTCTTTCCATGGTCCACCATGGACACACAGAGAGAAATGCACATTCAGTGCTGCCGTCCACCTTGTTTTGTCCTGTTGTTTGCACACGCCGTTGCCCGGAGTAACTGCGAGCTATGAAAAAAAAAATGGAATGAACTGTCAGTAATAATCAGTGTAAATCTGGACCTTGATAGAAGTGGAAGAAAATAGACGTAACTGATGATCTGGTGCCAGATGCGGGTCTGCTGGTGCTGAGCCGGAGTCGGCGCACGGCCACGGCACCGTGCGATTCGGCATTTATGATTTTTTAATGTGGATTTGTTTTTAAACACCCTGTCAGGGATGATTTATAAGGATCATTTGATAGATGTTTTGTGGAGATACCGTGCCGGAAAATCGGATTGCATTGTCCATGACAAATTTGAAATTGTCTTATTCTCCATCATCACAGTGGATGTGCAATCACAGTGGCGATGGATGAGCAACCTATCATCAGCAGGCAGGTCTTAAAACAGGGTAGACAAAAACAAATCTGCTCTGGTTGACCAGTTTTGCACATCATCGTAATTGCATTTCTGAACCATGCAAGAAAACTGAAGTCTACACAGTTCTGATTCTATTTTATTTGAGACTGTTATCAATGGCGTGTAACCATTTAAAACTTTTATGTTTGATGCACATATAAACTAACTCACTTTTTAAATGTCAGAAGTGATTGTGACACATCCGCGAGCGTATGAATGTGACATGCTTCATGTAAAAAGCTGGGACATATTTCAAGTCACTGCATGGTCACATGTGTAATATGTTTTTGAAATCAATTCCAGTTGCATTTCTTTATGTAGCACAGCTTAAAAGTAACAGGGGGTGAGTCAAAGTGCTCTATAATCATGGCAAAAGAAATGCAATATGAGCGAGGATGAAATTTTTATATTTAGGGCATTGATAGAATCAAAATCAATGGAAGAGATAATGGTGTTTAAAAAAATGAACAGATAAAAATTCAGTAAAAGGCTCAGGTAATAAAAAATACATAAAATAAAGGAACGATGCATGTAATCATGAGATGATCTTTTAGATAGATTTAAAATGATGTTCCAGAGTTTTGGTTCAAGACCAGAAGTCTCGGTCCCTTGTGGCTTATCCATCCGTCCATTCTGGTGCTGCCTCAGTCTTTTAAGTCTTTGCTTTTGTCAGCATCCCACCTGAACTCGCTGACTGACAGTCACTCTTCATAGTACAGTGTGTCCTTTTACTGTGGCACAGTAAAAGTCATCAAACAGCTAATTCAGGTCAGTGGTCAGGCAATCGTCCCATGATCCTCGTTCATCCAAAATAAATGAGTGGAGCTCTGTGTCTGATGGCATGTTTTAAACCTCTGCACTTAGGTCAACAGCTAACCCCTTTATACTGTTACATAGACTGTTACCTTTATGTATGTATGTATGTATGTATGTATGTATGTATGTATGTATGTATGTATGTATGTATGTATGTATGTATGTATGTATGTATATATATATATATAATTACTACTATAGTAAACAAAGCAGAGAATTAAGCTGTTAAGTAGCTAGATACTTGCCTCAGGAGATGGTGGAGACCAAAAGAAGGGATAAAAGAGAATATAAAACAAGTAAATTAGCCATTGTTTACTAGAACATGTCGTGCTAACCACAATGGTTAGCACAATCAGGTCATATCATGTATGGCGAGGCAAGACAAAATTCTCCGTAGATATTGCAATATCACAACATTTAAATTTTAAAAAGAAAATGGACACAAACATAAAACGTATATCCCAAAAATAATATAGGTTTCAGCTCTGCTCTTACCGGTGGAGAGTAGCAGCATATAAGATACTCCACAGGTGTGGTCGATAACTACCTGCCTGTGTTTTTACTCAATGAAACCTGCAACTCATCTGCAGTGGATAAAGTTATGTACACGTACATTAACATAGCACTGATGGTCTTCCTGCATTATATGATTTCCACTGAGCTCTATGAATGGATGAGGGTCAAATCCTCATATTGCTGCAGAGAGGTACATTTGACAACCTGGTACATACAATCATCAGGAGTTAATAGCAATCCCATCTCTGATTATAAAAAATAGAGGAGTCTGTTTTTAGGTATATGCAGTTTCAGGAATGCCACTGCTCCTTTGGTTGTGGTGACAATGGCTGTCTAGTTTCACAGAAAATCCAATAGTGGTACAGATTTATTTTTCCAATAACAAGAAGTTCACAAAAAGCCTTATTGGTACCTGTATTGTGAAACACTTTTTAATTTGTGCTATAACTAAAGAGAAACAACATAAAGTCGTAATCCAGTTAATGTGTGGACCTTAATAGTTATTTGGAGACGAATTCTCTGTCACATCTTATTGGAAGGATGGCACCACTTTGGAGTTATGTTTTCATTATATATTATTTCCAAAAATCCACAAATAAAGGCAGGAGCAGACACGACAGCTAATTTAAATTCTGCAGTCACTTGAGAGTCCTGCTCAGACTGGGAAAAAAGCGAACATGACTTCAGGCTGAGCTTGAATTGGAAAAACATCTCTATTAAAATGTGTTTTGGCTGCACAGGATAGAAACCACAATTTCCACAAGGTGTCTGCCACATTACATAGACATTTATTATCATAGTTGAAAAGAAAATATGAACCAGAACAATAAAAATATCAATTAACTCGAGTTAAAAGCGAAATTCACATTGGTTTATTACTGCCACCTACTGCCACAACAATGGCATAACAATAGTAAAACGAACATTTATTCTGCCTGTTGGCCAAAACACCTTGATTGCCCCCTGGTGGCTGGATGTAGTACATGCCACAAACACCAATACCTGTACAGGTACACGTTGGGACACGGGACAAAGTAACAAATCAAAGTGCATGTTTAAAATGTATGTTAGTTATTTTTATAACGTAGGAGAAAGTGGAGACATGTTTGTCACCTTTAAACTGAGTCTGGTTCCGTATGAAAACAATCACGACTAAAAGATGGATTTGTTTATCAAAATCCAGATCATATATTTGTATCTGAAACGATATAACAATTAATTTTTCCTGGCGTCCATCTAATAAAAGATTGATGGACGTTCCTGTTAGCAACAGGCGCTAGATGCTAATCCTCCAGTCCGGCTAATCCGGCCTCTCTTCAGGTGCGGTGGCCGTTTACACAGTCGCTTTTCCGGCTACACAAGAACCGCTGTTTGGATTAGCTTTGGCTAAAACCTTCACTACAAACGCCGGTTGCCATCCCGCTTTTTCGGATGACAGCTCCGCTTCAACACGGTGAGTGCTACTGTTTATGCTAACGCCTGTTTAAGCTAATCAACGCGACAGCTAAACTAAACCGCTGCTAAACCTTCACCTGCACCATTTGTCACGTGAAGCAATTTCACTGTGGCTCAGGTGCTATCGTTTAACCACAGTTTCCCCATTGTTGTGTATTGTTTTTTTTTTCAAAAGTTTGTCGAAAGTCCCGGAAACGGGAATTGCCGATTCTAGGGGAACGGCCATAAAAACATGTATGCTAACAGTATGCTAATCAACTGTCATTCCTCAACATGACCTACCCGACGTTTAAGTATCTAAGTATAAAACCATGTTGTGTTGCATTTACAATATTTGGTTGTTGTTGTGAGTGGTGAAACCTCGGTATTAATATTGGTTTGGTTGACATGTGTTATATGTGCTACAGTTTGGCTCAGCCAGTCAAACCATTACAGTTGAAATTGATTGATTAGTCATTCTGCTGATGGAGAATTATTCCATCTGTGTTTTGAAACGTGCCAGAAACATGTGGAAATCCCTGTCCACCGTTCATCACTGGTGGAATATAGCCAGTGGGAAATCTCATTAGTGAGGTTCATATGAATTGTTACTCAGACATATTTTTCTTTTAGTCTAATTACTTATTTGGTATTGTCTGAGATAACTCTTTTACATCTAAATGCTCTTATATATTAAAAAATAATAGTAACACTGACTATTTATCTATTTTGGACATTATTGTAAAATGGTTTCTTGCTTTCTAGTTTTCTAGATAGGTTTTTTTTTTTGTTTAATGTGATCTCAGGACTTTTCCTGCAGGCTCTTAGCATCTTTTGCATTTTTCTAAAAAAAAAAAAAAAAGGTGGAATAAGAGAACGATCGTTAATGGATCCCAGAGCAATATATACATTATTCAACACAGCTGCAGAAAACAGAGGACAGTCTTGTTTCCATAATTGCCACCCAATTAATGAGCTAACGAAAACAGCTTTGTCCTCCTAAATTCAAACCACATTAAGTTGTGCCAAAATTCCAATGACACATGTCTCTGGATGATACATATTCCCTTTGGCCCAGTAATTCTTCCTCGTTGTAGTGTGAACCATTTAACATTTTGAAATACAAAATATTGAATAATGTATTTGCAGCTAAACAGAAGGCTAAATGAACCTGTCACCATGAAGTGTCTTAAGGGAGCTTAGCCCCTTAGCCCCCCCCCCCTCATTTGTATTGTAAGTTTTATGCATTTATAGAAAAATCGAAATAACAAAATCATATGTGGCTGTAGGGCGAGATCTGTACTACCTACAACATACTGGAGGAGATGAACATGTTAGTTTGGTTGGTTGTCCCCACTGTAACGCCTAAACCACTTGGATACTTTAGGTTTAAACAGCAAAGGGGGCAAAAACATTAACTGTTGTCAAAGGAGGTTCAGGAACATAAAAATGGATCCATTCATTTGTGCCTAAATACTCTTCCTTGAATTATGCGGCACCTTAAAATGCAATTCAGAAACGCAGAAGAGATCAAATGAGAAAAGACTTGTCTTTATATAGAGCCCTGGTATGTAAATGGCTCAGGCTAATTGCTGCATTTAGACGCTCAGTGCGGCTGAAAAGCGGAGAGCTGTCGGGAAGGAGGCATGAGATGCAGGTGCAGCGGAGAAGGATAAAGTGTGACGTCTGTTGCCTTTGTAAGAAAAATGCAACACTGAAAGGAATAAATAAGATGTCTGTATCATCATATCAACATCTATCCTGCAACTCCAGCGCCTGCTGAAGTTACTCATCCTGAACCGTCATGCCGCTCTGCTCAAACGATGCAGAAGAGAACCTAAATGTGACATCTTGTCACTGAAATTGTACACGATTTGTCAGACTCTGACAGTGTAAATCTCTGTCTTGTGTGTTTGTCAAAGTACAATGTGAACGTCAAAATAAAATCCACTCAGCATCTTTGCGCGCCCGACGTGTTTGTGCTTCGGAAATATATCATTTCAATTTCACGAACGCTTTAGATCCACATGACACGTTGACTGGTTAATGTTATTAACCCATTCGTTATGAGCAGAGGGGATAATGAGAACACTCTCTCCAAACATCATTTCAGTGTTTCATTTGAAACTTCCAATGTTTTCAGCTCACTGCAGCAGCTCACAACATTACAACAGATACCAGTGAGCTGTTTAATCATTGAGGTAAATGATTGAGTCATGCTGTGCGAACCCTGGAGGTTCAATTACCTAAATCCATTCATTTTCTAAATGGAAAGTATTGATTGAATTGGTGTTAATACAGGGATGTGAAGATGTCCTCGAGACAGTGGCTACCAGAGAGCTGTCTGAGCCGCACACGCACACACACGTGCACAAATTCTGCTGGAACTTGTCGAATGAAAGGAAAGAAGCTACATGTTGTGTTTTAAGTGGAAACAAAATGCTTCTTAAGGCATTAGACGGCATGAAATCTGCACCATCGTCTTCATGTCTGTTATAATCTGAGACATGAAAGGGAGAGGCAGTTTGTTAGACTGCAGAAAGATGCTCCGTCCCTCTTCAGTGCATGCTGACCTGACAAATTGCAGGTTTAATGAATGGTAATTGTTCCTGAAGAGAGAGAAAACACAGAGATTACAGGCAAAGGAAAACTCTCACACCCTTTCAGGATGGAAATATTGTGAAGCCACATTATATTCCACATTCCTCTTTGAAGCCTTTTGAGATCCACATTTTCAATAACTACTAAACCAAATCAAAACAGATTTTTGCAAACTGTATAAGGTATTCATGAGCCTAGCTACCATCTGGCAGCAGGCGAGACATTTAAAGATCATCAATAAATTGTCTACTGATGATGCCTGCATATAAGTAGTTTAAAGCTTGTCTCTAAAGTGCACAAATCTTTCTTTGTAGTAAATCAAATATATACATTTATTTATTAATACATACATGCAGGAGGCAGGAGACAGTGTATAAATGTCACTGTGGAAGAGCTCACATCAAAGCTGTTTGGACATGACGCTTCTTATTCAGCCGTAACGTTCATTTTCTTTTTGACAAAAATACAGGCATATGATTGTAGTGAATAGCTGTATCTACCATATCATAGCCTTGATGTTGAACACCAACACGCACACAATTTCTCATTGTCTAACAAAGACACTTGCGTACTCTTGGCATATAAGAAATTGTGTTCACCTCTTGTGTAAAGTAAAATTTCAGGCGACCAAATGGTGCTCTTGTAATACATTTTTTTTCAGTGTCACAAGAATCACAAGTGTATCATTAACTGGCAGGTCGCCCGAACATATTATCACGCTGGTGGAAAGCTCTGAATAGATTCTTCCTAGTGCCTGATAACTGTGTGGGATGTCTGTGTAGGAGTGGGGATAGAAGCAGGATCCAGTGAATTACCTCAGTGAATACCAACAGCTGATGTCTTCATCACATTTACAACGGGCCTTTATCTGAACAATCGCACAGTCGAGTGGTATCTCCAGAATTTATAACAGCGCCGGTTTAAGAGGAGAAAAGTTACGCAGCTCCTTTATTGTCCTCAGGGTAATATGAGGTAACAGAAGTGGTCTGAATCATTCCTCTCATCTACCTGCCAGCAAATCTCTGCAAACGTGCAGCAGATGTGAACACAGTTAGTATTTGTCTCTCTGTCCTTCGCATATGTTTTCTAGGCCTGCGAGTAATGACTGACTATTTGTTTACCAGTTAATTTGAGTGATCCAGTATCTCAGGGCAACAGAGACAAACAGTTGAACAACATCTTGAAATAGCTAAATTATATTGATTGGTCTTTTTAGGATGATCATGAGACTGATTTTTGAGTATCACACGTCGGAGTGACGGGTTTGTTTTGGTAAATTACGACCCAACACCCTGCTGATGCTACCATTTTTAGCTTAACTGGCTTGTCTTTAAACTGTATTGTGTTGACTTTTCTTGCATCATCTATCACCTTTCAGTTGTTTCAGAAGAATAAATTGGTCTAGCCATAATCGTAATCGTAATAATCATAAATCGAAGCCAAGAGATTGGTTTTAGATTTAATCACAACTCCGAGTGACAGGACTAAAGGTTCAGGTATGATGCTCAACACAGGTCAAACAGAGACGCTCCGAAACGGACGGGTAAAGGAGTCGGGTGACGCCTAGAAGATGATGTAGGTGCCTTAAGCCATATATCAGGAATACTAATGTTAAACGGTGCCCTGAAATCCTAATTGTGTTCCTGTTAATCAACGAGACTGACAGCAGGCTGGGTGAGCTCTGGAGGACTGGAAGGAAATCTATTAATATACAATATGTTGCCGTGCTTGTTAAAATAATGGGAAAGCGTTTGGGGTGGGGGATGGGTGCATTGTTATCCTTGCTGTTGCTTTAGTTAATTGCAAAACTGAACCCTTTAAAGCCGGCTGGAAGTTTGTGCAATTTGACAAGCTTCATGAAGACTTGAACTGAAAGCTCCCCATGAAATGAATTGTGTCTCGCGGTAATCCTAATTGAACATGTATTGGCCGCACAGCTTACGCTGTTTTGGCACTTATTAATAGGACACTGAAGAAGAATTCTAATGTGGCTTCTGCAATTGAAATAAGAGATAAACAAGAGCCCAGATCTCGTTGGCTAGCGGAGGCCAGTAATGCTTGACTTGTCACTGTAACTCCTCTAATTGGGCCCTGGGTGAAGACAGGATGGGGCTTTAGGGACTGACAAGCTTTATTTTTCAGATCTGGTCTTATAAAGCTGATGTGGATTCGATTTGAATGTCTCTGCTGTCTGACAAAAAAAAGGACTATTGACTAAAGTGTACCCCAGGAAATCAGTTTTTTTTATGGATAACAGGGTATCTGCAGCTTTTGAACTGTATTTAAAAAACAAAAGCCCGCAAAAAAGCCCTCAAAGGGCGTAAAAAAATTGACTTCTTGATTTTTCTTACTTGCCTGTATGTTGTCGTGGGCAGTCAGAACGTTGTTGAATCTTTTTTGTGACGTTTGAGTCAGATTCATTTGACAAATAGCAAACATTCTTACTATTATTAGTTATAGTAGCAAAGAAGCCTGTTGTCTGATGTCAGATTTAGCAAAAAGAAATTACTATTTCGTCACAGGTATTTCCTGTTGCAGAAACCCTAGATAAGGACTGTAACTGCAATGTGCTACATTACATGTGCTGTGGTTTTGGTTAAATTGACCAGATCGGTGTTGAGGATGTACAGTATTTCCTGTTATTTCAGAAATGGCTAGAGGGCGATATCTGACAACAGAGAGTGAAATGTAATTACATTTTGCCTGATAAAACTAAAACATGCAGACTCATTAAAGCCTCCTCTGCTGGAGAACAAGTAACGGAGCAAATCAGGCCTGACTTGGGTGACATTACATTCACAGGCCTGGGTCTCAGGGCTGATGTGCAGAGTGGCTTCACCACAGTGAATGTCGTCCTCTCAGCAGACAGCAGAGAGTGGCAGTCCCCGAGGGAGGACAGGTCAGTCCTGTCTGCTCTCTGGCCGAGGCACAGACATGTACTGTCAGATCTGTCCTTACACAAGGTGGCCAAACCTCTGTGGCTGCATGAACCAGTGTGACCTCTTTACACCTCCTCATAGTAGGTTTTTGAAAATTATACCTTTTCTGTCAAGTGTGAAAACTCCAGCAAAAGGTTGATTAGTGTGAATGTTGCAACAGGCACATGTGGAAAAGACTGACACGTCTGAATTCATCCAGGCAGACCAGGGTTTAGCCATTTATCAGTTTATCCACTGTTTATTTTAAAGTCAGGGAGAAAGTATGAATCACGCATTTTTAAAGTTTTTCAAAAGTCATCTAGAGGTCACAAAGCACACACACAATACATTAGCTTTCCGTAATTAAAAACAAACACGCAGAGTGACTGATCTTCTTAAATTAGTTTGCCATGGTACACACCGAGTGTGACGTCTTACTGTTGAAAAATAAACATGTCAGTGCTTTCTTTAAAACAGTTGACACCGTTTCTTAATTATATAGAACGATGAAGCATTTTGCGACTGCAATTTCTTTTCACCAATTATCTGACATATAGATTAATCGGTGTTTCTGTCATTAGCATTGCCTATTCGCCTTTAATAAGTCCTAGATTTTGGGCCACTGCCCTTGACAGTTGAAGTCGAACACCTAGTCTGCTATGCCTCGCATTTCACTAATGTTACTCTGGTTGATTGAACTGCTCGGCTGTCAGGTAAAAATAGTACATGGGACCTGATGTGGCTGTCTTAAGTGCGGTAAAAGTAGGCCACAGACCTGATGAGGTGCTGACATGGACCCAAAAGCCTCCAGGAGGCTCAGCATTTAATTCAAGTGTCCCAAAGCCACTAGCCTGCATACCTACTGAATTTACTGCAGTGTGCATCCCATACGGCTCAGAATTAGCCCTCCATATGTGAAATGCAAATATAAAATTGACTGTCAGTGGTAGCTGATGCAGGTATTGAAATTAGCCAACAGACAACCTCTTGTCCAGACGTCATTGAAGCCCAACACTGGATAAGCTGCTTAAATGGCTTATAAAATTGTATAAAAGGTTTGAGAAGTTAGCGCTCATACAATAATTAAATGCACACAGTGAGTGGCAGGTTCATGACCCATTTAGTGCAGTGTAGCAACAGTTTGTGCAGTTTCAGCATTTTCAGCCAATCAGCTCAAAAATGTGTTTCTTAGTGTCGGTCAAAAAAAATAATAATAAAAAAACGTATCTCGCCCAAATCTTGCCAAAACCAATTAGGGCACAGTAAATCTGCATCAAGAATTCCCACATTAAAATCAAAGCACTCTTCTGAGACACATGCCAGGACCGCAGAGTTAATTAATCCCTGCAATCAGAGGTCTGATGAAATAAGTGCTGGGTGTTTCTCCTCCCCAGACAACCATGAACAAAGATGTTCTGCTCTTATTAGCTCTGCAAACTGCTTATCAGACAGCTCCAAATCTAAAGCCCAACATGCCATTTTCAACCAAATGCTGCTCTGGAGAACAGCATAGAACTGAGTGTATGATTGTGACCCAACGTTTACATCATTGATCAAGGCGGAACATGCAGTATCTACTGTTACAAAGCATCTTATTGAAGGCCCACAGACAGTTTTTCAAAGCAGAAATCATCTAGAAATTGTAATTGAGCTAATTTACTTCATGCAGATCTGCCAGACGCATAAAGAGACACAGAAAATAAGACAGACTCTTGCACTTAAGTGTTTTTTTTTTCACTTAAACATGGGTATTAAAATGTTGAAAGGCAATTAACAGCACCTATAAGCTGTAAAATCAGGCAATTAACACTTTGATTTGTGTCTTCAAAGCACGACGAGCTGACTAACTATGCTTCAGTGAGGCCGTATCTTTTGTGTTAACTGCAGGTGTGTCTGTCATGATAAGTTAATTAGTAAGCCAAGGAAAATAATCATATACATTAAAAAAAGACTAATTGCTTTATTTAGACTGCTGTCATATAATAGAGGAATGATAATCTAGACGAAAACAATACAGATTAGTTTGACATACACATTTCACACATATTGCTAATTAGTTTTGTTGTGCAAAGGTGAATTCAGGGAGTAAGCATCCAGGATCTGATGTGATGTAGATGTACTCAGAGGCTCAAAGCTGACACCGGTATCCATGGCAACAGGGGCACAGGGTTGGTTTCAGAAGTGTAGAGTCGGGGGTCCCACAATACAGTCAGCGCTTCTTCATTTGTTATAATGAGTTTCATAATAGTGTGTTTGTCTGTTAGCGTCTCTGCTTACCCATAAGCTGCATTCATCCACAACATCCTCCACCTAGAAGAGTAGGCAGCTTGCGTGTTTCCTGAGAGGTTCGAGTGTATGGTAATAATATCAAGTGGATGCTTGTGTGAATGAATCAGACAAAGAGAAGCCCCCACCCCCGTAACCAGCGGAAATTATGCCTTTGCACGGCGACTCGGTTTGCTGATGCCTTTAGTCACGTGGGCGTGGAACAGTCAGAGCAGATGTTTGCAGCGGTGGTTTAGTTGGTGTTCACATTAATTTGTCTACTTCCTTGTGGCTTTAATAACTAGTGTGTGTGTTGCTCAAAGGCACCTTGATGGTACTTATCAGGAGAGCACATCCGTGTCCTGTTCACTTTCACCATGACGTTCTCATGTTCGCCGACTGAAAAGCAAATTGAAATAACAAAGCCTGCTGTTTTCTGAATGACAGTGCACTTTTATCTTCTTGAAAAGCAATATAAATCTTTGTTATAAATCATAGGCCCCAGAGGAGTGGAATGAAAGCTCCTGATGACTGCGTTTAGTATTGTGCTCCCATAAGGCCGTGCTTTTCATCTGTCAGCAAGCTATTATTCTGTAGTGTAATTAGGATAAAGGTGGTTGGAGATATCAATATTGGTCATGCAGAGTAACAGGCAACAATAAAGTTCAGTTAATAATATGACAATGATAACTGCTTCTGCCAATGGAAAATATTTCTGCACATTAGACTAGATTCTTCCCTCTGTTTCTGCTGTAATGTTATTATGGGAGCAATATGAAAAAATTAAAACAATGTTCCAGTGAACAATGCTCCCTCTGTGACGCAGGAAAAATAAGTTTGAAACCAACTCCTGCGTTTGCTTGCCTCCGTTCAGGGGGTATTGGTTTGTTGTACCTGTCAGGTTTTTTTTTCCTTTTTATTTTTTTCTTGAAGACATTCATTGTTCCTGACATGACGTACTGCAGGCTAAAGACAGTCTACAGCGGAATGGTTTCTGAGCTGCGCTATTGTAAAAGATGAGGGTGTCACCCTTTTCACTGAAAACATTTAATTTGTACAGAGCAGTTTGGGACAAAACATCTCAAGGTGTAAAAGTATTTCTTTCTGCAACGAAGCAGCAAAACCATAGTACTATGTTTGTATTGTTGTGTAAAGTTATTACTTACTCCAGCCTAAAAATGTGATATTATATTATCATAAAGCTGTCTGAATTTTGAAGAAGTATAATTTATAAATGGTATTGGATGGTATCTTGTATTGTTTGTTTTCACTGCAAGAGTTAAATTTAGTTTTAGGAAATAACTAAATAAATGAATAAAACATTAAAATTGAAGAGACCACAATTGGAAGCGTGAATTTGTGTGGAAAATTACCTCAAATAAATAAGAGTTATTTAAGGTATTTATATGTGTGTAGACACATACATGTTTTCTTCTCATTGTTGTTGACTATTTGTGAGACCTGTTGCTCTCAAGCAGACATCAATCATTTACAACACTCTTGGATGTTAGAGAGTTGTTAGTTGATCCATTTATTTTGTTGATGATTTTACCACTGACTGAGCTCCTCAATCTTTTCTGCAGGACCCCGTCATTCAGGAGCCCAAGACGCTCATTCTTCTTTGTACGGTATGTGCACTAAATCATCAACAACCTGTAGGAGCTCACTTGTTATCCCTGTTAGGTTTTGACACAGCATGATAACCGAGACAAAGCACTGTTTGTCCTGTATCAACAGATTCAAGACACAGGGTAGTTTGTGTTTTCGGCTCAATTTAGGGTCAGCAATATTTCATCTTCTAAAAGTTATGTTCACAGTATTTTCAAAGTTTGTTGTTTTATATCGTCCTTTGTAATCTTATAAAGCTGCAGTTTTCAGAGGCAAATTTCCTTCTTTAATTGTCTTCATCAAATATTTATGCACATTTATGAAACTTCCTTCCACGTTGCTGTTTTCTCTCTCTCTACATTTATATGTGTGTGTGTGTGTCTTATTTCTTTGCAGAGAATCTATGATCTAAGATCAATAATGTCCAATCATGTTCTTTCATGTATTTCCTCCATATTACCGATGGTTCCCTTTTGATTTGTTTTGTCTTTCTGAATGAAAAGGAATGAAAGTCACTGGTTAAGATGTTCATTCAATCTGAAAGCCTTATGAGTCACGATTTCGGGTCTGACATGATAACCAGCGGAGCTGATTGAGGGGGATGACCTTCACAAATGCTTATCCAGGGCTGGTGCTCAGGGCAACCTAATATTGGCATTGGATTATTCCTACATTCCTAATTAGCGTGCTTGAGCTTTGGACCAGACAACCTTCATCAAGGAGCATCTGTGCAATTATGTTTATCACAGATCAAAATCAAACCAGGCTGGTGGACAAAAAGGAAGGATTTGGAAACGGTATCGATCTGCTCGGAGTGCCGTTCGTACTGAAATATAATTCAGTTCCTGAACTGAACTCCATCTACCCTTCTTATTTTTCAACATCATATAATCCAGAATTTTGGTTCTTCTTCATTCCAAAGCTACTGCGCCTTCAATTTTCTTGAGCGAGTGTACAGCTTTCAACACTGTCCTCTAGGGCCTGTGTCTTGGCAGGCAAAAGACAAGTAGCTCCATTGAGGAGAAACTATGGTACATTGTTCAGAATCGTTCTGCTCTGCTAAAAAACAGAGCATCTTACATGGACATTCTTTGATTTGTCAGAATGGATTAACAAATTGCATGGATGAGCGATCAGTAGCAAGTTAGAGTATCAGTGAAGGTATTTGACATTATTCCCCGAAAGGTTAGAAAAGGATCTGTGTTGGTGACAGAGAGTACAGACTTTTATATTTTTGTACTTTTCAGTGATTTAAATGGCTAAATCTGATCAGGATCTCCCCTGTGGATAAGAAGTCCAGTAAGGCAGGTCTAACATATATAGTTCAGAATCTCATATTGTACTTGACCTTATGGGGGCATTGTAATGAGGCAAGCCTTTGAAGCAGTGGACCACCACTCCGGTATTTCATTAAACCGAAAGATTTCCTTTAATTGTTCTCAAAAGGTTGAGCAATAATGTTTTCTAATCAATGGCATATCTTACTTTTCACCCATTCCCAGTGAGGAAAGAAAATCGGATAAGAAATCCTTCTGGATAATGATGTAAATGAGAGAAATTGCCTCTGCCAAGTCACAAGAGATATTAAGATAATTAAAAATTCAAATAGCCACAATTAAGGAAAACTTAACCTAGCAGCTCCCCGCTAATGACTTCCCTTAAGCATATTTTAAAATGTGACTGCTGTGACATTGTAAAATTGGTCATTCGCTGCACTTTAGTTCACTTAACCAGATTTGGAATTAGTCAGTATAATGTCTCTAATAGTTAACTGGCTCCATCTGACAATATAAAAGTATTTGTTTTAACTAGCAACACAATTTGTGTCTAGCAAATTAACTTCTCGGATGCTGCCTGTATATTTATCTGCCGTTGCCTCTGTGTCTAGTGTGTATTTGTCAAAACCTACATCAGACTTGTTATGTCACCTGAAGACCATGTGCTCCCTTTAACTTGTAGAACCCGCACAAACTGTTAAAAAGGACTTGGTGTTATCTCGTTTCACTTCACAGATCTATTTCTCTATCGCGCCCATTGCAGTAAACATCTCTGAGCTGCAAGCTCAAGTCACTGCTCCTGTAATGTGCAACCAGGGAGCAACTCCAAATTGGAAGGCACACATTTTTGAGACATTCTTTATTAAGGATATACGCAGCCAATAAATGCAATGTCAGCAAGAGTAATAGTGTTATTAGTTGCTTATAAATATATAAAGAGATGTTTGCCTTTGATTTATTCAGATAATTGTCTTGAGCCGATCCATTCAACTTTAAATCACATGTGAAGAAATTGAAGTCGGGACTCAGATATATATTGGCCCCCCACGTATACAGCAAAAAACTTTCTATAACCTGTATGTCGTGTGACCATAAACCTGTTGAAGCAGCTCCGCCCGTACTGAAATGAGAGGAGCAGTAACTTAGCAGTAGCTAAGCATATGTTCTCTGTACGCGCCTTGGACCATAATGTCCAGAGGGGTTATTCCAAAAGCTCTCAGTACCAGACAGCCGTAGCCCCTCCGGCTGTGCTTCGCTTGTGGATCCAGCTCATGTAAAATTGATGTTTGGCGGAGACTGATCCATGGTAAAATGGGACAATGCTCTAAACAAATGTCAAAATCTTTCTCATCCATGCCTCCAAGTGCCATTTTGCTCATCCCAACGTCTGGTAGCAATGAGAGGTCAGGCGTTCAAATGGAAAGGACCAGTTGTAAGCATTGCCGCATGCTTCATGAAGCACAGGTATGCCAAGCATGTCAATGAAAGGGGTCAGCTTTCTCCCTTCAGGGGCATCTGGCATGAATGTGCAGACATCGCTCTTACCAGAGGGCCTGTCTGAGGTCCAGCATGAAGATTATAGTCCAGCCAAACAACAACAACATGACATATCATTTTCTCATCTAGAAGAACACTGTCTGTCCCCATGTGTCCCCTTGTTTCACAGTGTCGCCAAAACGCAGGACTGTCAACAGCAGCCATATCTGTAATAGCAGCTGTGTCATTTTCCTTTTTCACAGCCTTTTTGAGGACATTAGCTTTGAATTAGACAGAGGCATCATTCCCATCATGGCCTCAGCCATTTCAGAACATTCATCCTTTCCCCTGTGCAGACTGGTTTCCATGTGAGCAGCAGAAACATGTCGGAAGCTCTAGTCTGACCTGTCTTTGATCTGAAGTGAACTTAATATTAATAACGTCCTGCTTCTACTCTTATTAGTAAAATAACAAATTCTCTTTTGATGATCTGACTTTTTTTTGTAATTTGTTTGACAGATGTGTTGAATCCTGGCTGCAGCTTGTGTAATTATGCTTTGTTAAGCAGAGAGAGGTGTCTCTATTGCGCTCGTCCTGTTTATAATAAAGAGGTTATTCCACACAACATCAACACCTCTAATGCAGTGCAACAACACCACACCGCCATCTCCTCCTTATAGCGGTCAACCTTTGACCTGGTCACCCATCAGACGCGACAATGAAAACAGATGTGACTGGTAAACCTGCTAAACCTTATCACAATGGTGTTGTGTTTCTCTCTCTGCTTGGGTGCTTTTACTGTCTAACTTTACAACAGTTCACACTCAGTTACCCTCTGAGGTCACGTCAACTCTGCATCTACGCTTTAGTCTTTACCACCTGACTCCTATTGTTTGAGCTTGTCTCAATTTCACTAGTGCCCAGTATCACTTAATCTGATACTCAGACTGGCCCAGTGGATCATTGCATATAACAACAGATGATTTAATTTGCCAGAGCTTGGAAAGTGTTTCTCTGTCCAGACCTCATTGACTGACTTTACATTTGATCTTTTTTTAATTAAAAAAAAACACAAAAAACATAGAAACACAGCTAGCAGTCGTATTAAAAAACAATTTCTCTCCAAGCCACCCCATGCATGTATGAATTATTTATTATATGTAAATCCAAATAATGACGCTGACGTTAAAGACAGGCTTTAAGAAGCCAGAGCCCCTGGTATACTGGAAGTGAGAGACAAGGCAGTGTTTCCAAAATGTGGCCTGCTGTGTGGAAACATTATCACCTGCTATCTCAGTGCATGGCTGAGTGTTCTGATGAGACTGCCATTGCCCGAGAGCAATGGTGCAGTTTGCTGGAAAGTAGGCGTTCATGTGATGGCCACTGTATTCGCGGGCAGCAGATGATAATCTCGCCGAGGCGATGATGAAAAGGATAATGATGTCGCTTATGGCCGTCATGAGAGAAACAATGCACAAAGAGAGACACAGAGCCTCTTTAATTATTAATACTTTTCCATGTGGGCAGCGTTAACCTGCTGCTTGGCCATTGACTGAGAGAGAAAAGCCACAGGAGGTTCTCATGCCCTAATGTCCTCGGTAAAGTGGCACTGCTCAGACTATAGAGAAAACCAATCTTCATCATCGTTATGACAGGACCCGTGTAAATTGTGTAAATTCTTGCTGGGAGAGATTGGCCTAGACACTTGTAAACAGCCATCTGGTCTAGTTGTCACCAACACATTGAATAAATAAGAAACTCATTTTGATTTCTTCTGCCCTTTGTTTTGGTCTCTTTTGTGCTGTTTTGTTGTGCAGCGTTTGCCACATCATCTGAGTGGGTCTACATATTTACATAATAATGACAATATTTACATATCCCAGCTTTAGTCAGATGCTCAGTATGTTTTTTTTCCCCCAACAAACAAAAGAGCGGAAAAACAACAGGTTGCGTTGAATCAAAAATTCATATAAAACAGAGACTGAAAATTACAAATTGATTAAAAACAACATAAATAATAAAACAAACAAACTAATAAACAAAAACAAGGTTAGTGGATTTGTTATTTGAAGAAGGAAGAATAAGACAAAGTATTCAATACATACAAAACAACAGGGATATAGTTATGAAAAAGAAAAGAATGTTCACAATGCGAATACAGCTAATTGCACGTTTTAGCGTACAGTGAAAGGTGTGGAGCTGTCAACGCAACAGGCTTCTGGGCAGTACTCTGTCTGAGAACCGACAAAAAGATATCAACAAACCCAGTAAACTCCTAAAACAAAAGAAACAAAAATAATCAGCTGTAAAATGCCCTGTGGTAAAACAGGGGTCGCCGCCAAAGGAAGAAAACAGGCTAAATACTAACAGAGTCAACTGGCTGCCTATGTTGTGCTCTTATAAATAGCATGATTAATAAAAGTCTGACGCAGAACGGGCGAAGCTACACCTAAATCATCCTTATTAGCTCTGCAAGGAATGAATTAATATTTTGGGGATTAATTTCCATCTTGTGGAAATTTTCGTGGCCAGTCAGCAATTACTTTATTTTTGCATAAAGAATGGAAACAATAGGAAAGCCTAACCCATCTCCGTTGTTGTTAATAATGTTTGTTTATGAGCGTGTCCAAAGCTAATGAATTAATTTGAATTTATTTAATGCAGCCGGTGATTAAGGCAGAATAACTGTGAACAACACAAGTAGATTTTTTTTTATTTCGAGAACACTGCTTTAGTGGTGGGAAAACTGTGATGTTAGGGTAGAGCCAGTAAAAGAGCCTGTGACTGTGGTGTCAGGATGAAGCAGCTGCCACACCGCCTGACCCTGTGGGGTAGCAGGAGGCCTGGCCCCTGAGGTTAATTAGCCTGGACAAGCTACTGGTCCATCGTGCCTGGTGCTGGAGTTAACTTCTTTGTCTCCTCGACACAAGTCTGGCAGAATATTGACATAAATATACATCAGGATGTCCTTTGTTGTAAATGGTGTTAAAGTAAAATACAATACAATTCCTAAAGTGTGGAACAACCTGGAGGAGAAACATGAAAACCCAAGTGACAGCTCAATTACCCGCACATCAATCAGCGGGGGGTTGTGATTGGTTCTGTAAATGGAGCTGGAGTGATGTGTTGTGGTGGATCGATTGCCCAGCAGTCGGCTTCTCAGACAAGTCCACTGCTGTCATCATCACCACGTTCACCCCCTGCGGCGTCTCGCATCCTGCTTCTTAACATGCTGATACCTTAAAAAAAATGCAGATTGTGCAGAGTATAAAGCTTTTGTGTCAGAACATCTGCAGATGTGAGGCTTACGTAACAATTCGGAGACACGATTTAGTTTTACTTTCAATATTAATTTTCTCTATATTATGTTCTTCAGTATATTATTTCACTATGTGCACACGTGAGTGATGATGGACATGAAGTTCAGAGTATTTTATTTCTTACCGACCTGTAACCTGCGAGATGCTCCAGGAGCCTTTCTCCAGTCTTGTTGTGTATGCACTGTTTTGTTGAGAGGGTTTGAGGTGGCATAAATGAGATAGACGCTATTGTATAAAAGCCATAAAAGCCCAAAAGGGCATTTCTGATGGCAGCTGTAGTGTGATGTAATGGAATAGGCAAGAGGCATAGATATTAGTAATGGGAGGTTGGTAAAAGTGCCTTTATCTGTCATGTCTGAGGATGGAGAGCTCTCATACCCATTTCCATCACCACCACAGTCCCCTCTGAATCCTCAGCATTACTCTGATGTCCGCTCCTGTACATCACAGAGAAGACACGGTGCTTTTAAGGAGTAATTTGCTTCCTTTTTGTCGTATCTTGGACTCTGCGTGTAGTGACCTCGGGCCCACTGCTTCTGTCATCCAAACTGTCTTTCTCCTTGCGATGGTCTCTGATAGTCGGGGTCTCTGGGTTTTAATCTGAGACTGAAGAAATCATTTGCGTCTCTGCACATTAGTAATGGATATCTTGCTTTGAATGAAACTGCGACTCCTCCCTGCTACTCGTCCACGTCCATCATCTTGTGATAAGACTGGCTGTATACAAAGAGGCGACATTTAATTCTGCAGCAGAAAACATACAGTATTTTTTCAGTTTCAATACTGAAAACTGTTCTCGCTCTTAAATCGGAGGAAATCGCAAACTTTGAGTGATTAAAGACAAATGGACCAAAGTGTTGCTGCCTTCCAGAGTTGTCATACACGCTGTACCTGTTTGAAAAGTTTTCAAATTGTGATTTTGGTTTGAAGTTCAGGACGGCGTTTCCGCTTGATAATGATAATAATCAAATGCCGCAGGTGGTGAGGAAATGTTCATCTCAGCAATCATCTCCATTGACATGTGTTAATAGCTCATCAGACTAAATTGTACTAATAACTGCTTTCAGGGATCATGATTGCACAGAGTTCAAGGTCTTGATGCCTAATAGGGCTGTGTTTAATTCCTGAGCTGTGCATGTCTGAAGATTTTTAGAGACTATTTGTTGATGACTAATAGATAATTCAAATGTAATTACGTACAGTGGAAAGTGACATTGGCACTATGTATGGTGCGTGATTGACATACTGTATCTTTAACTCCCTCAGACCTTATGCTGCGAAATCAGATTTTTTGGGGGCTCAAAATTTGTCTCCCATTTCATTCTTCAAAAATGGAAATAAAATGCAATCATCAGTAACACACAAGGTGTTTCAGAAATACTACAATTACTAATCTGAGTAAATGCCACAAACATCAGATGAATCCACAAATATGATTGTTATTCTCATAAACTGTCATTTTCAGTATCACCTTCAAATTTCATTTTCCTTAAAATGAACGCACTTTAAGTTGATATTGTTATTTCCTGCTGCAGCTATGTACAATTTCCATGACACCATGACTGTTTGTCACACACGACCCTGTGAGAGAGAGAGAAAACAGCTCAGCTCCTCTGCTTTCATTAGGACCGAGCGGCGCTCTCCCCTTGTGAAGTAATTGACATGTGGGTGAGCAGTGACTACAGTGGAGAGTTTCACAGACAGGCCAGCTAAAGGGAATATCAAGAACTAATCAATATCGATAGCAAACAGGCCAAATTAGCAGAGGAGGCGAAGGGGCGGTGGGCAGGGAGGGGGGGCGTGTTTCTGATTAACAGTCTGCAGGCGAGGGCTGAGAGACTTAGTGGGTAGCTCTGGGAGTTTTGGTAACACAGAATCAATGAATGCTTCCTGCAAAACTTTCACTGTGAAGTTATTAATTGGGGAATGAACAATGCAAAACTGTCACGACGGAGTTGCCAGCAGTTTAAGCAGGCTCCATTTACGATGGCACGAATGATCCCTGGCCTGCTTTGTATTTATGTTTTGTAGTACTTATTCAAGCCGCCTCCGGTCTCTCTGCCCCGTCTCTGGATAACACCTATGGATTTGGAAGCGGAGGAAAAAAATTCAATCCACGGTCTCCTGAGTAAAATGTTGTTTGCGAGAAACATCCAGCATCTTGTTAGTGCTTTACATGATGTAGAGGTTACAGAGTATGGGAGCATTGTCCTCTGTTATCCTGTCAGCCCAGCATTACTCACCACACAAAGCCGCATGACTTGTCTCAAAATCTATTATCAAAATGAGTAGGCAGAATCCCAGGCTCGTAATTCAATTGGCACTTTATGTTGTTTGTTATGGGGAGCAGAGGAACACGTGCAGAGGCTGAAATATGGCCGCTGACAGTGTCGCTAATAGAACTACTGGTCTACAAAGTTTAAAAAAAACAATAACAAAAAAAAGTACCCTTACATTGGAGGTGTCGTCTGAGTGAGGTTGAATGTGACAAAACAAATTAGCTGCTCGTTGTGTTTAACAAAGCTCGAAGAAGCAGTCGGCGTTATACCGCTTGACGGACAGGCACTTGCAGATGTAAGTTAGGACGGATGATATTTAGAGCTGCACCTTCGTTTTATGCTTGTCAGCTCCAAATCCAGCTCAGCAAAAACACTGGAGACATATTACCAGCTAGTGGCATCTTATCATCACATTCCCTCTAGTCGCGTAATCCCAAAATCTTAATTTGTGCAGCTCTGCTGTTACTGGTCAATCCTGATTTCAATATATCGAGAGATGAATAAAGATAAAACACTCCTATCTCTGTAATTCCACTGAGCTTATTACAAAGGTTTGGTCTCATATGAATCGGCCATTAACATTACAAATGTCTTGTAGAAGAAATGTGACAACACAACTTTATAAAATGTATAAAGCATAACGTTATAAAAAAGTTGTGCCGTAGTCGTGTTTATTTCGTGAGCTTGTCTCAGTGTGGTCAGGTGCACCATCATGGCCGGACCCATTCATCTTGTTATGAATGTTTGATGTTCAAGTAATGAGAAAAAAGCCCAAAGTGCACAAGGCTTATTAGAACCCTGATATTGACTACATAGGAACCAATGCATTTTATGAACTCTGACACCTGGCATTTCTTTGCCACAGCACGATCCAGTCTGGCGAGAGCTCAGGTTCTGGCAGTAGATCCCAGCCGGCCGCAGCAGGGAGCCGGATGAAGTAAATGGGCTTCAGGCTTAAGTCATTCAGCTGAACTGTTGTTGAGAGGGGAAACCAGCAGAGGTGAGAGGGGTTGCAGTGAGTGTAACTGAGTTCAAATCCCGAGCACAGAATAGAGTTTCAGCATGAATTAATGCCACTGTGCCCGAGGGAACCCTGTATGGTATAAATGGTTTTCATGAGGGATGAAAAGGTCATCACACAAAAAAGTGGCCAAGCTGTGTGATGTTGAAACAACCTAGAGTGGTAATTTCCTGAGAGACGTTGTACTTAAACGCAATGTAAAATGTTCGGATAGTAAACATAATCGTATTGGCAGATTTGAAATGACTCCAGTGTAACTTTGAAGCCTCGAAGGTCCAAGGAAATTAAAAAAATGTCTTTGCTGCCGTGTTGCTCTTTGGCCCTGGGTGTGTTGTACTGCTGCCTATAGGCGTCGTTAGCTCTCAGGACTTGAGGCTCCAGCCTGCAATGTTTTATGGACAGCTCCAGATTTATTCATCTGTCAACCCCATGAACATCAAACATGAAAGACCAGAAAAAAAAAACTATGTTCTCTGCTGTCCAATCAGCTGATCAGCTGTATGAGCATGGAAATAAAGAGAAGGAACTAATAACTCATATAGTTTACATCTGGAGGCAACTAATGAGCTAATTCTCGAAGGCAGGACTTATGGGCATAAGAAGCAGGTGAAGCTCGAGAAGAGAGGAGTCATCTCCTGTTTTTGTTGCTGCAGATGAACCAGGACTTAAAGAAATGGCTCAGGCGGACGAAGTAGAATGTTTTTGTCACACTTTTAAATATGACCGTAGCAACTGAGCGTAATCAGTCATAAATAAGACCGATTCCCAGGCACTGCGGCGTGTGATGGAAAAAAGATGCCAGCAGTGTTAAGGGAAATAATAAAGAAAGCGAGTCAGACGGGGAGAACCTGAGGAGTCGAGGAGTGTGACAGACAGATGAGAAACAGTTTGCCACAGCTCGAAATGAGCACATTCCCTCACCTCTGATATTATTTTACCGTGAATTGTCAGGTGGTTCCTGTGCTGCTCTGAAACCCTGATGTTTTAAGATTGTAACAGCACTTCTACTGCTGTCCATCAGTACTGGATACTGATGCCAAACAAATCGCAAAAATGCTTTTTTATAGAGTAAAGATGACAGAAGCAAAATCAACTGTACTTTGGATTAGTGCTTTATTTATCCATCTAAAAAGTCACTGTTTTAATGTGAGCATTGTGGATTTCGCAGTTGATACTGTGTCCCTTTCTACTTTTAAAGTCTCAGTAACATTCCACATGAGAGTCTTTGAAGATGAGACTCTAGCTAAAGATGTTTCATGTAGAAATACATCAAACCAGACAGAAAGATCTACAGTATCTATCTGAAAACCGTTGCGTGGGCTCTTTAAACGCTGCAGCTTGATGTGTGAAGAACGAAAACATGTTGGATTGAATGAAAGGAAAAATCACACTGAACTTGCACATTCGTTAGGGACAGGCGTGGAAAATCGTGGTGGGTGGTTGGAAGATGGAGAGGGAGAAGATTGAATGTATTTTTCTTTCTGCTGAAAGAGGGATGTTCTGATTTTTTGCATGAGCAGGACAGGTCTTTTAACTTTTTCTCATCCAAATTTTATTACCTTGTATAAATATTTAATCGGACACTCTTTGGAACAGCTTCCTGAAGGAAAAGTCTGCACTGCCTGGTTATGCATTTCAGGTGTCATGCAAGTTGATTTGACAAGCAGACATCTCATCTCTTATGGGCTCATTGCATCATCTGATCTAACTTGTATATGTTAAGGCGAGATAGATAATAACAAACAAACAAAAGCTAAAGGGTTCGAGCTCTATCTGTGTGTATATACACTGTATATATGACATTCAAAAAACAGACAGCATTAATCATTAAAGACTAGATGTGTCTTTTTTCTTGGTACATACTCCCCAGTTAAATCACTGCAGAGATGAGTGAATCTGTGGCTCTTGTATTCTTTGGGTCTGGACTGTTGAGAGCACTGACCTGAGGTCAGTGGCTCAGATGTAAGAATCAGACAACCTTGCAATTTTCTTTCCCCATGTCACTTTTTATGCCTTCAACTCAAGCTGCTGAGGCTTCACAACAAAAAACTTAAAACGGATTCACTGAGACAAGGTCATACTTCCATCACACAAGATTAAGCAGTTTATTTTGTGGAGGGAAGAATAAACACAACAGGTATTTCTCTTTTAAATTAAGTCCTCTTCACAGTCATCTACCACTTGTGCCATATATATCCCACAATTCAATATCCTGGTGTTTTATTGCAGAGGGTGTTAGATTGAAGTACAACACAGGGGCAGTGTGGGGAGGCGACCACAAAGCAAAAGCGAGGAGCAATTCAGAGAATCTCTGAAAAGGCAAGAGACGACTGCTGTCCTTAACCTCTTCCCCAGACAGATAAGAAGTGTGCATCTTTGAAACTGTCTGTATGGAAATATAAATGTTTAAATTGCTTTGAGCAATAATCTTTTTAGCTGTATTTGTTGGTAATCATTTGTCCTTGACATCAAATTTATCAAAGGTTGCCAGGCATGCATCTTCAAATATCCTTGCGTAATCCCTCATAGGACACATTCTCAGTATAGTGTTTGACAGTGGGTGTATATTCATTTTGTTTCTAATGGCCATTCATTATAAAGTCATCAGTACTTTGACCATCCTGTTTGGCAACATATTGTGCCATTCCAAGACATAAATGAACTCCCCCCTGTAGACGCAAAGCTAAATGAAGTCATGTATTTTCATTTAATTTCTTGCTTATATGTTATGGAAACGTTTGTTATTAGAATTATTGCACAAAATAATAGAAGAGTAAAAATATATAATGTGCCTCAGAGCAAAACGGTTCCTGGTTTGAATCCCAGTTAGAACATTTCTATGCAGATGACGTAAACTTATAAATGTATATTACAAACTGCTCAACATGAAATGTTCCTTAGCATCTAGTATGGTTAAGCTCTAGGTAAATTAATGAATTTGAATAGTAACTGATTAGGTCTTTTTCTTGTCATACAGTGTGTTGATATTAGACTTAGATCAAATCTACAAAATGAATTATCTTGCAGTAAAGTCATAAAATGCTGAGACTAAAGTTTGCTGAAGGGGAGGTTATCAAGAAGAAAACACTGTAAGAGTTTGCAGCCTCACATTCATCTTTCCTTTGCACGAGCTGTCAGCCTTTGCCAGTGATCATGACATAATGATACTCCTGGTTTCCGCAAAACAGTGAGACTGTTTATTGGAACCCACCAGGGCTTGAAATTAGCACCTTGCCCCCCTTCATAATAGGGTTTATCTTTAATCATAGAGAGTAGTTTCATCAGTTTATTTGGCTGGTTATGACTATAACGATGTGACTCCTTCAACACATGTGTTGCCGAAAGTAGTAATAAATCCTTGTTATTATCAGACCTCCTATAAAGAAAATGTCTGCAGTTCTGAGACTGTGAATTTGATTACTGGACAGTGGTTTATTTCACTTGTTGATTATTCTGCAAAAAATTGTTATTAAACGTGAAGTTCAATCGATCACATGTCAAAAAAAATCTTTTTTGTGCCTGAGGTTTCTGAACCTGTCAATTTATGCATGAATGCATCTGGACCTGGTGGTAGACACCAGTGGTTGTATGGCGTGTACTGTATACAGTACAGTATTCTGTATAGAAATTTGTAGAAATTGAGCAGATTCAACTATGCTGTATTGTTGTCGGAAGCATAATTATTTTCTGACTTCATACATGTTTTGCATGTCTCTGATGTCTTAGCAGCATGCCTACATCACTGTGGAGCTTTCATATGAAACAGAGATAAGACTGCTCCATCAGAGCTGCATGCCGTTATCTGAAATCAATCAGCACCCTGCGAGTCATTCAGAATTGAGGATTCATTGCGGCCATGGTGGAAAAAGTGTAATGAAATTTATTAGATCTAAAATGGGTATGACCCTATAAGGATAGTACCAGACTTATTGAGTTTTTTCTTTTTCAGCTCAGCTGATAGAAATGCCTTTCTGTCTACCAGACGTTTCATTTCTATTCATTGCTGTGCCAGAGGCTTTAATCTGAGATGTATTTACCTAATATCGTCTGGTTCCTACATGGTGCATTTGATACAATTAGAAAGGTTTAAATTTGTCTTAAAGGTGTAAGTTTGTTCTGTGTTGGAGTGTATTGCAGTTCACTTCTGTCTGGATCGTTATAGTGGCTGAATGTTAACCTGAACCTGCTTGACATAAAGTGCCTCAGTATCTGACACACTGACCTAAGCAATGAATTAGAGGCAAATACATTTTCTATGGTTTCGGGGACATTTGACAACAAACAGGAGTTTTAATTGATAGCTGCACATTATATTTGTAGAAGTCCCAATGTACAGAGTCATTGTCGTTAATTGCTGCTACCAGACGTTTGGCCAACGCTGCCTTTATTGTATTTCAGCTGATGTTATTGTGGTTAATCTCATTGAAATGCGCCTTAGTGTTTTGATCTGTAACTTTGCTTAATGGTTTGAGATATTATTGCACGTTCGAGTCGAAGCTTGTGTTGTGACAACACAATTATCCATGCTAATTAAGAGTAATTACCACAAACAGTTAGGGTTGAAAGTGTGAGGGTTTGTCAATGTGACTCGGAAGTTCTGTTGAACAAACTTCCTGCACTGGGTTTTGGAGGCTCCACTCAAAATACCTTCAAGTGAAGTATTTGTCTGTGTAGGTGCTTTGCTTTTAATTTGACACAGTTAGATTACTTGTAGTACACTTTTCTATGACTTTAAGTTAATTATGACTAATTAGACCAACCATTGTTGTGACCAAAATGGATCTTTGTGGGCCAGAATAATACTGATGATGTACTGAGGTACATGTAATTGAGACTTTATTTTATAAAACAAAAACTAATTTAAGAATTAATAAATACACCTTTAAACTTATCTGTTGGAAAAATGTACATATAGGATTTTTTACAGCCCAAGCAAACTGCTCAGTCCATATCACTTCTGTCTGTTTATTTTGAATAAAATGAGCAGCAGAACAATTATCTTTCATGATATTACATCTTTTAGCAGACACTCTGGGGAAAACAGAGCGGCACTGGCTTTAATGTCTCCTGACAATTTATCCACTGCTCTTCATTTACTTCACTAATAGTCATATGTCAACTGTTTGTGAGTCTCTTGATGGGTATAATAATCCAGCGAGGCTGCTGTTTGTACTTTATTGATGGATATGCATGTTCAAAACACAGAGAGAATCAATATATATGGATCCCGTGATTTAATCAGATGTTGCTGTTTTATTTTAAGGCCTCGTTACAGCAGACAGCAGGTATCTTACTGTTTTAATGGCGACTTTTATCACTTGTTCCATCGCTTGCCTTATACTAAAAAGGATTAAGTATGTCTGAGATTGTCTCTAATTGTATTCATAGTAATATAAACATAATCACTGGGTGGAATGTGGTCAGAGGCAAGAGGCAAGTGTCTTATAATAAAGGAAACTCGACATCTATCAGTGAATGTTTTGAAAGAGACTCTTTTATTATTGAACGTAGACACGGGGGATGACGGAGAACAAGTGAATCTAATTGTCCTAATCATATCCAGCACTATCCTGGCACACATGACATTGAACAGATTGCTTTTCCTGCTTTCTAATTTATTTGCTGAAAGGAGTGATGTGAGTGTTGCCACATACCTGTAGCAGGAAAGTGCAGATCATGATGGGAAATATTAATGAGGGATCTGTTTAAATGTGAGTACCAGCAAACCACCCGCCACTATGCACAGTACCAGGCTACCATCTTACTTTTAAATAAATACTGTATATTTTGCACTTTTCACTCATTGTTGTTGCAGGAATTGCAGTATTAGTTCCTAATGCGTCCACCAAAAACGGCATAAGTATTCCTTAGATAACTATGGTTTATTAGTTACACAATGTAGTGTGACAGCACACCTGTCAGCGATGATACAAAATGAAAGTATTCCCAAATTCAGTACTGGTTATAATTGACCCACACTTGTATTTGTATCTTAATTTTGGACGCAGTCCATTGCATTGAGACAATGTCTGGAATTTAGCCTCCATTCATTTCATCATAAATGACGACTCCCACGCTTTTCCTGCCGTGACATGTCAAAATGTCTCTAATGAAGAAGGCAGTGAAGCAATTATACAACAATGTGGAGCCAATTACAGATGACATGGGTTGAGGTGCGGGTATTGGGGGTGGGGGGGTACAGGACAGGAAAAGTCCATCACAAGCAGAACCATTCTACACAAAGTTTAGAGTCTTCAATTAGAAATGTGAACATGTGAACAGGATGAACTTATTATGCAAGTATTATAGTATTATTATTACTTATTTTGTAGTATTACCTATTTAAGTATTACTTGGTGTTATGCTAGGACAAACAAGTCTAAATTGATTCTCATAAATCTCTGTGCGAGGTCTTCACGGTGCGGCTGAAGAATTTGTAAATATTTGAGATTCTCATCATTACACCTTCATCCTTCTCCGGGTTGCTAGTGTCTGAAGGCTTTCTCAGTACTCGATCAGTGACAGGTGAGGCACACTGCTGGTGAGGGGCTAATACATACAGACAGACATAAACATTTCACGCTCACATTTGCACCTACAGGCAGTTCCCTTCACCTGACCTGCACGTCTTTGGTCTGTGGGAGGAAACCAGAGGTCTCAGAGGAAACACGCTGAGAACATAAAAACATCCAGGCTCAAAGCGAAACATATGTAAAGGAAATTAATTCCTGTATTGTGTCCTGTTTCCTGTTTGAATTTCCCATCAGATCAGTTCATATTTTTGTTGAACAGAGATCTAAAGCCCATTGTTTTTACTGCGCAACATGAAGAAAAACATGGAAAACGGCATAAACACCTTTACTTGCAGCAAAGCTTTTCTTCACAGCCTCCTACAGGAGCTATTTCCGTAGAATTCAGATTTCTCTGAACGCCAAGGATGCTAAACGAACAAAGCTTAATTTCAGGCACAATGCATACTAACGCAGCATTCCCTGGTCTGATGCATCTCATTATCTATTCAGCAAAGGTGCTGTTGTTAAGCAGAATGTAGACGAGGTTCAGTCCAAATTATCCCTTGTTTTTTTTTCACACTTTATCCTTGAACTAGTTTCTGTTGCAGTGACAAAGCACATTTCGTCATACCTATTAGGACTTTATAGATAAGAACATTTGGCCATAGCATCGAGACCATTCAATTTTGTCAGTGTCAGTTTGTTAGAATCAAAACATTCATGTTAATAGTGACAGATTACATTATTTGTTGTGGAGTCTGTCAAGCGACCTAGAAAAGACACCAAATGACAGAGGATGACTATAAAGACAAAAATAAAAAGACCACAATAATCACTGTTGTTTGGTATCTCTTTTAGTGTTACTGTTTTGCCACTGTGTAGGAAAGGTATGGGGATTTTTCACGCCTGTCCAGGGGATCATTATCTTATATTGCATCCATAGCTGGAGGCTATTTGAAGTTACAGTTAAGTTTATTTGGCATTCATTTATTACCCCGAATAAACAATGGAAGCATTAATTATTTACAGTTTATTTTTGCAAGGAGTGGAGCTTTTAATAGGAGTATTTAAACATTTTTATCAGATTGTAAAATATGCCTCCCTCTTTTGAGTCGGTGCCCGGTCTACTGTAGCTGCTTGACCTGCTGAACCCTGTTTCTCAGGGTGTTTCTGGGTCCTCAGTCCGGTGCATGCTGGGAAAGGCCCTGACCCTCATTTAACCTGTGGACGTGGAAAAGAAGTGAATAAATGTGCTAATATGAATTTTAATTAGGAAACAGCTGCGGCATATCTGATAACAGGTAGCGAGTCTGCTTCAGTTTGACAGCGCAGATGTTCCATTCATGTTCATCAGCATCTCCACTTCCTAATTTCTGATTAATACTTGAATTTGTATATAGAAAACGGAGAAGATGATAAACAGGAATAGTTGCGTTTGCAGAGTGAGAGCTCTGGTTAATAAAAGCCATAGCACGTCTTCATATTTTTGTGTGATCAATGTCAATAGATCTAGTATAATAGCAAATTGTTTTTCACTGAAGGGATAAAATAATACACCAGAGTATCAGGTATTCAGAGCATCCGTGTATGATGGCAAATGACAGTTCTTCTATAGCAATCTAAGCTATTTGACATCATGAAGCCTTTGCCTAATTGCATTCTTCTGTACAACACAGTTGTTTGTCATGTCTGAAGCTCAAATGTTCAGTGGTAATAACCGAAAGTGTAAATCTATATTCAGGCATCTTGTAGTTTATACAACTAATGATCTATTTACTTTCTAATAAGACATGTTAACATGAGCAACGGAAAACCGGTCTTTGTGTTTAAAGACCACTACAAAAATATCATGATACTTTTTAAATATATGTTATTAAGCAATCCGTGGGGCGTTGGATATGAGTTGATGATGGTGAAGTGTTCGTTTACAGCAAGGGAATAATTTTAGGGTTTTTTTACATGCCGTCTGAAATCATGTCACTAACGGGGCAATCAGCGACGGCATCCTGAGACTTTATGATTGCCGGACAGATTAGAGAACTGTAGTATGCACCAGAGCCTCATCCAGGAAATAAGTGCCACCGCAATCAGAAACACGTCCTCCCGGAAAGAATGAAAGAAAGCAAGAAAAAAAAAATCCTGTGATTGCAGTGTTGTGAGATTAAATGATACCACAGTGAGGACATAACAGTGGTGAATTCCCAGCTGGGGAAAAAAAAAACCCACTGACAAAGCGTGAAAGAAAGAACTCAAATAAAAAGGGGACATCATTGCTGAAGATCTTGTAGTAGCTCAAACAAAACAGTAGAATGGCAGGACATCATTTCATTCACAAAACGATTTAGTCCTTCAAAGTAATCTGAAAGGTGCCCAGTAAAATCTCCAAAGCATTTTACATATGTCTGCTCTTTAATACTACTAATAATAATCCTACTGAACATGACCCCATATTTTTATTTACAAATGCATAGTATCCCTCCTGGAATTTTTTTGTAAATCCAATTATTTCCTGCCTTATTGATACTTGGCCTCATGTTTGGTGCATTACTGGCACTTGTGGATCAATGAGATAGCGTGAAATGGGCTGTCATGGTTACTGCAATACTGCTTTTTCACTATCAAGTCAAGTCACGCCCACACAGATCCAACCTGACTCCAGCTTCACCACAAAAAAATAATATCACAACCCGTCCCATTGAAATAGCTCATGATAACCTCTTACCATGGATTCAAAACCCAATGCAGCTTTTCATCATTGAGGAAAAAACATAGCAAATAAATATGAATGGTTGTGAACCAAGCTGACAACATCGACTGTAAGTCTGGATATACTGGCAGCATGGTGCTTCATCATTCTACAGTCTCAATAAAACAAATACAAAACCCTAACCCAGAATAAAGAAAACACACAAAAAACTTTTATACCACCTGGACTTTATGTATTTATATTTCGTGGTGGTGCTATCAACAGCGGTATCATTTTGTGTAGTAAGGAAAAAAAAAATCAACACTGTAACAGCCCAAATGTGAAAGCATGAGCCTGTGAGTTGTCTCTCCATGTTCATGTGTGTGCATGAGAACAGACCAAAAGAGACCAGCTCACAAACCCACTGCTTCAAACTGTGGACAGTTGCCAGAAGAACAAAATATTAAAGGTGCTGATAGTTTCAGTTCAGCTCAGGTTGATGTCAGGGAATAACAAGTGGAAATCCAATTTCACAAACCAATGTAAATAATAAACCTCCCAACTAACGAGTGGAACAGGTCTAATCGGGCAAAAATAAGAGGGCACACCTTTCCACGTCTTTAAATTGAACAACACCAATTTTAAAACAATTTGGATTCATGCTGAAATGACTGTTGGAGCATCTCTGGCTGCAGTGATGTGACAAACAGTTTTTTTTTGAGTGAGATGAAAAGAGAACATGTGGGTGGGGTATAATTACAGCTGGAGCTGAAGAGGTTTGTCGGCCACCGCCCACACCTTCCTCACCTGCACAGTTAAATCACGACAAGGAGGAGGAGGATGACAGAGAAATGACTAAATTAGACCTGGATGACTTTCTTTTGAGAATGCAAACAATTTTTTTTTCCCCCAGATGGATCCAGACATACACCTCTTCTCTGACCTGTGACGTTGTTCTGCTGCTGCTGCGACTGACGAGCTGTTTTATACATCATCCCAGACCACATTCGATGGAAGACGTACTTGCACACCCCCGAGTTCAGAATGACTCATGAGAGAAATTTAAATGTTGTACAGGAAGAGGAAAGAAGGAACGACAACAGCAAAACAGTTAAATAAACAGAACAACGTTCAGTCGGTGACGCTTATGGGGAGGATTGATGACCTTTGAGTGAGTCCTTCTCACAGATGCAAATGATGACAAGAGATATTTGTCAAAAACTGTGGTTTTGACGCATCAAACAAAATTGTAGAGGACATAAACAGCAGCGATTCTCTGTGTCATGTTCAGTTTACTGTTAAACAGGACACTGGTAACGTGATAGTACTACAGTTTTGTTGTCAGCCAGGTACAGTGAGGCTGAGACAGTCTGATCTGGCACCTTAATGTATGACCTTCACTGTAATCTATCTATCTATCTATCTATCTATCCATCCATCCATCCATCCATCCATCCATCCATCCATCCATCCATCCATCCATCCATCCATCCATCCATATAATATACTAGATAACATAGTGTATAATATATATATATTTAGATGTACTGTAACAGCTATCAGATAAAAGTATGTGTCTCATCCTCCTCGTCTTTTATACGGACAAAAGAATTAACATAGTCGTGTACTGATCCAGCCTATTGTAAGTGTGTTCAAGAGAGTCCTCGCCCCTGAATTAAGTGGTAAGCGAATTCATAAAGCTACAAGCGGGGATAATGAAAGCCTAAAAGGCTTTTATCTTCCCGAAGAATGGAACCATGCCTCCTCTCCTTAATACTTGGCTATGATCAGAGCGGCCTTTGTTTGGCGGGAGAAAAGAAGAGGGCCAAAGATGTGGAGAAGAGACAGGCTGGCTCATTATCGCCAGGAGCTAAAGTTCCAGGAACAAAAGTCACATGACCTGTGTGGGCACATGTCTGCTTTTTTCTAGCGTGTGAAGGCTCTTTGATTTGCTCTCACTTTCATATCGTAATGAGCCGTTCGCTGTCTCCTGCCTCCAACATGCGGTGAGCTCAGTAGCTCTTCTTCTCGGTGGTGTTGACTGGTCCTTGTGACCCGCCTGTGCGAAGCTCTCATTTGAAGGATCATTCACTCGTTCTGCTCGCCGATCACCGGCGCTCTCGGCTCAGCCGCTGCGTCATGTATTAATGAGCAGGGCCTCGGTCTTTGCGGCTCATCAGAACCATCCATCAGCATAAATCTCCTCTAACAAGACTGAAGAGTTTCCACCCATCAACACAAAGGTGCTCGTGGATCACAAGCCTCAGCACTCACTGGGTGAAAGAAATAAATTAAAAATTCATTCGTAATGCTGTTTCTTAGAGGATACAACCCATGCACATCAATCATCTCCGAGATCATGTTACTTCTGTAAAAGCACCAATTTTGTGATGTAACGCTACTCCATTACATTTTGACTTTGTATTTTATTTTCATTCCTTATGCACAGTATGAAATCTGGAATATAACTATTAGCTGTACCTTTTATTTCCCTCCAAACTGGACTAGCACAAGATGTGCATAAAAAGAAAAGACTCTCATAAAGTTCAGCACCACTGCAGCTGAATGTCAATGCCTTTTTAATATTTAACTATAATATTTAATACTTGATATTTAAATACATTTCATTCAAGTGCAGTTTAAAGAGTTCTGTAGTGTAATTTACTCAGAGAGACCCAGCTGGTCATTGTCCATGCTCCACATTCTATTAACTTATTTCATTACCTTGGAAAGAAGATACGGTATATGCAAGCTGCATCTGTGAGTTCTTCCGGTGATTTGAGCTTTGATTTTTGGGCAGATCTTATTCAAAATGCCTCTGTGAATATTCGAATATTTATATAATATATCTAATATTCCAATTCGACATTAAAATTGACAAGAGCTGAGGAACTTTTGCTTTTTTCTCTCTTCAACTATGTAAAACCCTGAGCTTTAATCAGGCGCTGCTGACAGCATGAGGGGGTTTTAACGATTTCTCATACGGAGAAGGAAAATATGGAATATTGATATTCTTCCACCTTGATTGTGAGATCTTCTGTATTTTCAAAGTGTTGCTTTTCCAGGGAAGCAAAACCAGAAACAACAGGTAGAGCCGTGTTTGAGGAACAAGTTGACCACTGACCCGTTTTTACATTCATCATAAACAGTCAATGGGTTATTTGATGTGGAGCAGTACATTTTGAACATGCATTAATCGTCATATGTTACTATTTGGCAGTTGGGATTTCACACGTGAATTCCAGAAATTCCCATATTCTGCTCTTGCTCTTCCTATCAGGGATCCCTGTTTACATTTGGTGATTCCCGTTTCTCAGCCAACTGAACTGTTGTTTTCAAACAGAGAAAGCACTGCCACCCAACCAGACAGTTACTCATGTTTTAGAATAGATGGTATTACATTTCTTATCTTGTCGTAAAAATACTTCACATTTCTCTCTCTACTCACCCTCTGTATGTAAGTGAACTGTAAGTTTGGCAGGCGGCTCCCACTTTTCAAGATGCTTACAGGCCCATACGGAGGAATCTTTTTGACTTTCTAGACCCCCCCTAGTTGACCCCCGTAATTCAAACCCATCACAGCAAAAAAAACCCCTTATACTGACTGCGGTTCATCCAGGATTACATCTGCCACGCAAAGATAGAGCAAAGGAGATGTATGGGTTTGATGTACGTGTCTGTGTGTAATTTCTGCCTTGCACTGCTAAAACCCTATTGTTCAGTGATGTGAGTAACAGGAGCAAATCAGAGTCAATGTCTGTTACAGTCTCTCCCCTTCATTTTCCCCCCAGGCAGCCCAAACAAGTAAACTGCAATAGAAAGGCAGCAAAAGCGGCAGGGTAAACAACCTATTGATGACAGTTTAGAGTTTAGCAGTGTACATCAACATGGTTATTGCTTTGTTGTTGGAATTCACTCGAACAATAAGACGTTTCCAGATAGTGTGGAGAATATGGGGTAAGCAGCATGCTGATACAATTTCTTTCTGCCTCAGGTACAAACAGACAGAGCAGATATCAGATGCAGTCATTTGCACAGTGTGTGGTAGACAAAATGTAAAAGACCCCAGTGAGGTGGTTACAACTTTAAGCGGTATGAAACTGAATGTGCAGGCCAACAGACCTTGGCCTGCTTGTGTCTGATTTGGAATGCAGTCTGGGCAGGCATCTTGTTTACTCGTCCTCTGCTAATAAGCAGCTCCTGCAGATATTCCTCATATTTTGCCTGCAGAAGTTACCGATGAGGATGAACTCATAGAATCCTTAATACGATCGGTCTGACTGCAAATGGGCCTGAGACTTTACTTTTGGATACAGATGGGTTTAAGGACAGACTCAAGGTCTGTTGATGCTGCTTTGGTTGGAGCGAATCCAGACATCCAGTATCTTTTTATTCTTACCGTTTTCTATGTTACTTCCAGTGGTACCTGAAGTCAGGGCCTCTTACGTTTTGCGTCCACGGGCTCTTTCTGCTCATTGTCTACAAAATTGTTTCAGCAATTGTGCGTCTGATTTTCAGTGCCCACGCGTTCATATGTAAAACACGTTTGCAGTTCAGTAAGATGTGCTAACAGCTGCATTGTGTCTACATTTTTTTATTGTCATCATTTGTTTTAAATGGCAGTGTAGCTTATCTCACAGCGCAACCGTCATTAACCTGACTGCTGACACCAGACATTATTATGTTTGTGTACAAGACCCAAAATTATGTACCCCATATAAAAAGGTTACTGATCCTCATCCCTTTTGATTACAGTCATAACCTTGGTCCCCTCTGAAAGTTAACTCTTTAAATTTTACAACCATAAAGTAAGCAAAGGTTCAAGAGACACTGGATCAGTGTTATAAAAACATAAATAAAGTAGAGATGTTAAAAAAAGGAGAAATGTCTTGTCTGTGGTTTGGCATAAAAGGGGTATAAAAGGCTTGTTGCAGTGATACATGGATGTTAAAATGTTTTGTACAGATGAAATCAGAAGACGTAGACCTGTCAAAACAATACAGAATTTGTCAAGGTTGTGTGAAGACAACAACACATTAGTAGTGATACCAAGGCCAGTGTATCCCAGCTGTGGGACAGTGAATTGTAAACCTACTGTAGATATTTTTCATGTTCATAAAATTGTTATTTTATCTGCAGTGCAGCAGCTGGGTAGAAACATTTGGTCAATATTGAATTCTGGAATCATGAGGAATTGCTGTCTGACGTTAATAACTTAATAATGAAAATATGAAACATATGAAATGGTTATATTGTAAATTTAGTTTTACATAAAAACACAGTGTTACTAACAACAAACATGAAAATACTTCTCATTAAAATACTTAAATAATTGTCAATCGACTCCAAAATAAACCTTTAATTGTTAAAATTAGTTTTAAGAAAAAGACTGAATGTAATTTGTATGTGCACCCTTAACTTTATTTCACAGTACTTTTTCTGAAAGCAGATAACATAGTATTAAGAAATAAAAAATAAAAAAAAACACATTTTGTGCTCTTGTTTGTTTTGATGCACTTGGACAATAACTGATCTTTCTAAAGGTTTTTCTCAACACATTAAATTCGTATTAGACACAGAAGTGCTACAATATGCAGTAGAAAAACATGTCGCTAAGTAGCTAAATGAACTAGGAAACCTGGCGGCTCTTAGATAATACTGAAATGCTTTATAAAAAAACAACAAGTGGAGACTCGTCAACAGGGTCAAACGCAAAACAAAAGGAAATTTACACCTTTACACGTATCCCAAAATCTTAAGGCGGTTGAAATATTAAGTTCGACAACCAAGTTAACACTTTACAAGGTGCTTATATAACCCATTCACATCAGGCTCCTGCATGATTCAGTTCCTACAAATTAATAATTGCATCATTGTGAGATATTTGAAGTGGATGAAGCTTTTTAACCCAAATAAATACATTAACACAAGAGGTCGAATCTCTATCTCAATTTACACTACATACATAGCAGGACCATAATGTTTTTAAAACAAATAAAAGAAGGACATGTTTTTAACTTTTATATTTTTGTTAAATCTTAAATCATTTGCAGTCACACATAAGTTCGCAAAATAGGCCATGAGACCATAACCGGGGTTAAACAGAAATGGCGGTGCAGGTGAAGGTCGTTTTCAGAATTTAGAGCATAATCTGTTATATTTTATTTAGGGTCGTTCGACGCAGGGCAGATTCTGACAATTTTTTAGATTTTTTTATAACTCAAATTTGTACTTTTTGAGTTAAATCTAAAAAGCAGGGTCCATAGTGAGAGGTTTTTATGTGATCAGTTTAGGCATAAAACAATGATAGAGGAAATAGCAGACAATAAAACCAATAGATGCCATGTTTGCATCATTTGAGCAGTGCTAAACACAATTTAAAATAAAACCAAAAAATCATGCTTATTCATAAATATAGAGTGAATCATCATGAGCCTGTCTGGAATAAGTTATATAAACAACTTACAAAGAAAAAACATTAAGTTTTCTATTTACTCAAAAATGTCATGATATACAAATTCACAGCCAGTAAGTCAGAGGATTCAGTTTCACATTCTCAAACTCTAGCATGTTGATATTCTCTGGTACTTAGCTTTCGTAATATACAAAAAGATTTAACAGCCTAGCAGCTAAAAATCAAAGTGAAACCTCTCAGCAAGCAGCAAGGCCCAGCCGGAAAAGGAATTACTTTCCTGCATTAATCAGATCAAATATTATGCAATATAATACACTGGAAGGAATATTAAAGCAAAGAAGGAAAAAACAGTCGGCAATAGGATTAAATAAATAGTTCCTTGAAAACATACATAAAAGCTGCCATAGACAGATCAGAATATGTAACTGTTACATTCATCCATCGGGCTCTCCCGCAGGGAAGAACAGTTGTCTACCTGAACAACAGGTGACAAAGTACTGCTGCCGTCCCCTCAAAGTGTTTGTTAGTGATTAATAACACAATGTCAGTACCCCGTTGTGTGCGTGGATGTTACTGTGTCCCACTGCAAAAACAAAACAAAAAACAACCACAGAGAAGTCCACATGTATGTTCATATGATTCCCAGACCACGCAGAGATATTGTAAACATTTCAGCTTTTTTCTACTTTGGTCTAAAGATACAAATGATGGCTCACAAAACTGATGACCAAGCTTCATTTCATCATGGTGTACTGCATCGTGCCAACATGAAGTCTGTCAGAAACTGTCTGTAAATGCTTAATTTAGACTCAAGAAAGATTAGAAAAAAATAGGCGGCGGAGGTTAAAGTGACACATGTTCTGACGGGTTTGAAGTGGGACATGCCGTTCTTTAGCAACAACATAATCTCAATAAACAACCTTCCATTTGATAAACCTGCCTCATCCACTAATACATGTCCATTTACACAGCAAAGGTTGCAAATATATAAACCCATATCTGTACATTGTTTCATTGAATTAAATAAATGCAGGGAGGGAAGGGAAAACAAGTTCTTTTCAAATGAAAGGTCCAGATAGTTCATCAAAAATATTGAGGTTTAATTAGACATATCTTCATATAGTAGTTTCATATTACACAACAGCAAATCCACTGTCACAGGACTTGGCCATGCGATACCCAAAAAACCTATATTCCATTGTAACATATATATTATTAATTTGCAATATATATTTACTCTTTAATAGATAAAAGTTTTCCTGTTAGATGCTTTACATAATATGACAAATTTAAAGAATTTTTACCCCATTATTCTCACAGTCAAAAAAGAATTTTATACACGTGTGTGAGAGGTTGATTATAACACGGAAGTTTCCTTTGATTCAGTTGTCCGATGAAGTTTTTGTGTCATTTCTGCACTGCATGGTTCATTTTTTAAAAAGACCTAAAGAGGTTATGATTTATGTTGGGATGACACACCTTTCCAGTAGTCTAAAATATCATGCAGGTCCTCATCCTTAGCAAACTGGACTTTCTTACGCAGTGCATGGCCTGCAGCCATGTACTCCTCGTCTTTGTGCCGTTTCCGGTGGAGTTTGAAGCGTTCCCAGATGCTGTGTGAAGGTTTGCAGTAGTACTCGGGGCTGGAGGAATAGCTTAAATTGTGGTATTGGGATGACAGCTGGGAATATGCTAAGTCTCTTGAGCGGGAGTGAGTGAGCGGCTCCAACATGGAGGACTTGTGGCTGTCAGGACCTTCGAGCTCCTCTATCTGAGCATCGGGGTACGAGTGCCGATGGTCACTGTACTGCCGGATCTTCTCTGCCTCAGCCCTCAGGATGGTGGCAGCAGGCGTTACAGTGAGGATGGTCTCTCCTGTTGGGGAAGCTTTCTCTATGTACTTGGACTCAGAGCGATAAGGCCTGGGGCTTCGCATGGGCCCTCCTGTGGCAGTGCTGGGCCTCTTTGGTGAGACATCGGAGGTCCGATGCCTCTGCAAAGAATGATGGTAGCTGTCCTTGTAGACTGGGGAGAGAAGGCCAGATTTGTTCTGTGGATGATCTGATATTAGCACAAGCTGAGGCTCAGTTGTGGACACCGCTCCCGATTTCACTCCTTGAAAAGAGGTGGATTCTGACTTTAGAGCATCTATACAGTTGTTAATTATCTGATTGACTTTATCCACCTCTTTTGCAATGGTGGAAATCTCAGCCACTGACCCCTGGCTATTCCCAGCCATTCCCATGTCACACTCCCTACGTTCATGGTGGTCCATGCTCCTCACCTCCATGTAATTTCCCTTCATCATTTTAGGAGTATCGCTTATCTCTTGAAATTTATACTGCTCCATTTCACTAGCAGATGGTAAATAAGGCATGCGTGCCATGCTCTCTCCAGCTAACAACTGCTTTTGTGACATTCTGGAAATAGTACCCCCTTCCAGTTCTTGTCCATATTTCAATTCCATTATATTTTTCTTTAGGTTGTCTGATTTTTTGTGCTTTTCATCTTGCTGACGCTTTCTTCGCAAACAGTAGTAGACCACCCCAAGAAAAATGACCATGCTAAAGAGGCAGCCTAAAATTGTCATGATATAATGAGTAGCAGTAGCATTGTTTACAGCTCTGTCCTTTTCAATCCGAGGCCCGGTAGTGACTGTCAGACAAGTGTGATTGTGTCTGAGAGAGTTACGTATAGAAGCGACACAGTATGTGTAGTTTGTGTGCGGTTTAAGGTTTTTCAGCTCGATATCCTCCTTTATATCCTTTAAGTTTTGAATATCTGTGAAGAAGCTGTTGTTGTACAGAACTAAGATGTACATCTTTCTGAAAGGATGAGGAATTTGGACGGTGATGGTGGCACCTGTATTTGATACCTGCTTCAGTTTCATCACAGGAGTTACCTCCACGCTGCTGTAGGTTGCACTGATGGTTATGTCGTCTGGTTCGGTGCCTGATGGACAGTCGTCCAACCCACAGAGTGTTGAGTCTGGTGGGATGGTTGTGGTCTCAATGGGAACAGCAATAAATGGCGTGACGTAGTCATCGGTACACACTGTTGTGAGCATGTGAAGCGCATTTCGATATGTTGGATTGTTGGGATTCTGGCTTAGTAAACTGTAACCGGAGACGCCAGGTGGGGAGTCGCAGACCATTCGCTCATTTGTCCTGTTTGGGAAAAGTGAGAGCCATTTGACGAATCCAAGTAATTCACATGAGCAGTTGAAAGGGTTGGTGTACAGCTCGCAGGTGGTCAGTTTAGTCAGACTGTTAAAAGTCAACCCATCCAGCTGCTGGATCCGGTTCATGGAGAGGTCTATGTTCTCTAAGTTGGGGCATTCCCAAAAGGCATTGGGTGTCACAGTCTCTATCAGGTTTGCCTGGAGGTAGAGGTATTGCAGCTTTCCTAAACCCCTGAGGATTCCCTCTGTCAGGTTTCGCAATTTGTTGAAGCCCAGTTGAAGGACTTGTAAATTAAACTGAGCGGAAAAGGCCCCGTCCTCGATGTAGGAGATCTCATTCTTTGTCAGGTTCAGGTAGGTCAAGTTGGCAAAGCGACTAAGAGCAGAATAATGGATACTTTTGATTTTGTTCTCATTCAAACGAAGGTCCACTATGGTGCTGTTGATATGCTGTGGGATGGCCTCATAAGGTGGTTGGTTTTGGCTACAAATTGCAAGCCACACAAAGCCCTTTTCGCCCTCAATTAACCAGCAGTCTCCACTGACTCCGCCAATACGAGTCAAACATACAATGGCTACAGACCAAAACAAGGCACTCATCACCATGCCTGAGCGGGAGGCCATTGGTGCTTCTTTGAGAGTCATGTGCAGGGCCAAACGTAGTAAGAGGATGATCCTTCTGCGGTTCTACAGTCGAAACAAGGCTGTTGGAAAGTCAACTGGAGGTTCAACTGTCATCCCCATGTACCAATCAGAGAAACGTTGAGTATACAGCCTTTATATGACGTTTGTTTCATCCAGGTTTGCCTGCAGTGGACTCTTGGTGGTGTGGTTCAAAAGAGATTTCTCCACCACATGTTGGCTTGTGCTTTTCTCCTTAGAAGTTACCATTATTTCATGGTCTCATCCTATTATTTCTGCCACTGTGTTCCTCGGGGTGTCTCTCTTATGTGCGTGGAGGAATAGCCTGCAATAGGAAGACACAAGAGCACAAAGGTGGAATTAATTAGACTTTATTCTCTCAGGTTAAGAAATGTGTTTTTATTGTATACGTTGCTGTTTAAATGCTGCTCTCCAAACCCGCAGTCATGTTTACTGCAAGGTCTTGTTCATGCTCCACCAATTATTTTGTACACTGTTTAAGATGTGTTTTCATTCCCTGTGGCAGAATGCTAATAAAGGAAACCGTTGGCCAATTACCACTTGACAGGTTGGGGAAAGCAGGGTCCCAGTTTTCACACCATTAACCTGAGGACTGTCAGACGCAGCTGAGGGAGGCCAATGTTAAGAAGCTGCATTAAATCAATTATACAACACCACATGAAATGACACGTTGGATCGATGCATTTAGGTTGTTCCCCTTCACGCATAAATTAAAAAATCTTGAATACTGGATTATGGTGGGGAAAAGAGGGAAAAGCAGGAAATTACGTTTGAGGTCTGAACGCGAGACCGGCTATAATTGCAAAGTTGGAAAATAAGATTGTGCTCCAATCTGCATAAGCAGCAACTGTAGAGAAAACATCCCTAAATGATGACCCCCCCCCCGTTTTAACACCAGTTAATCTTAAATACAGACTTTAGCATATAATATCTTTGTAAACACTCTATCGGTGTACTGAATCTGTTTTTGCTCTATGTGCAGTTTTCATACAGTAAGCTAATACCAAAAAAAAAAACCCCAGTGCAACCACAGTGCAAGAAGAAAAGTTAAACATCAGCATTGTGACTGTGGAAAGGCAACTACTAGCTCTTACTTGAAAGAATTAAATTAAAAATTGATTCAACTTTTTCCCTAAACAAATCTGCACAATAACAAAGAGGTTATTGGTGGGGAGGCACTCTCTGAAAAAAAATAACCGCGAAGTTTGCAGACCTCTGATTTTTAAACTTGGTTGATTAAAAGTTTGATTTATTTATTTTTTGGCACATTAAGAGTTTTGCAGTCGTGGCTGCGTTTGAGAATAAAACGTTGTGTGTCATAAGCAGTAATGATATAATAATTCATTAATTCTTAAAAATATTCATGGTTTTAATTAATGAAGTTGATCAAAGCCCTTAGAAGCTCCATTAGGCTATCCAAAGACTTGTGTTGGACAAAATCATCTCTTTTAGTTAACCAGCGCTACCTCTGATTCAGGAAAGGATGGTTTGCCTGATGTGGGCACACAGGTTGTGTGTGTGTGTGTGTGTGTGTGTGTGTGTGTGTGTGTGTGTGTGTGTGTGTGTGTGTGTGTGTGTGGATACTATTGTGTCACCACACAACACAGGGGATCACACTGTTAAAGTAAATTCAATGTGACAGTTTATGGCAGAGAGAATATTCTTCAAGTTGAAACCTCCACCTGCCATCATGGTCCTAAAGACCACTCCTGCTGTTATTTGACCTTTTTGTGAATGAGGTTTATCACAATACAATCACAGTAGTGCTGTGGTTGTTGGCAGCGCACAGAAACACTGTCACCTATTCGTCCTGTTTGTTTGACCCAGTGGGCACTGACTAGCAACAGTCATGGATAAGACTAATGCCAGGTCTGTTACTTAACCATTAACTGCAGATCAGTTGGTCGCTCAGTGACCAATCAGATACAGTATGTCCTAATTAATGATTATGAAATAAAATTACTCGTATATAAATGTTATTTAAACAAACAATTATGTACAACTCTGCAGTACTATGTACTGCAGTACATAGTGACATGGTATCTATGGTTAATATTTTGATATCAATTAAAATATTAGTCTACGGTTTAAAAACTGTAAAATGTGTAAATGTAGCTGTTGTTATTTTCTGTGATACTAGACTGGGGTTGGTGCAGCAGTCAATGTGGATTCAAATAACCACTGTACAGTAACGTATATATGTGTGTGTGTGTGTGTGTGTGTGTATAAAAATAACTGTGTTCTCCACACTTGATATCTTCAAACCATAACCGTCCATACGGAGGATTTGCCTGCTGCATGATAACAAAGAAATTATCAGAATAATAACTAGGACAGAGTGATTCATTAGTTTGTTATCTGGAAGAAACAACCGTCCTAAACAATGCCAGCAGAGAGCAATGCACTGTGTGCTGATAAACTGATACGCTCCCATCGTTGGTACTATAATCTGAAGCTTTGGATGTGGCTCATAGCTTTGACTTGGGCCTAGAGGGTGGGATTATATGTGAAGTTCATGTAAATGCCTATCTGAGAATTATTTTCCATAAATTTAGTGTAAATAAGGAAGCTCAGACAGAATTGCTTTCCTACTTCTGCCTCCACATTTGCAGAATGCTGTTTATTTATGTCTTGAATGCAGAAACCACTGTCAATATATTAAAAGCCTATGCAACTACCGCTTCTCCAAAACATACACAAGCTTTTATTCTAGAGTGAAGAATCAGGCTTAATTTTAAACATAAACAAAAGGGTATTTTAATGCCGCATTTCCCACAGTGCAAAGAAATTATCTGCCGCTTGGCTGAAGTGGTGAAAGCACTGGTCAGCTATTCAAGTCCAGATCAAGATCAACGCTGCCGTGGCAGAACCCTCAACAGAATGCCACAGGCTGCCTTTGCAGCATCACCTCCTCGATGACAAAAGAGCAGCGGCGGAGGAGCAGTGGAGAAAAGAACACTCTCAAAAGCCCCTGGGAAGGAATCAAATGTTCCATGAAATGAATATGAAAAATACAGCGGCGCGGAATATCTGGCAAGGCAAGAGATCTCTTAAAGAAAAACCGCGTCTTGTTATTATTCCCAAGTCTCTGACCTTTATTGCACATTCCGGATGGCAGAGACCGAGCCGGTCGGAGGTGACCTCCGCTCGGAGCGTGGCACAGGAGCCTTTAGCAGCTAAATGGAGGTTTAAGTTATCGTTTACCATGCATTGGCTGTGTTTTGGTTGCTCACAGTGACTCACTCGAGTGAGCTTCCCACTGATGCTCTGGCTCACCACTGAAACCCATGCATAAATTACAGCCAGACTACTAAACACAGAAACAGAAAAACACACACGTGCTCACTTAAAGATTTTAAATCCAATAACTGTTTGCAACTAGTGCTGGAATAAGTCTACAGCAAATGCCAAAGGGGGAAAAAAAAACCCATCAGTGCCTGAAAGCGTAAATTGTTTGGGGACAAACAAAGCAACAATCAACACTGAAATTAATTTTTATTGCTTTCGTTTTATGCAAATCACACCATACTGTATAGTCAGATCTTCAGCGGAGCATAAAGCAGCCAGTGGCGTATGTTTGGCACCGGAGGCTCTTCGGCCTATTTGCCACCACAGACCCACTTTCCATAACGACAGCAATCTGTAAGGTCCAGTGCTGGTCCTGAGCGCAGCAGGCCAGAACACCTCAGGCACCGGAGCTGAGTCTATTCCGCTATCAGACGCAGGCAGCCACTGCACAGTCTCTTTTCCATTTAGGCTTTATGCGCTGGGTAATGAAGGCTTTTCTTTTTCTTTTCCTGTTCGGTGAGTAACCTATTGAAACCCCGCTTTTGAAGAGTGATTCAAAAACAGCCTTGTCAATTTCTGTTCCAGTTGCTTGGGGCCCCTTCATACTTCACGTCTACTCGGAAAATCCTCGGCTCCTTTTTTATTTTTTTCTTAGCTTTACTGCCTCACAGTTGTGTGCCTCTGCCCTTCAGCCAAGATGCAGTGTACACTTGTGTGAGTCTGATATACAGTGTGTAGTGAAGAAATTTATTAGAAGGTAAAACCTGCGTATTTAATTGTGAGAGGAGGACTGTTAAGTTTTGTTTTTCTCATTCTTGTTTATGTGTGATGCGTCAGTACGGGGGTTAATGCAGTTTGTCTGTGTATGCATGTGTTGATGTGCGGATACCGATACAAGTTCATAATTATGGATGTTTGTACCAAAAAAAACCCTACTACTTTGATCCTACACAATCTTTAAACTAATATCACCAAACATCTATACAGTCACCGCAGTTTTAAAGTGAGTGAAACAAAAAAAAAAACGTAATGCCTCCAAACTCGACAAAAGCATAAAAAAGTTACAATACAACAGAAATGTAAATGTTAAGATATCGGGGTTGTTCATTCATATAGTAGTTTTTATACCTCGTTAGGTTTAGGGTGATATCTTATTGACATCTTGATGGAAGTTTTTTTTTTGTCCCAAACTTAGACCCAAGGGTGAAGTCATAAATGTCTGGACACATATGGATGTGACCTGAATTTTATATTGGCTGAGAGTAATCAGCAAAATGAGAACCCAGTCATCCATCCGTCAGGAAGTCACAGAGGGGGTCACACGCTGAGTCGAGGGCTGAAGTAGATGTTGTGGTCGTGACAGGCTGGGCAGTACTTTAAGGGGAAGCTTTGAGCCGCAGTAACTCTCTGTGCCTCACTGGAGCTTTTATATGTGAAGCAAGAGAGTTGTCCTCTCACCAGTGGCAGTGCTTCAAGGCAAACTCTGACAGAAGCTCCGGACCACACTGAGGGCACAAAAAACATCTTGAAACTAGTGTGTGTGTGTGTGTGTCCTCCTTACATAGGGTCGTATATTGTATGCAGCCCAGCCGCGTTGTACCTCAGCATATCTCTGCCTCTCACTCCTCCTGTGTTTGTCTCGGTATCTGTCCCGATGATTTCGCTGTGCATACTAAATGAATGATTTTTCAGTTCTATCTCCAGGAGGCAACAAAAGCGTGATGTGCATTAATCTGTTTTTACAGTTCGGGGCCCGTCCTCTTTGTTGTCGCTCGCCATGCCTCCTATCTTGTGCTTTGTGATGGTGAAGGTGCCTCAATCTCTAAAGGGCCCCTCCTCATCCATACCAATGACTGTCCTTTATTTGATGGCATTGAAAATGCATGCACTTCTTGCTGGGCAGAATGGAAAAAAAAAAAGTGAAGATGGGAAACCAGAAGTGGAGAATCAATTGAGATGAAATGGAACTACTCCTCTTGGGAAGGGGAAACATTGTGCTCATTGAGGTACTGAATTACTTCGGCGAGAGAGAGAGAGAGGGGACCGGCACACATGCTTGGGTTATATCCAAAGATATTAAAGTCGTACATTAGTTTGGTAAAAGTTCAGGACTTTTTATGTCTTCGGTGATATACTTGTTGGAATTTGTCCTGTCTTTATTCACTAGAAAGGATCTGACTCTTTCTTCTCTTTTTTCAAGTAGAATAACTTCTCCTACAGCTGATGAGTATTTTGATGAGTATTTTACGAGTGCACCACCTCAGTGCGCATCAGCCAAAGATCCAATTTCCCTGGAGATTCTTGATTTAACAGACAGCGACTTATTTCCCTCAGCTGTTCTTCATTTCGGACACGTTATCTGTCACATGCAAATGAATTTTGAGACCTTAGCATTCAAAGGCAGAAATGTTACAGAAAACATAGTATTTTTCTTTCTTCTCTTTGCCAGTTTGTACTCGAGTTTTATAGAGGGTAATAAGGAAAAAATAAAATCTTATCGCAGCCAATTAGCGCTGGTCCCTTTGAAATTAACTGCAAATTAGCTCAGGACAATAAGTGTTGCTGAAGTGGGCTGATCCTGGTTCACACCGATCGTATGTTTGTGTTAAATCTCACATAACAGATCCTCTTTGAATAATTAAGGCCATTGAGAGCAAAGGTTGAGGGGCTACAAACATGCACAGGCACACTGAATTTGAAAGTGGCTCTTGGTGTGTATTCGAAAGTTGCTTTGCAGCCTTCTTGCTACTTGTTATTCCACACAGGTGTCATACTTTGTAAAACTTTAAATGACTTACTGCCCTGCCATCTCGTGTAAATTCCCAATATCTCACTCTATTGTTCTTCAGTGTATCATGAGTCATGACCTGGTACGACACTAAGCTTAGACGAGAACAAAAAAAAAAAAAAAAAACTCATCACAGTGTAAAAGCTCGAGCTCGGGTGACACTTCTTATAAAGATGAGAAGGTATGGAGAATGTCATGGAATCACACAGCACATATAAAAACAGATGCTTCAGTGAAACCCTGCAGGGGGATTTATGAAGTCCTGCGCAATAGTTAGCCTCCAACAAACTTTTGCAGCTCTGTCTTGATTTATGATCTATGTACAAAAAAAAAAAAACAACCCTCGAGTTCAGCCGTACAGGAAAAGCATTTGTGCTATAGAGAACATCTATCAAAGGTAGAATCTAAATTAATTTCATGCGTTTGCGAATGAGATACAACTTGGAATAACACCTGAAGGTTTAAATGCAATTTTCCAGGTCATCAAGTGACCATCGACTCGGCACGGGCTTTTGCCCTCAAAGCCGGAGTCTCCCCACAATGTCTCTTGCTGCTGACTCATGCCATCGTGCAGCCCGCAGCATGACGCAAACTTCCAAGATGTCACCCACTAGTCAGTGGATTTGACCAAGCTGCTCTGTGTCAACTTCGTGTTTACACTTATACTAATATCCCGCGTTTATCACGGGATGAGAGACGATCACGTTCACACACGCTCATGAATGCTGAGATAAGACATCTATACTTATTTTGTCAATTACCCACTGACACGCGTGGCTAAGGTTTTCTCCACCAATTAGCCTTCAGAGAGCGACTGTAGATAATTCAATCATGGTGGACGACAGGACCGTGCTCGTGACTGACAGCTCAACTTGCCTCCGTTTTCTGATTGACAAGCTGCGAAACCAGAGCAGCTGTTCCCTGTGTCTCCGGACCGATGAACTATCTGACACATTTAGTAGAAGGACGTTATCACTTTGACATTAGTTTACAATTTCACTACAATTGAACTAATCTGCATCGTGAAAAACTCTATCTTGCTTATATAATCTAGTTTTCATGCTTCGGATTCAGGACAAACGCATCAAGGTTTGAACCTTTCTTTTGCAGCCATGTGCATTTTACTGATTTACTCGTGTGGTGCTCCTGTACAAATGTGAGCTGAGACTGTCCCTGAGCACAAAACTCCCTGAAAGAGATATGCGTTTCACATCCAATTAACTTGAGCATGAATTAAAAACATTCAAAATTCACCCACAGCACAACAAAATGCTAATAATGGGAAAGGCTGCACTGCTGGAGGGGATGGAGTTTTTGTCTGTGGATGTGTTTTACAAGGACTTCTATTGTGCGAGATAGATTGTGAGTATACAAATTGGATTGGAAAGTAGCTAAAACACCGTTCTCTCCGGTCTGAGCTACAACGAGGCTCCATCACCAGTAGGCCATGAGTATGACTTTCTCATGGCCTAACTGCTTCTTTTTCTCCCACTGCATTTCCATGAGCGTCTATAAAACATGACAACCACACAAAACACGAGTAAAAACACTCTTTCAAACACTGGTAACAATGGCAATAAGGTCTTTCTCCAAGGTCCATGCCCCATGTTGGACAGAAACATAACACAGTCAAGTGGGAGCGTCTTTGAAAAGTTTTCTAATCGAAAAAGTTCTTATGCCAGTAACATAAATTATAGTACAAATTTAGTTCAACCAGCCATCAATCTTTAGCGAGGTTCAGTGATGTATTTCAGCAGTGTATTAACTTCGTTTTTGGAGCCGTTAGCTACAAATCCTATTGCCAAATCCTGGAGAGCCTCAACTGATTACACTGCACAGTTCAAAAAAATGTGTCCACAAATTCAGCCTGTGGTTGAATGAATCAACTATAAATTTAACAGGGGACTAAAGAAAGAGGAAATATAGCTGTCGGAACACTTTTTAGCGGCTTTACTTTCCCCCCGATGTGTTGTATATCTCCCTGTGCATCATCACAATGATTTTCCTATTTACGACACAAACATTGTCATCATGTTCCACAACAAATACCCGACCTTGAGTTTACTGACGTGATTTAAACGGGGTGTGCAAATACCTGGTATTTAACACAAATAATAGTAAATTAAACATGATTTAATGGGCTTGGTTGCACAGGTGATCAGCAGCTACCAGCTGCGTAAGTGAAAAAATAATATGCAGTTAGAATTATGTGACTGGCAAATCCTGGATTCATGAAACAGAGGGTTGTTATGAAAATGACTGGGTTTTTGTACAGATGTTGTTATGTTGGAGCAGATTATTAGAGTTGAACAAAGTGACAGGAAAGAAAATCAATTGGTGCTCCGTCTATGATCCGTCTATGATGAAAACAGGAAAAGAAAGGAAACACGCACGACAAATGGAAGCAACCGCCTTGTTTGTTGAGAAATAAAACTGTGTCTGTGCCTGGAAAAAAAAGTTATTGTTTCTGACAGAGTAAACTCTCTCAGGCCAAAGAGGGAGAGGGTGCAATGGAGAGCTTGTGGTCAAACGTCTGAGGAATAACATGTTTTTGTGGGTTTTTTTTGTTTTTTTTTTGGTGCAGCAGAGAAAAGCAACTGCAGACATGAAGGAGATCTCAACACGAGACGAATGTTTGACCACAGGGAGGACTTGTATCCCGGTAAGGCCGAATGATGCAACAGATAAAGGCTTTAATGCTAATGGACATTAGTGGAGATGAACAGACATAAAATGCCCTGATAACACTGCGCTAGAATTTGCATTTTTATTGCTGTTGTCCATTTGAATTTACCTCCGCCATTGCACACAGGAAACAAGGAATTTTTGGCTTTACTGATTTAAAAAAAATAGAAGGAAGGATATTTCGTAGGATATTTGCGATAAACCGTTATAAATAATATATTTATTTTGTTAGAACTGATTCAACAATTTAAAGAGAAACTTAATTAAGATTTTTACAAGCGGTTTCCGACAATACAAAACCTCCACCTATGAGCAATCCGCCTCTTCCACCGATTCTCCACATCCACGCTGCCGTTCACGCACTTCTTGTAAAACTGTTGTAAAACACTTGCACACATGGTGTCGAGTCAATACATGTCATCCGTGTCATAAGGCAATTATCATTGTACGACAAAGTAGAAAGGTTAGGTTATATTACATGGTGGACAGATGCAATTAATCGTTTCGTCAGTCATATTGTTCTGTTTTTACCGGCGCGTTACATGTTCAAATTTTACTGTGCTGTTAATAAATGCTTTTATTTTGAAAATGCTGCAAGTCAAAGCAATAGTCAGGTTACTTTCTTGGAGTTAATTTATAGATACTTTATAGACGTGATGCTGTGGAAGTCATTCATCCATGAGGCCCATGCAGCCATGAGGTATCAGTGTATTACAGTCAGAGATTACATTTGTTGATTTAATTGCTTCATTCCCTCAGAGGGTGGATTAATCGTAGTCAGTGCAGCTGACTGTGCATATAGCTCACGCTATCGCACTCTGATCATTAATATACTGTTAATTTAGTGGATTAATTACACCTTCAGGTTGGGTTTCATCCACGGGATGAGTGATTCTTTGTTGTTGTTTTTGTTCTTGGTTGTTGTCATCATGCTGACACATTAGTTCCCCCGCCGGACAGCCAGACACAGATACTAAATCTATAATCCATCTGAGATGACTTTTATCTTCCATACGGCTGAAGGAATCCAGACACTGGACGTGGAAACATCTAAATCGATCCTAAAAATTAGGTCCCTTTCTTTGAAACAACACAGTGTGTTATGATGGAATTATAAATTGTGTTGTTTTTTTTTTTTTACTATTTATATAAAGCAAACTAGGGTGAATTAACTTTTTACAGAGGGGTTTGAGTCAGAGAGATTAAAAACTAATAAAACAACCTGTGAGTTGTTTATGCAGCAATGTTGTGACAAGATGAAGCTGTGACAGTTTTCTCATTTTAGTAGTGAGTTGTCTCATCTGTCATATTAGGGAGTCACAAAGACCAATATATCAACTAATGTATATCCTTTATGTATGTCCTAATTGAAACGTTATCTTAGAAATCTCATTGACGTTTGATATTTTACAGTTTTAAACTTTATTAAAATAAGTATTTGATAATATCCGTTAAAGGCTTGTATCTTAATACTTGTCATGAACAGAAATGAAGGTGAAACACATCTTTTGACAAGAAGAAATAGAAAAGCAGATGGCCAGAGATCCTTCTTTAAAGGTGAGCGGCCCTCGCCTTTAATCCTGCTCTGAGGGCGATAAACCTGAGCCTCAATTATCTTCTCTTTTCTCACTCGCACACACGCCAGAGTCTGTGTCTCAGACGCAACACGTGCGTCGAACATGCTTCGGTTTGAGCGTTCTAAAACGGCAGGCGGACGAGTGGCTTTGTCTTCAGCGGACTGACTCGATGAATGGCACCTAATAAGGGGGAAGAATAGAGGTGTCATGATTTGAGAGAAGTCCCCTGTCATGCAGAGAGAGGTGTCAGAGCGTTGTACCAGCAGAGTGGAAAGAAAAATCATTAGGGAGTCTGTAATGAGTGGCCAACAGCTGTCTGTCAGAACCACACCGTCCTGTCTTCACTTCCATTCATTTTCTCCGTGATTGCTTTTCTCATTGCAAATTCACGGCCCGCTCGCCCGTCCACGTCTTTATTAACAAAATAAGGGATTTGTTGAAAGTAATGGAAAGGACAAGTCGTAACCCCGTGTTGACTTACTTTAATTACTTTAGTCTTATTTTGACAGTTTTTTTTTTCAATTTAACCCAAACGCTGTGCTTTGGTTCTCTGATTCCTTTTCCTTTCAGTGTTTCATCACCTCGTTCTGTTAGGTCTTTCTGTATTGTATTGTATTTAATCATGAAGACTTCAGACGTCCGCCACAGACCATGGCACGTTACACGACTGTTTAAAGTAGTGTGGTAAACCCGTTAGTGTGCGTTAACACACTTTACGTGTTTTGCTTGTAAATTATTTAACGCTTAACTTTTAAGGTAGAACTCGAGCATGGACGAGATTGAAAATATGGTTTTTTAATGTCAAACGGGCCATAATCCTGACAAGACGCAGCTGTTATCATAAAAGAAAATATGGACCTACGGAGCTACGGAGTGAGTAAAGTGATCACAGAAACAAATTGCGGTGCATTAGTGGCGATGACAGCCTGGGCCGGACCAGTTAATAGGGTTGAATCTGGTAAATACATCGATGTAGCAAAGGAAGAGAAACAGTGAGGAGGCAGTACTGTATGTCACAATATTATCACATGAATCAAAGTGTGTGTATCTTACAAATATACAGTGTGTTGATGGAGGTAGAAGGAGGTGTGTTGCATCGATCATGTGCTTAAAAAGAAGGCAGGAATGTTTTCTGCAGACATCATGTGTTAGAGGTAAAGCAATGCTATGTTTACATGGTGTTGCGCATCCTAAAGGCATCAATCACATGATATTTTATTTACTGCTTGGGCGCCAACTGGTGTCAGTGCGGCCAGCGTGCAGACGAGGTGCCAGAGTGTTATCGATGCGCTGGGCGAGCGACGAGGAAGGGTTAAATTGCTTTGATTAGGAGGGATCCCAATTATTGCCGGCCATACGGATGTTTTATAATCACTTTATGTGACCAATTTAAAGCTCCCGCGGGATCCATGCCTCTCACAGGCTTATCCAGGATGCTCTTTACGGTAATCCATTCAAATAACTCTTCTCCAGAGCCATCAATTAGGAATCAAGGTTGATGGAGGACCTGGCACTGTATAGCTTAATAGGGCTAAAGCCTCAAGCTGTTGTGATCTGGATGGTAGAGTGATCATTGCAGTGATCAACGACTTCATTATATGTTAAATCCCAACGCCAAATTATTTCATATCGATGTTATGAAGAGAACTGAACAAACCTCAAAGTGATGGATAGAAACGGAACCAAAACGAAGCTCCCGCGGCTATAACTCTACAACGAAACTCCTGCAGCAGTGGGTTCTTACATTCTCTGTCGGCCATACTGTGCATCTTGTACAAATCAGTGAAGTAAAGGAACATACCTCTGCAGGGGGAAGCAGGAAATATAAGTCTCCTAAAAGGATATTGCTCTGGACACTCTCTTTTAAAATAAAATAATTAAACTGGGAGTTTTGTGGTCCCTGCTGAGCCCTAGACCAGCAGACTTCAGCCTCAGTAGCAGTGGCACCACATCTTCAATTCAGTGAAAGCGGTAAAAACCTGGCTCTGCAACACTGTCATCTGTGGCCAAACCTGTTTCAAGATGGCAATGAATAGTATGTAGAGTAAACAGTGTGCTGGCATGTTGTATGCATAATCTGGTTAATTGTTCATACCCAGTTTTTAGAGTAAAGCAGGATTTTCTTTTTGCGGACAGTTCAACGTATGAAAATCCATCTGGCTGCACTTGAAAGGCGGTGAGGATTAAATCAAAGCCGTTCATCCAGCACTCAAACACACATACGATGGATCCAGCAGTGATTCAATGTTTGAAGTCTGTTCAAATATACATTTCGCTATATGACCTTAATACACACAAAGACTCGTTGTCACTCAACGTCCAGTCTGAATACAACTTTCATAACTGTCTGGCTCTCATTTGGAAGAAAACAGAGAATTAGGAAATTAGGAAAAAACAGAAATGCATCATTAATACAATAAAGATGTTTTGTCAGTCATGACACTAAAGGGGCAGATTCTGGTTAAGCAGGTTTAGATGATACGCAAATCACTAAATAAATTATCTTTCGAACAATCTCTAATATTTCCGCATAGTTGTATTTGTGCAGCATGGTTGTTATTGTCATTCTTCTCTAGGGCCAGGTTTAAGAGTACATCTCCCTATTTGCAATGGTTTTATTCTTGTTTAATGGGCCCTGGGACTTTAGTCTGTAATAAGATAAAAATAATAAGATGAAAATGTTTGTCTCAATGAAAGAAGCGGTATTTTTCAGCCTCTCGGGCACAGTGATGCGTTCAAGTTCATAGATGGAAAAGTGGACATTGCTTTGTTGGAGATATATATATATATATTTATATATATATATATGTATGTAAATAGGAAGTTGTGAATTAAAGATTGCATTTTATTTCTTCCTTCTTTTTAATTTAATTTAAAAAGGTCCACAAAGATATTAAGGCAGCGATCCCTTGTTATAGTAATGCTAATGGTCGCCATCTTGCAGGGGAAAATTAAATATAGAAAAACTCTCCAGTTTCTGTTGGACCACACGATACGTGGCCTAATGAAGCCAGGGGCAGGTCCCCGTCTGCTCTGCTTTACATGACACACCAGTGAGGCGGTTGAGAAGAAAAAAATATCAAAAACATATGTATTGCAAGAAAGTGGGTCAGCGATCAATCAGATTCAAATGAGTTGTCTTTGTATTTTTTTAATAATAATCTTTTGTATTAATTTTCCAAACTGTCAGTTAGTGGTAAGCTGTGGCGTCGTAACAGAATAAGAGTAATAGAGTAGTAAGAAACCTGAACATGACGCTGGTTATATTCAGACAGTCCACCCTCATGTCCTCTGAGTGACTCTGTACTTTACTTGTCATGTGTATTGACCAGTGGATTAGCGATGGATCCTCTGTGATCCTCTTATCCTCCCGTTTGCCTATGCAGAGCCAGAGCTGACTCAAAGCCTCAAACACGTCTCCTGTTTACAAAATACCTGCACTCACCTGGGTACTGTCGGCTCAGGTCCTCAGTGAGACAGAGCATCCCCGGTGTCCTGCAGTGTCCTGCAGTGTCCTGCAGTGTCCTGCAGTGTCCTGCAGTGTCCTGCAGTGTCCTGCAGTGTCCTGCAGTGTCCTGCAGTGTCCTGCAGTGTCCTGCAGTGTCCTGCAGTGTCCTGCAGTGTCCTGCAGTGTCCTGCAGTGTCCTGCAGTGTCCTGCAGTGTCCTGCAGTGTCCTGCAGTGTCCTGCAGTGTCCTGCAGTGTCCTGCAGTGTCCTGCAGTGTCCTGCAGTGTCCTGCAGTGTCCTGCAGTGTCCTGCAGTGTCCTGCAGTGTCCTGCAGTGTCCTGCAGTGTCCTGCAGTGTCCTGCAGTGTCCTGCAGTGTCCTGCAGTGTCCTGCAGTGTCCTGCAGTGTCCTGCGTCTGCGACAATCAGTAATGGAAATCTGCAAAACGGCTGGATTTCCAGTAAATGAGAGGACAATGGATAATGCGATTCAATTAGCTGCAATGGCTGCTATTTGCATTCCAGTGAAAGGGGTGATCGCTTAAGTGGCCCGAGGCAGCTGTCTTTCAGCAAAGCCCTGTGAAGACGCGAAAAAGCAGCGGAACCGAGAGGAAAGGGGGAGTTCGGGAGTCTTCAGCAGTTTTCTTTTAATTAATCATCATAATGACGCCATTTATCTGTTCAATGACCCACTTTAGGGCATTGAACGGGCATGGGAAGCTCTCTGGCCTTGGCAGGGTCAGTCCTGCAGCTGCCCCTGATCCCATGCATCAACCAAGGAGGACTGTTTTTCACTTTTTTTTCCCATTTTCTTCCTCCCACTGGGCTTTAATAGACAGGTTTTCCCTTCACAGCGCATTCACACATGTCCGTTGTGGATACCACTCCACCGGATTCAAAGGATCACTCATTATGTAAGATAATAATACTTTTTACAGATAATAATAGGTCTGTGGTGTTGGCACCAGTCCTGTCTTAAATCAGCTGTATAAACCCTTTAATTTAAGGGCTTTAATACTTGATTGACATTTTGGAAGAAACTGGAGATGTCCCATATTATTGGCCTACCAATATTAGTGGCCTACCAATATTAGTGGCCTACCAATATTATTGGCCGATATTGGCATTAAAATGTAATATGAACTTTTACACAACATGGACATATTATACATCAAACGCTTCAGCTACTTCTCCTCTGACTCAAAATGTAAAAACATGAGAGATGTGATACAGTTATAGTTATAGATATAGTTTTTGAGATACTTTTGTTTGTCTATGTCGGATATCGGTGAAAAAGCCAATATCGAACATCCGTAGAAGAAACATTTTAAGGAAAGAAAATTCCTCAAACTAAAAGGATCTTTTCTGTGAAAAGCCTCATTTCACAAAAGGTCTATTTTATCTTCATTTAAATGTAAAACGTATTATTGTACCAGTAGGCTCTTTTGCATCATTTGCTTCTATATCATGTACTTAAAAGATCATTTGTCCACGACCTTGAACCCGAGCGCATGATATGAGAAAGTTTATCATCCCCACCAGTGAACAACAACTAACTTACATGTGCTCCGGCACAGAGGTCAAGTTGCTGCTTTGACTGCTCGCTTGTTATCCTGCAGAATTATTGATTTTGGTTGCAGTGGCTGCTCTTACATTCACAGTGGTTATAGTGCAGGACAATATGGAGGGAAGGGTCCTATGCTGCTGACCTTTGCCCTCTAGTCCACGTCAGTCAGAACAGGAAAATCACTGGCAGCACTGTCGTGAACACAGTAAACACAGGTCGCAGGTCACACAGATTCTATCCATTTAATGTCCATGTTCTAAGAAATACAGGCTGTCCTTTAGGGAGAAGTGGGGCAGCATCAGAATTGGTCGCATTGTGTGAAGATCACGCTTTTCCTCAAACTGATTTTACGGGAGTATGGGTAAGGTTGCGGACCCTGAGGTAGGGGTGCTGAGGGAACGGCGTGGAGGTGGTGGAGAGAAACGAACCCCATATGGTTCTCGAGGAGCTGAAAGTTTTGGCACGTCTCCAAGACGCTGACCCGGAGCGTTGAGAGGTTGAGCACTGGCACTGATCTGACTGATTCCGCTCTGCTGCTGACGTGCAGAGCAGCGCTCGTGGATATGAGGACAAAAATAGCTCGCTGTGGTCCACAGCTTGAAGCAGCTCCTCAGAGTTTCCGTCCCTGCCAAGTTACCCTGTCAGCTCCCTGTATAATGACTCCTGTCACAATATTTAGTTATCCCTCATTTAGGATATTACAGTTAATTTAATTTGCCTTGTGCCTAAATGTCTTGAACGGACACATTAAATCCAATTTAGGAATACGATTTCGCTGCTTAATAAGTGTAATATGTTTGCATAGAGAAAGATGTCCCAAAACTGTGACCTCAATTTAAATGATCTTCTTCCAGTGTTAAAAAGGAAAACCATCTTTTTCTGTTTGTTTTGCGGCGTTTGTTTTGAGTACTCACTGATCAAGTCATTACTGCATTATTCACTGACCAATCACTGCTCATGAGTTCATGACCCCAGCCTTCACTTGGATCTCCATTACACCACTGTGAAATAATGCATCTTGCACAGTCGTGACGCTGTGACCAAAGACACACGTGAACATCTGGAACATCTGCTGTAGTTCCTCGTGTCAGATTAGGAGAAAGTGCATTTATCCTAAATCCAGTGCAGAAGCAGCACCAGGCCGATTCTTCAGAAGGGATCTGCTAACACCTCTGATCATGTAACAACTGAACCAGGAGGTGGCGTCTTTATGTTTCCATATTGTCTGCTAATACCCAGCGCGTGAAGCTCTCGGTTTTACGTTTGACCCGCTCTCTGTCGAGCCTGAAGGTCTGGAGGTAGAGAGCCACTCAGCTGGTTTCCCCTCAGGAGAGTAAGAGAGTGTGTGCCGCCTCTTGAACCCACTAACAACAACCTTCCTCCAGACACACACACACACACATGCACGGCACACTCAGCTCCGGAATCCCTCCGTTTAAACACTCGCGGGCGTGTGCATGCGTATGCACACAGTAAACTTTGAAATTGCATTTCTAAAAATAGACCTGCAGCAATACTTACTGTACCCTCACCCTCAAAGAGCAATCGCTATCTACAGTAAAAAACACATTTGGAGACCGAATGGGTTTTCTGATAGCTTCGTGGACGCAAGATACTGGTGTGCTACTTCTTCACTCATTCAATATTAAAGTAGCGTGGCATGCTTCCTAGGGCGCGCATAATGATGTTGTAATGGCTCTACTGAGAGAAAAAAAACAACGTAGCCTAAACTGCTGAGGAGCAAAATGACGCAGGGAGCAGAGCTGTGTGTTACAGGCTTCCTGATGAGCGAGACGCACAAAGCGGTTTGTTTATGTGAGAAACTGCATCACTGTCATGTACAGACTCAAATCTGATGCGTGCAAAGGAAAACAGGCACATGCCTCATCAGGAATGAAATGAAACAGATGAATTATTTACTGTACGTGTCACTGCAATGTGTACACTGGATACACAGTGATATACTTTACTCTGCTGATTATTACAGCTATTGTTAGACCACACCCCCAAAATGATCCATTTCTATCCCTCTTGTTATCGTCATACTAATAAAATATTCTAATATGACCTTTTCATTTGACTAAGAACTATTTGTTTCATAAGAAAACTGATATTTTTATCACATGACAGCTAGTTTTAAAAAACCAAAACCACAAACAAATAAAATAAAACTAAATAAAACTAAGGGCAAATCTAAAACTGGAATTCTTCCAGCTCTCTGTACATGCAAACCTCATCCTGAGTTCAATAGCTCCATATTTCACAAGAGCTCGTTTAGTTTCAGTTCATAGCATTTACCTTCAGTGCACTGTTTTTCCCAGCACAGACCCTGAACCTGAGAGCCACTCACTTAGCAAATATGAATATAAAGCCACACTCTTTACAGAGACGCCAGCCCTTATGGCTTTTCTGAATGTATGCATTATATTCTGTTTGAGGTCATGGCACATGGAGGGACTGCGTGTTACATGCAAAACAAGTTAAAGCTGTGCACTTAACCTTTGCCATGTGGCAGGAGCTCGTGATGTCGACATTTTATTTCAGAGCTTCATTCATCATCTTTAGTTGGAGCATTTCTTTGCTCTGTGTGTGGACGCTGGACCCTGAGGTAGAGAAGCCAGAGAACCATGAGGGGCACAAACACGGGGGTCGTTAGTTTCGCCTCGGGAATCATTCATTTAGTTTCAGGTCTCTGCTTGGTTTCTTCCTGCAGATGCTGCATGTGACCGAGGCACTGATGTACTCCCATGTCTCTGTCTCTGCCTGTGAGCTTTATTCTTGAGGAACATCTTATGAAGCATCATAATTATTTTTATTCTGGGTCAAACTCAGACCCGTTGAGTGACACGGGCTGTAATTTGTTATTATCTGGAATAAGTGGGGTGGAATTGTAAAGAGGACGACAAGCAGTTACAGGGGCTCGGCGTGGCTTTACTCCGCTGCCTGCACTGCTTTCAGCAGATTGTCTTCAGGGCAGGACCAGCTGAGGAGGGCATTGTGTGCTGGTACTCTAGGATTCCCTGAAAGCATCAGGGAGGAACTTGAGAGGAGACTAATGCACAGAGGCTCTTTTCAGGAAAAGAAAAGATTCATGCTACATTGTGCACTTTCAGAGCCGAGATGCATCAAGTCAAGCACGTACTCCGTTTCCTTTAAGAATCAAATAATAATGCTGCATGTTTCTGAGTTTATGGAACCCGGATCAAATTAATTAACCGGTGTCATCGTAACGCGCTTTGTGCGTTCGTTAACACCACGTTAATTGGTCTTTGAGGCGTTGGTGTAATCACTGGTAGTGGCTGAATAGAGCGTTTAAACAGCCATATGGAGGTCGCTGCATGTGAAACATGCATGCGCTCTCTGATATTCCCATGAGCAAACATCAGAGACATCTGGGAAAGACGCGTGCTGGAACGAGACACTGAAGTTGCAGCGACAGTCCTGTGCATCGGGTTTCTCTTACTTTGAAACAAGGATCCCATCAAAGGGAAAGTCGGACCAGATTCCCAGCATCGCTGCGGCGGCTCGGTTACAGTACGGAGCGCAAACTCTCACTCGCAGCTCCAGCATTAATTTAAAATGAGTCCTGTCATCAGCACCATCATTAAACCTGAATTCAAACTGTGATTCTGATGCTTGCAAAGGAAGCCTATGACACATCCCATGGTTCACTGCGGGCCCCTTACAGCCCGACTGAAAAACTCCTTGGAAGAAATCAACATTCTACCGTCAGTAGCGGTTGAAGAAAATAAGTTTTATTTCGGAACTATCAAAGTACCTACTCCCTACTCTTGATTCCGACTGCATTATAGTTTTAATACCTTGGAAACATTGTAGTCCACACTATGAAAGAGACGCTGGTGTCTCTTTTTGTGGCTGTTGGCTAAGACACAGTCATGGTGTGTGGATACGTTTACCGCCAGAGTCCGGCTGTGAAAAGGATAAGCGGTATAATCCCGCTGTGAAAAGGAGGTTGCAGTCCAATTGATGGGATCAGAGGAAGGTAAGAGGACAGTGAGTTGTAAAAGGCTGCACTTGCTGCATCACTGGATGGCTGCCAACTTTAAGGTCTTGAAGTCGTTGTTTGTAGACATCGACAAAATGACAGTTTCGCCCTCGCACCTAGCTCGGTATGCACGGGTCCGAGGCAGTAGTGTCGGGCCTGTGGGGCTGCGGCGTACATGTGTTAGCCCAGAAACCTGCGAGACCACAAACCAGGGAGCGCACACCGCGAGTGTGTTCAAGCAGTTTACAGGATCATGTACCAGCCGCTCGACTGAACATGCAGACGGGAGACAGACAGTCCACTCTCCCTCTGTTCATTATTTAGAGCAAGCCACCAGCGCGCCAAACCTCCCGCACGCGGGCCGCTCTTTATCATCCATACGGTATACTCAGCACATAAACGCGGAGAATCACTCTGGCTCCGCTGGCACGATCCCCGCAACTCTTCATTAATCCACTCATGAATATGGAATCATTCAGACCTCGTTGGCTCTTTTTTACAGTAAGGTGAGCAACGAGAATCTCCCCTGACCACGCTTTCCAGGTGAGAGGACTTTATCCCCCCGCCCCGCTCCCCCTCTGCAGCAGACCCACTCAATAAATCACAGTGCAGCACTCCCCCTATACCCGGCAGCTGCTCAGAAACCAATGTCAGTGCCTGCGCGGATGCATTGTCATGACTCAGCAAGGTTTTGGCTGAAAGAGGCGTGCTTTGGCTTTCTATTTTATGAATAACAAAAAGAAAAATTATATATATGTATACACACTCACACACATATATATGTACATATAAATGCATATCAACACAGAAACAGGCCACAGACTGACGATTTGACCGCCGCTGCCTTCAGCATGAGTGATGATTAGTGTAATTGCCTCCATTGGATGAGCTGAATTATTAAAAAGGGAAAATGAACAGACGCCATCTATAATACAAAGAGGAGAAAGTAACTTGAGATGTATGCATGTACTGGTGTTGTCGTCTGACGGAGACCTGTTCAAAACCCCCGTCTTGTTTCTCCTGCTTCACTCTGCTGCACTTGCAGGATGAAAATTCACCATATAAGTGCAATATTGTTTTTATGCAAAATAACCACACGGCATCGCGACGCTACCGAAATCATGTTTAGATACCGATCAGTGTAATGATATCAACCGCTGATGTGATTTACGAGCGCACGGTAAACGAGAACAGTCTGTGCACTGCAGCTATTTTCCCCGTCTCCTCAATCAGCACGAGCAGAATGAGTAGTGTCGGCACTAAAAGCATTATTCAGTGTCTTCATCTGATGGGCCCGCACACAGCTGATTCATTAAGGGGTTTTAGTGGAGATGCTGATGCAGTTTATGGGTCTGATGAAGCAACAGTGTCGACACTGAGGCCACATCTGAGCCACTGCTGAACTTTTTTTCCTCTAAAACAAAATAACAAAATGACAAACTTAAGAACGCCAACATGTAATTCATTTATTTAATGATGATATTCTGATCAGCCCAATCAGCCGAAGTGTTAAAGGGGTGAGTTATTGTTATTTCCAATTTTTTCCAATTTTTGCATTTTTCATTATATCTTAGTAGAAGCACGTATGTAAACATTGTTCTAAGAATATAATGATGATGTGATTTACTGAGAAATGTGTATCCACATAAAAGGGATAAAGGTCTACAGTAATAAGGACTCTAGCCAGGTTAATAAATTACCTACAGTGCTGAAGTCACCTAAAGGCTGAAGTTGACATTAAATTCTGAGCAGGAGTCGAGTCACCGCCCGGAATTATTTGCTAAATTATTCAAGCGGAATGTCTTTTAAATATTAAAATATCTTTTTATGTGCTTATTGTAGCACATTCGAGTGATTCGCCTTATGTTTGCGTCGTTGCTCAGTTGTACTCTACCTTTTGACGTTTAACATTTAGGTTAATATCCTGTAATATCCACGACACGCTGGGAATGCAGTCATTTGGAAGTCGCTCTTGAATATTTTTAGGAACATAAATTATGAATTCTGGTTAGAAAGTGGATAATGTTGTTACGTGCTGCGGTTTTCGATTGAGGTTTTGGATTTTGTGTGCTCTTGCTTTATTGTTAGTTTTGTTGAGTTGTGTTTTTTCTCTTGTGCTCTCCACCCCTCCCCTGGCTGGTACGTCCTGTTCCCGATCACCTAATCAACCACTCCATAAAAGACTGGTCCGAGCGCCACGACTCCGCCAGATCATTCCGTCGTGTTCGGGAACATCTAGCAAACACTGAGACCGTTTTATTTGTTACTTTTATCGTCGCTGTCCGATGTGTCTGTGTTTTCCTGCCTTTGGCCAAACGTTCCATAATGGATCCGATAGCCTTACTTCAACAGAGGTGACGTGCTGTTCATTATGATGGACGGCCTGTCTGAAGTAACATGAACACAGACAGAGACAAAATCAGCTGGGGGCTACTTGACAAGATCATTCAAACTATATCCCTGAATTTAAAGGGAGAGTTTGTCAATATTCACTTTTTGCCTCAAGCCTCCAGGTTGTAGTTGTGTACATTTTTTAAGACAGGCACTGAAAAGGGCTCATTACCTAACGTTATATTTCAAATCTCCACATACTGCATTGCACAGGAGATATTTCTCACCACTATGTAGGTGGATAAATGTTTTGTAGGTTCAGAGAAATTAATGTAATTGTAGCATTAGTACATTTTCATCTACTTAATTATTTGCGCTGCACTCTGGAGACGATTTTTCATCACTAATGCTAAAGCACACAAGCAGAAGCAGTTTTCACGTCCTCCTCGCGTCTCCTCCTGATCGCCTTCTCTCTTAAAAGAGTTTTAAACAGGTTCAACTTCACCTGTTTGTCTTCACTATCTTCACCATGAGATCTGCACTGACTGCAGCAGACCGATTTGTTCGTAAAATCTGCTTTAGTCATATTTATTTATCGCTATAAGCTGCTTTTGATTATCAACACGTTTACATCCAGAGAGAAGAAGGGCTTAGCTTTTTGTTTGCAATGGATTTAAATAGATATTTTCAATATCTGCGTTTTGCAACGTGCTAATGGAACGAGTTCACGTCACAACAACATAAAAACGCCACGTGTGAGTGGCTTGTGCTGGAGGCTGCTTTAATGCTGTGGGATTTGTGGGAATCCAGCAGCTGCATCCGCGGATGAGATGACTGATACCTGGGCTAATGTTGCAGAGGGAAACATGATGTGCTGCTCTTCCTGTTTGTTGTCTCTCGGCTTCTTCACGTAAACACATGTTCGAGAACATATGCTGCAAAACAGTTTTATAACCATAAATATAACACTGTGACAGGCTGTACATATGTACCTGTAAATCACTGCGATAATATTGAATACACTCTTTGCTACACTTTTATTCCCCCAGTGAGTTTCTTTTCTTATACATAATTTAAAGGCCCTTAATTGATGAACTATGCCGGTGGTGCTGAATGCCTCCCACAGAAGTCTGTGGCACAGCCACCGCCAAAATAATGTAACATCATATGCAATGAATGAGTCATTTAGCTAAATGCACGGGAGAGCCAATGAAAGCGCTCGGTGATGAGGTCATATATCACAATGCTAACTACTGCAGTAACAAGTCTGCTCTCTCATTTGTTTCCCTGGCGTATGATCAAAACCAGGAGGCTGCGTGGCCTCGCTGCTCGTTGCAATATTGTTAAATAGAAAACTCTGTGTGTGTGTGCGTGCGCGTGTGTGTGTGTGCGTTCATTTCTTTTTTTCCTCATACAGAGAATGAGACCCATTTGCGTTGATATTTCCAGAGTTACATGAATTGAAAATTGTGCTGACGAGGAACTTTCTCCACGTTATTTCTACCACAAACACAAACTTTCATTTTTTTCTTACCTGAAGGTGAAGTCAAAAAGGAAGTTTTCTAAAACACTTTCAGGTTTTGTGCAGTTGAAGAATGTTTTCTGTGCATGTATCTGTAAACAGCTTGGTTTGCAGAGCGATAACTGGAACCAGATTTAATGCTTTGGAGCTTTTTAGCACATCAGAGAACATTAAAGTGTAATGGTGGATAATGTAGGACGTGGATAATGTAGGATGTGGATAATGTAGGATGTGGATAATGTAGGATGTGGATAATGTAGGATGTGGATAATGTAGGATGTGGGTCCATGGGAAAGATGAAGGCTGCTCTAAAACAACACTCCATAACAGCGTCTCGCTGCTGCAGCAGCCTCATCTCCATCCACTAACGTCCCCACAATGTAAACCTCTCAGCTCCTGCATGAATAGCGCTGGCACTCGATATTCCTGCGCGCTCCCCTCGCTCAAAGTGAAACGTTCCCCGGAACACCAGTAAAAAACCTCAGTAAACCTTATCTTTTCAAAGCCTCCTGCAGCCAGCAGCTATCACACAAAGGCCCACGAGCTTCTTCCTCCTCTCTCTCCTCCCTCACTCACTCATCTGTCTCCCTCCTCCCTTTTTGCACTTGCTCTCCATTCATTCATTCAAAAAAAAAAATAACACATCTTATCCATCTGAGATTTATTGATTATATAAATATCACAAAGTACATCTTTTTTTAACGGAACAAAATGTTTTCTGTAATCAAAAAGCTTTTTCTTTTGCACCATTGAGGCTTTTTTTGTTGTTGTTGTTTTGTTGTTTTTTTTTAAAAAAATCATTTTCCGGCTCGTAAGTTGCATTCGCTGCCACTGGGCTCTGAGCTTTTGTGACCCATTCAGGGTCCTCAAGGATCCTCTGTGTGACGTGTCAGACTGTACCGTGACTGTACACGACACTGACCTGCCTAATAACTGAGCAGTTTCATTTCATTGTTGTATCCTAACTTTCCTGTTACAACCACACAGTCACTCTCTTCTAACAATATCTGTCCCTGAAGCTTTGTAAACACACAATCACTCTCTCACTCGCGGCGCAATAATATCATTAGTCATCGCACAGCCACTTCACTGAAAACGCTGAAAACGCCGAGCGAATTGGTCCAAACCACCCAGACAGACGTGATGGACGTATCCGTCCACAGCTCTGCCTGGACATGTCTCCGCTCTGCTCCCTGACCTGCTGCAGCCGGATTTATTTCATGTTTTAAAATAACCTGAGAGGTTGTAGTTTTTTTCCAGGTTGTAGTTGATGAGTCAAGTGGCTTTTTTAAGGCTACAGAGGCTTTGGACTCTTGAATCCAAATATGATGTACTACAACAAAAAAGGTAACATTTTTTTTCCTTTTATAAAACAAGTGCACTTCTGCGCGAGGCTGAGAACGTATTTGTCTTCACTCCTGGGAGATCCGAGCGTTTTTTCTTTTGCCCCTGCTGCATTATTTATAAGCCCTAAAAGTGGAGGCAGAGATTGTGTTCACCTGAGTGTGATTTGCAGCACATTGCTCATTCCTCCCTGCCATATGTCATTCACCCTGGCTGCACACCAGCCACCTAAAAGCCTGTGTGCTTACATCATCAGTCTACCGGGAAGAAATGTTTGCCAGGACGTATTGAGGCATCTGATTCAGAGGCCTGAAAAACACTGGCTACGTTATCTAGGGCATGGGAAATAAAGGATAAACATTGCGCTCTTAATGAAGCAGCTGAGATAGTTTCCAAACGAGCCCACGAGATTCCCTGTGCTGCGGTGCAAAGTGAAATATCCTCGTGATATCCGAGGTGTCGTTGCTCTCAGCGGTTGGTTCAAAGTAATAAAGCTGCTTAAGCGGGAACGCCGAAGCTCCCAGTGTATTAAACTTTATGCTGCTCCGATAATATTTTTCCTGCCCGATGCAGATTCCTATACCTGAACTTTGCTTATCAGTCAATACCAAGTACCAATCTAATAATGGTGCATTTAAAAAATACAGATGTATACAGATGTGTGCCTGATGAACTCTGCACTGCTGCAGCCTGCCAACACAAAGTTTTGGCTTCACTTTTGGGAGCCATCATTTTTTTGTCGTCCATCATTGTTTACAGTTGATCCTCATCGTGACCCGTGTGTATCTACTTGCATCAGGTTGTCAGTCAGCCAGTTGGCATCCTAACAAAGACGGCATGTGTTTTGGTTTTGGATTGGTTTGCACTCTTGGTGTCTGACTCATCAGTTTCTTGTCAGCGTTGACACCAACGATATTGCAGGAGAGATGATTTTTCACCGGCTACCAGTATAAATCAAGTTGCTGTGTGTATGAAAACAGGGGGCGCTGTATTGCTGAGCAGAGATTGGGACATAGCTGGATTAACTCTGGTTGACTGTGATTGTACAACTAGACTCACACAATACACAGCAATCATCACGGCAGGGCAGCGTTTAATCAGCCCGTTCAACAGAGCTGTGCTTAATGGATCCTTAAGACCAATGAAATCTCAAGTGCTGTCAAATCCAAGAGGACGCGCGTCTCCACAAATCGCTCGCTTCCCTAATGACGAAGCATTCAGTGGCTTTCAGCTCCCGACGTCCCGGTCACGATCAGCATTACAATCACCAACGAAGCTAACGCTGAGCCCTAAACATCCCTCTGCCATTGACTGATATTGGCTTTGGCTTTAGACCGTGACTGTTAACTTTAGGGAAGGAATGTCGGGATGGTAAATCTGACACAGATCGGAGCTGATAAGATAGAATTGATGACAGTGCTATTTTCACGCTCATTTGAAATCGCCATTATACAGACATTAGACCTCCATCATCTTCTTTCTTCGTGAACTGAAGCCACATTTTCTTCCTGCAGTTTTCACCAGTGAGGTTTTTTTTGTTTTGCAGTCTTTTTTTTTAAATCTGAAAAAAAAAAAAAAATCTCAGCCTTTATAAAACCAAAGAATGTTGGGAAAATGACAGACACAGTGAACCTGGCCTCACCTACACCTGCCTCTGCCGCTGAGCTCGGGATCAAACGTAAATCACAGGATTATTGTACAATAGTCCGTTTTCTCGCACCAGGCCGACGCCGCTGCAGCTTCTTCAAATAGAGGTGACAGGCGGGTCAGTGAGTTTAACAGCTGATCTGTATGAAGAGGTCTGTCTCCTTTATTTCTGTCTCTCTTCCCGGTCCCTCAAAGCCGTTCAACTGCCAGAACGTATGGCAGCTAGCAGTTGCCGCAAGTCGCTTTATATTTTTGCCTCATCGCCTGACACACGTCCATCACTGAGGCGCGTTGAAGAGGCTCAGGGGAGACGGGACCTGCGGGGATGTCCTGTGCTTGGAGATGTGACTGACTCATGCGTGAGTGCTGAGGAAGGTCTGTCAGGAGATGTAGGAAAACCCACTTGTGTCTGATGGTTTGCTGCTTAATGTTAAGACGCTGGTGAAAATTTGACGTGATGTGAATGTACGTGTCATTATGAGAGAGTCATTATCTACATATATACTGGGAATTGGTTTAATTTGTCACTGACATGTTCGTGCAAAACGGTTACTATAAAGGACAAAATGAACTTTAATTATGTCTGTAATTAGTACAATCTTATCTTACCTGAGACTGTTGTTACTTTATGCGTATGCGGGTTTATGTCACATCTTGTTGGACGTATATATTGTTACTGATTTTTCGTTCCCAATATTTTCCAAATGCATTCGTTGTGCAGATTCTACCCAGTTTCTGACATTTAGAAAATATCCAAACACATTTTGTGCATCAACACACACAACACACTCACTCCACCGCCGGTGTGGAGTGTGGAGGTGCAAATGGAAAAATGTGACAGGAAAAAAAAACGGAATTGTTTTTCTTAAGAGGCTCAGGCTCGGTGCATGTAACAGGCTATTAAACCTTCTCCCAGACAGTGGTGACCAGAGCACAGCTCTCAGTGGTGTGAATGTGTGGAGGCAGGCAGCATAGACAAACTGTGAGATGTTTTTTTTGGTTTTGTTTCATGGCTGAAGCTGGGCGGCCTGGAGGCAGCAGCAGACAGCAGACTGAGGTCTGAGACAACACCTGGTGAGCTCATGCAGGTACACAGCACCTCCGGCCTGTGGCTCCGCTCCCCGCTGACTTTTATGGAGCTCAGCGAGCATCATGCTTTATAGCAGATCTTTTCCTGATGCTCAGCTCCGTTTCCAAATCGGGGTGGAAGTTTTACGTGTAGAGCATCAGCGTGCTGCGGCGAGAGACTGAGCTCGGCCGCGTTGTGGATTTTCTCTCTAATCCTCTAGAAAAGGCGGTTAGACACGGTAAACAGGACTTACCCCGGCGTTTCACTGCTACGTGTCGTTGTAAGAATTCATTTACATCGTTCACAGGCAGAAAGGAAGAGTCCGCTCTTTTCATCTCTGTTTTTTTTTTTTTTTTACTGTAACTTTGCTCTGCTGAACATCAAGAAAACAGAAAAATCTGTCCATGTGTCAGAGTCAAATGTCAAACTCTGGGCAAATATGTCGACTTCTTCTCTTTGATAACCTCTTGTATATTGAAAGTTTTAGGCAACAGCTTGGTGGCTCAGCATAGAGGCTCATCTACAGCTGATCACTGATTTGATCACACTACGTGTTTTTCCTGTATTTCCAGGCCTGATTCTAAGGTATGATGATGAAGTGGTCGTTAAAAGCATCCAGGATGATTTTTTTTTTTTTAAAAATGAATATAAAAATAAGTTATTATGACATCACAATGATAGGAGAATCATTTTGCAGAAACAAATACTGTCGTGTAAAATTCTCTCTGGACTGTCGGGAGTTTTGACTCCGTTTCTCCATACTGAAGACCAGACATGAGGAGCAGTCTTATTCTGAGCGTGGTAAACATTCGGCAAACAGTCGACCTACACGCAGTTGTGCGCGCACACCATGACGCGCCAGTCATTGTTGAGCAGAAATCAATTTACAGAATATGATTGCTCATTTCCAAGGAGAGAGGAGGAGGAGGAGGCAATAAAAGATCGAGTCGACGTTATTGTACACAAACGGCACTAATGGGGACAATGATAATCTCCAAATGAAGCCAATTAGAGGGCTGTTATTCTCACACCTCACAAGTCTTCACGACTTCATATGGGCGCCGTTACTCAGCCAGGGAATGCTGATAAAAACTTGTTGACCGCGTCACGCCGTGCCCATAAACTCATATCTGTCCCGACAGTTTGACAGTTAAATAGAAACAGATGACAGCGGCTCGGGGAGAAGCTCAAGCGGGGAGGTTGTGGCTGCAGCGCGGCTGATGGGATTACCTGGGGGATTAGGAACTGTAAGTACAATAACAAAATGGCTTGACGAGGACACAATTACTCTGCCCGCGTTTGAGACGAGCTGATAAAGGACTGAAATGTGCATGTGTGGGCCTGAGTCACTGTCGCGTTTGGAGATGGGCCCCTGCATCCTGCTGACTAGCAGGTGACAGCCGGAGTCAGAGCAGGATTTAACCCGACTCCAAATTACAGTGCTTACAAGAAAATATTCATGGAACTGGAGACACATGTTCAGTTTTACAAATATTATAGATTTCAGTTTGGCTAAATGACCATTGATGAGACATTTTTCCACATAAGCTTTTATCTTGTAAACGGACCTGATGTCACGAAGCAGCTCCGGATGAAGTTACACTACTACAAAAAGTTAGGGATATTCAGTGAAATTTATGGAAAACGTAAAAAGTTCATGCTACAGTGATAAAATATCATGAAATTAGGGGATTTTAGTACAAGCATGCAATGGTAATGTAATATCAAGCACTTTCTTGAAACAAAGAAAAAATAGAACAATTATTCCGAAATCCAAATATCCCTAACGTTCTGTGAGTAGTGTATATGTAGGCATCAGGAGATCGTCGCACAAGTTGCATCTAATCTCTTCTAATCTCTGCATCTCATTGCTGTTTGTGAAACTGAAATCCCTCAAGGAAACCTAAAAAAGAAAATTATTTTCCCACCACCTACTTAACCCGACATATTGAAAAGTCTGCTCACCATTTAGAGTGTAATCAGCCCTCCGCTGAAATTACATTAGATTCCAGACTCCCTTACACGCCACTCTCATCAACTTAACATCAGGCTTGAATCTGTGCAAATTATGGAAGGCGTCTGTTTAAAGGCTGGCTGCTCTCCCCTGATGAAAGCTTCTGCAGTGCCACAAAGTCACATATCATTTGCTCGGGTTATTAGAGAATCTAATCAGAATGCATAAAGATGCAAAACCCCTTCTCACAGCCAGAGAGCCAATACTTAATTAGGGTTTCATATCGATGTGTGGTGCCGAGCTCTCCCTTTGATAATGAATGGGAAGTGGAGTTGGACTCCAAAATAGTTTTCCCTCAACTACAGAACAAAGAGCTTCACATTCGTCCGTTCGAAAGAAATTGATCTCTTTGTCAATCCATCAAATCAATACCTTTCAATATCAAGCATCGGCTTAGAGGTGAGGGAAATGTTTTGTCTTTTCCAAAGCTAATCAAACAAACTTTTATCTCCATTTCCACCCAACACGTAATTGGCATCTGTTATAGTTACAGGAAGACTACAGACATATTATGTCATCAGATCAGCATGTACTCATGTGTTTTTTGGAGCAGGTACTGTACTAACAATGCATTTGCGTCATTTGTAGGACCGTCCACATGAAAGTATGATAAAAAATTGTATGACATAATATATCATACAAGTTTACAATATTATATGATCAAATATATGATAAAAATTGTCGCCAAACACATTTACTTTCATTTCAAAAATACTTAAACTGATGGATCTCATATTCACATAGATTTTCATACAAGTGGACATCAATTGTGTTAGCTCCCGCTGTGTGGCCTGATTTTCGGGAAACGGCCCATTTAAATTTCCAATGTCACAAACGAAACGAGCAGAATGTCTTGTTTCTGCTCGGATTACAGCAGAAATGGGACATTCTCTGTGGGATTCGCTGTCAGCGAGGTGTGGCGAGAGAGATGAGGTCGAATGAAAGCAGACAGACAGCTTAGCGAGAGGGGTGAGAGAAGAGAGGAGGGAAAACACGCGCTGGAAGCAAAGGTGAGGAGAGAGAGACGAGGCACGGGGGCGATGGAGAGAAATGAACAGATGAGGACAGTGAGTGCTGCCAGCGCGGCGTGTGCAGCGGGGGGATAATACGGCAACAGTGGCAGAACACACACCTCCCATTGCACTCAACAGGTGGGTCAACAAGGGGCATCTCAAACAGGCAGGCAGGAGCTTATCTTAATTCTGAGGGAGAGAAAATCCAAGATCCCATCCACGCCTAGTCTCTGTAATCGATGCTGACAGGTAATTCAGAGGAGTGCATGGGCTAGCTTTCGCCTTGCAGGAGTGGCAGGGTATTTGGCCAGCGTTGTTGCGCACCATGCAATCAAAGTGTTCTAATACAGGTCCACGTAAACACACAGTTCACAAGAGCTGAGGAACAATTCCGCAGAGATAATGATGCTGGATAAGACACCTAGCAACAATAATAATAATAAGAAGAAGGTCTATTCCTGTAGCACTTAAACGATGCTCTGACAGAGGCAAGCAACAGGAAACTCGAAAAATATAAAATCCAAAATAGTTTTAATATTATCAGAGACAGGAAAGTTAACACAAGCAACTTTATTGTTACGGTCAATTTTTTTTAATCTATTCAAGTAAAAGTAGCAATAAATGCAGTAGTAGTCTGTTTTAGAAATCAGGTTGCACAGAAAAGCCATCAGGTTGTATCTGTTTGTTACTACGTGCAGACAGTTATCTCTGTGCGACAGTACAGATGTGAGTATTAATGCATATTAGTGCAACATCGTTAAATGCATTGACCTGTAACGTGATTATGGTGCAGCAGTGTGTTGCTGCTATTCTCCCTCTATAGTTTTTCATCCATAAAAACAATTATAACAAGTTAGCTGTCCGCACACTGGCCCATTTAAAACCAATGCTGATGCTATGGGCTAAAGTCAGACACTGCAGATTATCGGGGGCCAAAACAATAGTGTGATGGCTCATGGCTGTTTATCCCGGGCACATTAAAAAGAGAAGAGAAACCTGGTCCTGCTGCTCCCTCAAAGCTGCCACTGGCTCCTCTCCAGTTCTGTGAGACGACTTGTTGTGCAAGTCCACAAGAGTGTGGTTTCTCATAACGAGACCAACATGGCTGACAGGTCAGAAAACATCCAATGGGAATTTAAAAAAAAGTAAACAATATGTAATAGTGCAAGGATTTGTGTGAATGTGAATTTGTTGACTAAGATGTAAATCAAGTAGTCTACCTTTTTTTTTTGCAAGCACCAGCAGTTGTGTGCATGCACTGAGTAACACAACTATACAAGAGGGCATTGTTTTTGAATGGGAGCTACACAGAGGAAGGACGCCTGTCACTCAGCAGCTCGGGTGGGATGCATCAACCATTCTGCACATTCTATATTTTATAAATCCTGTGCAGAAATAAAGATCACGGCACATTGCAATGTGTTGTGGTTCGTTAAAATAAAACATCCACATGCAGGAATTAATTTTAATGTCTTTAAGAGGCAGCAACAACAAAAAGAAAACTATGTTTTGCATCTTCACATGAATGTGGTTTGTTTTCGCATCAACACCAGCGGAGTGGAATACTCTACCCCACTGCACAGCAGCATCCATCGCTTGCTGTGTGTCCTTGTAAATCTGGAAGCCAGTGATGCGTGGAACAGACTAAAACAAAAAACCCAAAAACTAAATCTTCCAGAATATAAATCACATTATTTAAATGAAATCATTGTTTTAGGATCTTTTTTTTTTTTCGCTGTCATTTCATTTTATTTTGTTCTTTCATTTGACAGTTTAAATAGGGCTCGGAGGGCTTTGCATGATTTGTCATGCATATAAATGCAAATAAACAAAAAGTGTGCGACGGGAGGTTTTATACAGAAAAATAAAAAGCCTCTGCAATTTGGTGAAAGGTGCATTCACAATGTCACACCGGGAAAATTTTGTGTTACGACGACATATACTTTTCACTGTGTCCCTGGGTGGGGGACAAACCTGCCGTCTGGGAACAGCGGGAGTTGTTGAATGTTTCTGAGGAAAAGCGAACTCTTTGAATGAAAGCTGGGACAAGAGGTCAAGCCCACTTCCTATCAGGGACTTAATCCTCACACAAACCCCAACTTTCAATCAATTGAACAGCGATAAGGGTCAAAGTTCAAACGTCTCTGTTTTCTAACGCCAGTCCCCTGCCTCAGTTTAAACCCTGGCTGCAGTCCGAGCTGGGAGATCACCCACACACACACACACACACACACATACATCAGCTTTCTATGAGACATTCAGCTCTCAAGCCTTTATATACCCACTGATGTATTCAGACACAAAAACTTTAAAAGCTTTGATGTACACGATGGCCATCAGCAGTGAATGACATACTTTAGGCTGTGTTTCATTTTTAATGACTGGGCTCTCTTTATGATGGACGCTCCTCAGTGTCATCGCTTTGAACACTGACCACATAAAAGATTTACGCATCTCGACACCCTTCTCTTTTTTTCCCCCCCCTCATCTCCATTAACCAGATTTCACACACGGTGCAATAATTAGCGCTGAAAAGACGCGTGTCCTGTTAATTATACGTGTTCTGGAACATGATGCCATGAATGTGTCCCCTTTTGCATAATAGTCACGAAATATCAGTGTTACTTTTGAAGTGTTAGAAAGGTGTTGGGTGGAAGATTCCGAAGTCTATCGTGTAAGTTATCATCAGCCCCTGTGTTTCTGAATGGATCGCAATTATACAAAGTACAGTGCTTGTCTGTTCTCTAGTCGCAGGCGGTGCTCAGTGTCATCGGCACTATACATTTACCATCAGATCAAATCAGGAAAAAAAAAAACTGGAAATACCCGAAAATCCGTAAAGCAAGAATAATGAAACATGAAAGACCAAATGGTTTTAATTAAAAGCGCAGTGACACAGGCACATAGCGCTACGTCTAAGCATTAAAGTGTGCAAATCAGATTAGACAGAGAAGGATACAGTTATTCGAGCCTGAACCTCGACTGCCACGAATCAGGGTCGGACAGTCACTGTGGCGTGGACTGTTCCTCGTGGACATATCCACTTCCTGTGATGTGGATTTACACGCTGGTGAAAATGGATTACACGTTTTAATCAGGCCGGCATCTTCTGAGTCTATCAAGAAAACCTAATTGAATTTTCAACCTTTTCCCTTCTGATTAATGTAATTAACATAAACCCAGTTTTCGCATTACATGACGCGCCGTCTCGCACAGGAACCTGTTTGTTTCCAATCACGAAATGAATGATAGCATTACTAAGCACATAATTATTGTTGAAAGGTTGAGTTTATTATTGATTAATGGGGGAAAAAAAAAACCTTTTAGCTCCTCTGTTGGGCTCAGATTCATATCTGATATGATTGGAATTAAAAGAATCATCCAGGTTTGGGACAAAAGATGAAAGAAAAATTGCCATTGATCTTTTCAATGGAAAATTTAAAAAAAAAAAACCCAACCTTATCATCACGTTAACAGATGTGTCTTTGTGGAAACTTTCCTCGGGGAACAACTGGAGGAGCTGACAGAGGGACTGAGGCAGCAGCAGACAGACCACCCGCAGGGCTAATAGGCACTCTGGCCATCGAGGGAGGCCCTGTCTGTCCTCGAATAAAGCGCACACTATACTGTAGCGATATTCACTGCCTCACTCGGTGCAAGCGGCTGTGCACGAAGCGCTCGAACAGCCTGAGTGGTTTTTCGTCTGTTTTAATGGTGCATATGTGCAGCCCGACGCTTTTCACCCATATTCACTTAAACACCCGTTTCCCCGGGAGATGAGCTGATCTACACCGCTGTACTCCGATGCACTGTGTGTCTGCTGAATTTTTTTTCTCCCAAAGCAAAGGGTGGTATAGGGGGAGGTCACGTGTCCCGGTATTCATCACTCCCGGTTCCGAAGGTGCTTTTCAATCTGCATCAAATCAGCGAGCGAAGGCTCACATTCTAAGCCAAAGGAAGGAAGCAGTAAACAGAAGGATCCTCTCTGATTGTTTATGAGCTCTACTACAATCCTTCTTTCCCATGCCGTGCAAGGTCACTGTATTTTACTGGGTGTATTTCACTGGTGGGTGTATTTCAGCTGAATACGAGGTATTACGAGGTGAAGACTCTGCTTCACCCTTCATTTGCAGGTTATTTTCCCTACTCCGACACAGTGATGGGCTTCATCAACTCTCTGAGCTGTGCTCGGACCACCGGAGAGCAATGGCTCTTTTTGCAGTTTCCCTTTGTATTAACTTTATTGAACTACTTACAAATGAAGCCATGGGTCTGAAGGAGTGCGACTCATCCTGTGTCACAGCTGATTTCTTCAGTCCATCAGTTAAAGTCATTTAAGGCCTTTAAACTTCTTTGTTAGTCCTTTGTAGAGGGGAAAGCTGTGCTTTGTGTCTGTTCATCCATCCATCCATCCATCCATCCATCCATCCATCCATCCATCCATCCATCCATCCATCCATGACTAACGGTGTACCATGGTAAACCACAAATTACTCTTCCACACACATACTTTCATTCACAATGGGAATAATCTCAGGCTCTTGATTTAACCATAACATTCCCCTCAAATACTTACAGGGGTCAGGACGTGTAATTGCGTTCCACAAACATCATATTAAAACATATTAAAAATCATGTGTTACATCTGACGGCGTTTGGAGCAATCTGTGTCTCGGCTTTGTTTCGGGTTTGAAAACCTTTTTAGTCTCGACTCTCGAACCAGAGAAACGGTCTCTGAGTCGCAGTTCCAGGAAACAACTGGTGAATGTTTGAATATGTATTAACCAAGAAGCAAAGAACGGGAGTGAGTAGTCTTAAACGCAGACTGACAAAAACCCAACGCTATGTTTTATATATAAACACACACACACACACACACACAGTATACTGTATGTATCTGTTATATGGAGTGTGTTGGTGTAGCAGTTGTTGTACGGCCACGGGAAAGGACAGACTCTGCCCTCATATACAAAACACTTATTGTTCCAAAGGCTTTGCATCCTGACACGTATGCAGCGGGCGAACAGAAGGAACCTCCACACATTCCGTGCCAAGTAAAAAAAGTGGAAGGCATAACTGGCACCCGGGCTTTACACATAATCTCCATATTTATTTGAGGAATAACACCTCACAGGCCTGGCAATCTGGCACCCGAGATCCCTTCTCTCTCTCTGTGCTGTGGTCTCACAGTGGGCAATCACCAGTCGGCGCTGATTCGGCCTGAGAGGCAGCGCCGTTTAATGAGCAGTGGAGGGTCTGAGTGGAGAGACAACAGGTGGAGCGTCGGATTGATGCACTGCAGCTGGGGACGGGCCACTTTCTCATGCCAGCTGTCGTCCTGGATAATAATCATATTTTTTTTTTTTTTAAAAAAAAGGCATGTTTGCAAAAGTGCTTGTTTTTGTGTCTGTGATTTTTATCAGCTGTTGGGGGGGGGGTAGATAACTTTTATTCACAAGATGTTATTCATCTGGCTGTGGTTCAGAGGCGTCAGCTCTCTGCTTGGCAGTGATCCAGGTAAATATTGATATGTTTCTGATTTGCTGCTGCAAGCAGAAAGGAAGGCTGCCAGAGGTCCTGCATCGGATCCGAATGGTGATCTGTAGTATCTGGTAACGGCGCTCTCCAAAGTTGGCAAAACACAACACTGACCTCATTGCTTCTGGGACACGGCGATTATTTTGTTTCTGGTTGATGTGGATCGGTACAGCTGCTTTATTGCTGTGCGTGCATTCCTGTCCCGTTAAAAACAACAGCCAGTGCATTGTTTCATCAGTCGTAATAGAAATAGGTGTCATATGGTGGGGTTCTGAACAAACACTGTGAGCCTTCGTTTTCTTCATGAACAATTAGCTGGTCGTTTCAGGGTTATTGTCGGAGACGTCATTTGATGACTTTGTGAAAATCAGCCTCTTCGAATAATCTGCATCTCATTAAAGCTTCTCCGCTGGCGTCAGTGAACAGTAAGTCAAGTATGCAGCGACGCTCTCTCCAGTATGAGTGTTATGGTACACTGTGGCCTGCTAATGGTGTGAATACTGGATGCTGGTATGTTAGCTCTAAGTTTGGAAGCAGTTTCTATGGTAACAATGTCCCAATTTCTCACTCACTGACAAGCTGTAGATTTATCCGGCATCACTGATTAGAAATGAATAAACTCTGTTTTGGTCCTGCGAAGCGTCTCGCACTGTGGCGTGGACTCGTTGTGGAGCATGCTGCTCTTTAATCATGACAAGACGCGCGTGCTGAGGTAAGCGTAGCTGCTGGCCCGGCCGAAACTTAAAAGCGCTAAGGGGCTTTTAAGTTGAGATGCATTATAGGTATTCTGGCAGCTCGCTCGCGGCGCAAGTCGATAGCGATCAAAAGACGTTTTACTTAATTATTTCCTCACAAAACTCAGCTTTTAATCCCACAACACAACAAACAAGGCCGTCTGCAGTTTGCAAAGGCCGGACATATGGATGAGGAAATATTGATGAGTCAGTTGCCCTATTATTTGCACCCTGGCTGTCTGCGCCTGGTCTGGGTCTTTGGAGCAGCCACAATCTCACTCGGTGTAGCCTGACTTTGTGACTCTTCTCTCTGGCCGTGTTTATTTTTGCTGCTTTATCTTTGCACAGACCTCGCGGGCTCCGCAGTTGGGATGGTCCAAATAAAAACAGAAGTGTTAAAAATGCAAAGGGGAGAGGAGAGTCTGGGGTTTTTGTCTCGCTGCCATCGTTTCAGAGGGGAGAGAACTTGAACAGTAAAACAGATGCTGGGATTGTTGTGAGATAAGAGCCGTCTGTTACCACAGACACACACTGATTCAAGAGGGTGTTAGTGCAGGAAGTGGAAATCATCGCTCACAGTCGCATTGTTCCTCGTTATGAATGAAAAATATTGTCACAATGTAGCTGCGCCGCAATCCATAGGGAAAAAGGTTCTAGAAAAGTACCCCACTTTAAAACAATGTAACAGGCCTCGAATGGAAATATTTCCCAAAGTATAACAGTCAAAGTAAAAGTAACAGAGATGCTTCTCCTCCCACATTCATGTTTTATATGATATATGATGTGATCGTTAATATTGTGTAATGAAGTAAAAAGTATATTTTCTCCACTGGAATGTCGTGTGAAATATTCATCATGGAATATGTGGAACAGCAAGGACATGGATTGTATTTTAGTCTATAAGTTAAATTCCGCCATAATTTCCTGCACCTGAATTTCGGATCAAAACAAATCTTTCATAATTGCAATGCATTTAATGTATCGGTAAAAAAAAAAAGTGCATTTCTGGCTGTAACAGTTGACAGGAAGGCAACAAATCAGTGTATTGTTATCTGTGTTTTAGTAGTTTCCAAGAGATGTCAGTTCACAGCAATTTCAACGAGTGGCACAAAAAAAAATATTATTCTGTCAGATGAACACAACAGGCTTCTCCGCTGATTGTTTTCTATGATTACAAGGGGTAATGAAAACCATCTACACAGTGTTAACCACTGGAGAAAGTCACCAAGGTTCAGAGCTCTCCTCTTTAGAAGCACACTGTCTGAAGTGGAATGACTTAACCTTGTTATTTGGGTCAGCTGGATAGAGGGTGTTAGTGCAGGAAGTGGAAATCATCGCTCACAGTCGCATTGTTCCTCGTTATGAATGAAAAATATTGTCACAATGTAGCTGCGCCGCAATCCATAGGGAAAAAGGTTCTAGAAAAGTACCCCACTTTAAAACAATGTAACAGGCCTCGAATGGAAATATTTCCCAAAGTATAACAGTCAAAGTAAAAGTAACAGAGATGCTTCTCCTCCCACATTCATGTTTTATATGATATATGATGTGATCGTTAATATTGTGTAATGAAGTAAAAAGTATATTTTCTCCACTGGAATGTCGTGTGAAATATTCATCATGGAATATGTGGAACAGCAAGGACATGGATTGTATTTTAGTCTATAAGTCAAATTCCGCCATAATTTCCTGCACCTGAATTTCAGATCAAAACAAATCTTTCATAATTGAAATGCATTTAATGTGTCGGTAAAAAAAAAAGTGCATTTCTGGATGTAACAGTAGACAGGAAGGCAACAAATCAGTGTATTGTTATCTGTGTTTTAGTAGTTTCCAAGAGATGTCAATTCACAGCAATTTCAACGAGTGGCACAAAAAAAAATATTATTCTGTCAGATGAACACAACAGGCTTCTCCGCTGATTGTTTTCTATGATTACAAGGGGGTAATGAAAACCATCTACACAGTGTTAACCACTGGAGAAAGGCACCAAGGTTCAGAGCGCTCCTCTTTAGAAGCACACTGTCTGAAGTGGAATGAGTTAACCTTGTTATTTGGGTCAGCTGGATATTTGTGGATGCTGCCAATCAGCCATCAGGCACACACCCCCCTCCCCCACCCCTCACCCCCCACCGGTACGGCTCGTATATACGTCATTGCCTGCTCAAATCATCCGTCAGGTGCGTATACGACCATACGGTTGGCTGCCGTGTGAAGGAAGATTAAGCGATGACCTTCACGCGGCATCAAAGTGTAGATGAGTCCCGGCCTGATCATCTGATTGCTCCCTGTCTTCATGGCTTTCACTTCAGATGATTGTACACTGAGAGAAATGTTTGTTCAGTTTGTGTGAGGGGCCGTGAATTCGAAGGCAAAGGACGGCTCCACAGCCCGGGCTCTGAATACATACATTATTTGACAAGGTTATGAGTCGACTATGAGGCAGAGAACTTGTTTTGACTTTTTTTCCCCTATTTTTTCATACTTTTTGTCTCCTACTGTAGCAGAGGCCACAGAGACACCAGGTCGTTGGCTTGTTGTCATGGCACACATGAGTTCCCTGGTCTGTCCATGGCTGTAGGCTATTTGGGGTAACCAGCATCATTTGTTGAGTGATATTGTTTTATTTGTGTATGTTTATTGGCCATTCATATGACAATTTGACAGATTTCCCAGACGTTTGAATGTGATTGGCCCCTCTGAGCCAAAATCGACTAAACCTATTCCTGCTCCAGATGTCGTGATTAGTGCACATCTGAAGAAAAGTGCAGCAATTTTCACATGTTCAATTTTACACATTATAACTGCAGGTTTATAGTTGTTGACAAAAAAAACACCGTATTGTCAGATGAATGATTCATTTTGGACACAGAGGCATTGAATTGGGCCACACGTGGGGCGAGAATCCAGGAAAATCTGTCCGTGCAAACCTCCACCTGCAAGATGGAATAATGTATGAAGAATGTGTTGAAGAAAATAATAAAAGTTAACCTATCTAACAGCGCTTGAAGATTTTAGACGTATTTGCTATGCAAAGCATTTAAAGAGCCACACTGGTGCATGCAGGTGATGCAGGTGAAAAATAATAGCAATAAAACTCATTTAGTGTTTAATGTTGGCAGAAGTCATCGGGCAGGTTAATTTCCTCAGTGTGTCATTAGTCCATGTGTGGAAAAGTGAAGTTACTCAGTATTCATGTCAGGGAATATTGATCATTATGATTCAAACTCTTGACCTCAGATAATCTGATGTAAAGCATTTGTCCTCAGTGCAGAACATGGCCATGCACAGAGCATCTGTCATCTTTAAAAGTGAAACTAACTCATCACAATACAGTTCCTAGTCAGGTACAAGTTTTCAAGTCTGCTGATGTTAATGTGATTGACTGGAGGCTCAGCTGATCAAAGTTTAAACATACTTTTTTTTCATTTGGCAGACTCTGATCGCCTCGGACTGTGCCGAGCTGCTTCTTGGGATTTTTTTATTTCCCCAAGGAACCAATTAATGTGATTGGTGTCCTGTCGTTTCAGAGGGAGAGAAAAGGGAGTAAGAGGGAGGATGTTTATGTGTGCGCTTCATAAGCACATATATGGCTCTTTTGTGCATCTGGAAACAGGCAGAGTATGGTAGATATCAGTCATTAAGATAATAGATAGTGAATGGAGTATTATTCATCTTATCATTTTATGATCATTCAGCTTGAGTTATTTTATAAAAATAGTATTTTCACTCAAAAAAAAAAGTCAGCTACCCCTAATTAATGAAATGTGTTTTTATATCACGTTGTCTTCACCCAGAGCTTGTCAGGGTTGCATCGTTAAAAAAAAAACAACCCTTTTTGTATTTTATCCTCCAGTTTGGTTTGGTTGAGCTTGTGAGACCAGCGTCACTGATATGACAGGACACTGTATTATGATTCATCAGTTTCCTCATCAGGCTCCACCACCCGCCGTTATTTTGACAATGTCCCGTCTATGATCAATGAGGAGCAGTTGTGGTCCAGACATTGGAGTGCATGAGACAAATTCTGATGTTCAACAATTGATTTATCATAGCTTTCTTTTTTCACAAACGGGCAAATTGTTACTTTTCCTTTTGTCTCTGGCATCATGTGAACTAAATAATTACACCTGTATATACAGTTGACAGCTAAATGTGGCCCTTCATAAGTGCAATTACCTCCTGATTAGCACCTTGCAGTATATGACCATATGGATATATGGTCATGTTTGACAGACTTGTCATTTGCAATAAAGTCAAAAGTAGAAACAAAGACCCACGAGGAGACAAAGTGATTATTGACTGTCAGTACAACTTCATGCAGGAAAAACACTGAAATCGTTTGCAGAGAGTCCAGAGACAAATTATATTTTTAACCTGTTCATCATTTCACTGCACACGACCGAACCAAATTTACAATTTCTCACAAATCGTACGTATGAACCACACCTGGTGGTCTGGTTTCTATCCTACAAACATCATAAGCCGATAGAGCTACAGATCTACGAACATTTCATTTCACAGGATAGATAGAGCATATGACTTGACTGTAAACATGATGGAAATAATATGAAAAATGAAACGAGTTCCGTTTCATAACGCAGATAAGAAGAGTTATTTTTAGGCTTTCCTGTGCTTTGTGTGTGCAGTGTATTGGTCTGAGCTCTTGAATGCACAATGCACAGAGGAAATGTGATACACACTGACCACGCAGAGCCACAACAGCCCTGCATGCTTGGCACCAGGTTTATGTTTGGGTGCTAAACTCTTTAGTGCTATAATTTAATGTTGATCCCCCCCCACTGACCCCCCACCCCCACCCGCCTGACCCCTCGCTCCCTTTCAATAATTAAAAGTTGACCAACACTCCATAAGGTGCATTGCATAACGCTGTGTTAATTATCACATGCATAATGTGATGTTGCAGACAGCAGTGGTTTAGTGAAGGCACATGAGGGTCGTCTGACACAAACAGACTCAGCCTCTGAAGTGAGCTTCGACAGGGCTGTTATGTATCGCCGCCTTTAATGGGCTCTTACGTACAGGAGATTCATCAAGTAGTGCAGGTGCCTGCAGACACACACTGACTGCCACCACGCTCTGCATCGCAGCGTCTAATTACTTTGCCGAGAAGATGGCAAGGAGGAGACAGAGCAATGTTCAATATGCCTCGCTCTGCCATTTCGAGATGCTTGTTTACTAAAGGTTTTCGTCGATCATAAGGCAGCCAGCAGGTGGCTGGGGAAACGGAACAGAACCGTTCCTGGCACTCTTGGGGTGGATTAATTCTTGTGCGCTCCTAAATTAATTATGACTGATTCACACCCTCGAGTGAATCCCTATTTCTCCCGGTTGATCCTCGCAATCTGTGTAACAGTGGCTCATTCCAGCGTTTTTCTTTCACATGCATTATAAACATACAAGAGTAAAAGTATGAGCGGTGAAAGTACTCGTCAGTAACCTGATGAAACTCAAATACAATCTGGCCTGAGACGAGACACAGCTCGTCAATGCAACATGCAGCTAATGGCTCATTAGCTTCTGATTTAAGGTGCATTTCTCGTTATTGTTGCGTTGCAGTGGCGACGTTAAAGGTGCCCGAGGGCTGCTACGTTGTTTTTGCATCTGCAGCCTTATCTTCTACTCCCAGCCTTTATTAGATATCGGAAAACTGCAACCAATGGCCTTTCTTTCCCGAATGTTAAGTTCCTGTCAATAACATTTTCTTTTCATGTCCTCTGTCCTGAGGCACAACTCATTGACAGTAACAGTGTCACTGATGGTCCTGTCCTTTCACCACAAAGGACCCATCAAATGCCGACCAATGCAAAATTGAATTATGCATGCTGGGAAGTAAAGGTTTAAAGTAAAGTTTGACAGTGCGGTTATACTGTGTTTATTTGTTTTCAAAGCTAAAAGTGGTTTATTATATTACCTATGGTGACTTATGAGTCTCTATATTTGGCTGCATTAGTTCTTTTTACTCTTTTTACTAACTTTATCTACCTGAAGATTTCAGGATTTGACGAACACCAGTGATTTTGAGTGGATTGTACAATTTTACCCAACAAAAAACACCTGTGGTGCAGCTACTTTTTCAAAATAAAGCTCCTGTGCCTTTTTACAAACAAGACACCAACAAAATTCAATTTGCTTTTGGTGAGTCCAATTGATCCCACTTGGATTGAATTGTAATCCAGCACAGGATTTTCATATTATATACAATACTGATGTGGATAATTTCAGCTTGTGAATACATTGAATGGCCTCTGCTGGGAAAATGCCAAACAAAACAAGTGTGTGCCTTTAGCTCGTCTACTCGGCTTCTGTCTCTTCAGTCCAAACTTTAAGCTTAAATTTACTATTAAAGAAATTATACTTTTTTTTTCACTCTTTTTTTCACTCTTTTATTTCCCCTTGTGACTAATTACATCATTTTAACAATCTTACTGAGGCAAAACAGCTCAAACCACCAACACAAACACACTTTTTCAAAGAGCTAATTGTCTCATGGGAGACATGAAAATGAGGTAGTGCAACAGCTCTTGTAAGACGCCATTCACTACTCACAGCACAGGAAGTTGCTGTTTGAGTTGAATAGCTGTGAAAGTGAAGTATGACATGCTGTTTGTGCCATATGTTTCACAGCTCTGTCTACAACCCCTGAATGGTCCCGTTGATTACACTATACACATTGTTAACCACATGACTACAGCATCCGCCCTCCACAGAGCCAATGCCTGAAGCTCAGCTATATTTATGCGTTTTCTTTTTCTTTGAGATACAATAAACGATATCTTTTGGTATTACTAGGGTACTCATACTTTAAACTGGCTATATCAATCCTGTTTTACTGATACATTATAGATTAAACAATGAATTTATGGGTAACATGGGTAAAATGATGAAAAACCCTGAAGCTGACAACCGGGTTTTTCACCATTTTATCTTTTTGTGCTTAAAACATGGTGTTTTTTTATATCATCCTCTCCATAACACGACAGAAGTATGCAACCTGTGCACGCACAATACAAAATGAGTGGGCTCTGCCATCTATATCCACTCAGACAATAGGTATATATCAGAGAAACTTGATAACAAAGCATTTCTGAGGCTTCCATCTGCATCATTCACAGTATAGAGCTGGGGACCACTATAATTTGTGCTGCCATTTCCATTTAGAAAGGTTAGTCACATTTCCAAAACCACTGTCCCCAAGCACTACATCTGTCTCTCTCAAACCGCAATTTATCGTACTGGGCAGCCTCGTCTTTTCTGCTCCACGCCGTCATGAGAAGCTGTAATTCTCTCTCAGTATCCTCTGCACGATCTCTCTCACTCTCTTTCTCTCTCTCTCTCTCTCTCTCTCTCTCTCTCTCGCGCTCTTCTTTCTCTCTCCCCTCCACAAAGAACCAAGCTACGGCAACTTGCATACAAAATAGCTGACTCAATCATCCAGCTGCATAATCAAGATAAGGGAGACGGGGGGGGGGGGGGGGGGGGGGGGGGCGCGGCGGGGGGGGGGGGGGGGGGCAGGAGAGGGGAGATGTGAAGGCTAATGCATGAGGCAGCTTCAGCAACAGCAGCCAAATGAAGGCGTTTTCAAACACCGACAACCAAAAGTTGTCAGATGTTGATTCGCAGTGACAATCAGCTGAGGTTGAAATGACCAGAACAAGGAGCGACCTTCCACAATTAGGACACTTGCAGTTCAGTCACACAAGTCGGATGTTTCAGCTTTATGTATGAAGTGCTTTCGTCTTGTCACTAAGGCATTAAAACGTTGGTATCAGAAGCAGAAGACATGATACAGCACACCCACATCCACAGTGCAGCTCAGTGGAAATCATCCTATAGGCTTGTCATTTCTTTGGCTGTGACCGCAGGTGTAGATTATATTAAAGCTGGCATCGTTTCAGCATTTTCCCACTGCTATGCTTTGGACAACAGACCACCACCCACTCAGCCACACACCTCCTCCTCTCTTTTTACAGAGAATTCAGGAAATCTTCATTTGTGTGAAAGACGTCTGAGCTGGCTAAACATTTACTGGAAGTCACTCCAGTTTTGTCTTGTAAAAAAAATAATGATAATAATAATGAAGAAAATAATCGTTACATATGAAGCTCTATGCTGTTTGGATAAATCAACACGTCGAGGTTGCAGGTTGCAGTATGCATCTCCAAGACAGATGGCACGAATGCAGCAAAATCCCCAGCTAATCTGAGTGAGGCTGCACAGGGCTACTGTAGCCTGTACTGTAAGCACAAGACTGTGTAACAGTGCCTCGCACTTATCGTTTAATACTTGTACTGGAACTCGTATGACTCATGCAGCTTGTCATGACTTAATGCTCAGGTGTGTACCTGGTATCGTGTCGACATGGAGCTTTGGGGCAACTAGCTGTCATTTAATGACTCTGTAGGCTTTTTCTATTCATGTATGTTGATAATGAAATGTACACAGGAAAGGTTAAGTTGGGTTTAGTTCTCAGCTGCATGTGAACATATATCTGTGTGTGTGTGTGTGTGTTTGTGTGTGTGTGCGTGTGTGTGTGTGTGTGTGTGCTCGATGAGAGATAAAGTTGCTGGCTGCTGGGTGAAGCGAGCGGGGACGGAGCTGTCCGCGGTGCTGAAGCGACCTCTCACGCGGGCGGTGTTTAGTGGACGTTGACACTCGCAAAGTGTCTGTTCTACTTGTCAAGTCCCGCGTCTACACAACAAACCCACATCTCCTATAACCTGCCCCAGTGTGTAGATACATGAATTTTCACATTCGTCAAACTTAATTAATAAAAAAAGGGGGGTGGGTTAAAAAGACTATTTGCACGCGCCATCAAGCAGAGAGAGTCACCTCACAAACCCGCTGACAAGTTCAGCCTGTAGTATTCTACAGACTGGATGTTCACTCAGTGCAATTAGATTGGTTCTTGTTGTTGTTGTTGTTGTTGTTGTTGTTGTTATACAGTAGTACTGAAATCTCCTCTTACCTCGGACGCGCAGACTGAGGTTCAAACACAAAAACACAAAAACACACAAGCAGCATCAGCGGGGACGTGAACGCAGCGTCTCCTACCTGCTCGCAGATCCGCGGAGAGAAGCGCGTCCTCCCGGCGCGAGGCTGTCGGATCAGTGTAAGTCACCAGCAGCTCGGGACATTCTCACCGAGCCGGGGCTTCACATGTTCTGTGAGGTGGTAGACAATCATCAGCATCATCAGCATGAGAGGAGTGATAAGAATAATAGTGGTGATAAGAATAAGAAATAAAGAGAGAGAGAGAGAGAGAGAGGGAGAGAGAGAGAGAGAATCCCAGTTGTGGTGTTTTCTCTGTGAAGACGCACAGAGCAGCGTCTGACTGCGTCAAAGATCCGTTTAACGGTGATTGAATTCAGGGCTGAGCTGCTCTCAGCTTCAGTCCAGTCCCCCCCCACCACCACCACCACCGCCACCACCCTCCACCCCCCTCCACCCGTCACACCGAGAGCTGACACCGGCGTTTCACCACCACCAGGAGGCGGGGGACAGTGGGCGGCTGCGGCTGCGGCTGCGGCGGGTCGCTCGCGCGGTACCAGCGGATCAGCTGGTGGAGCGCGTGTTGATCCTCCGGTGTCTCCGAGAAGCAAAGTTTAAATCTCATAATAAGATTGTTTGTCACCGTGAGGCTATAAACGGTGTGTGTGTGTGTGTGTGTGTGTGTGTGTGTAAACACACGCACCAGTTGCAGGTTAATGAAGACGCTCAGAGTGACAGGTCTCAGTGACGTCACACGGTCCGTGCTCACCCACCAACAAACTTTTCCTCCTCTCTCTCTGTTGTTTTTGTTTTTGGTGTGGGCGTTCGATTTGCTCAGTGTCACAGTCCGCATGTTTTAATGCCTTCTTGAATGACAGGTGATGTTTCTTTTTCCCAGAGCAAAGTTCAGCTGGTCCGACCAGCAGGGGGCCCCTTAATATTCAAAATAAGAGCTTTAAAATGTCAGGGTAATACTGTTTAGAAACTACTGGGTGCCCTAATTAAGAAAACATTATAATTAGTGGAGTGAGGCTGTAGGACTGTGCCTTCTACGATAAAAATCCATCAGTATTCCAGAACATTTCTGTCGTGGCCCTGTAGTAGGCTATGATGTTGTATGACAGCACACACACACACACACACACGCACAGCATTATACATGAGAACCATTGATCAGTCCACACAGACGAGGAGCTGTGTGTAAATTTCCGGGTTTAATGGAGGGGGTGTGGGGGAAGGGGAGGAGACAGGCTGCCACTGGAATAGACCATACTTCACTGAAGAGGTCAGGACTCGGTCCCTGTGATAGTAAATCAATACACATCAATGATAAATGATTGAATCCAAGAACCTTTAGAATATAAACCCCCATCCATCAGGACTTATACCCACGCGTTGTGGCGCGGGGCGGTGCTAGTAACATGTTTAAAATGTTATTTGAATTCGTGGTGACCAAATGGCGCCAGTCCTCTGTTCCTTTCTTTTCTCTTTCGTGTACGTGTGTCAACAAAAATCCAAATTATGGGAATGATAATGGCATTCCTGGTGAGGTTGACAAAACATGTACTTGGACACAATGAGAGGAAAAAACAGCTAAAGACACAAAGACTGAAATCTGATGTGCACCTCAAGGGTTAAACCCTTATAGTCTAAACGCAGGCCTGGATGTAATTTATGGAGAGTGCAGCCTGATGTGCTCTGTAATGACGTAGTCTGGGGGATGACCCGGACAGGCCGGGAAGCGGCGGCCAGCCTTCGGATGCTCCTCCCTGAGTGGGAGCGAGTGTTTGTGTGAGGACTTGGCACAGACGCTCGTCTCACTGCAGCAGTCGCACTGGAGCTGTGAGACGTGGACATCCTGACGTCCTGGCCCACTGCAGCTGCAGCACTGAGACTCACTGACACACCGTATCACGCTATATATTCAGTATGGACGTGACCCCACACACAGACACTGAGGCCTCTGCCACCCCCCACCTCCACCCCCACCCCCGAGATTTCACAAAATCAAAGTCTGATAAGACCCACACTGCCAGAAAAACAGAGAACACACGCACACAAAGGCACGATGTCTTATTCAGTGAAACTGCTTCTATTCTATAAAATGAGAAACATATCTTCCTATATATGTATAAGTTAATTTTTTTTTCTTTGTTTTTTTCTTTTTACCACTCCGACATAACATGAAGACTCTGCACCTTTCAGCCGAGTGCAGCAGATGGCAGGGGCTTAATGGGGTTTTATAATGAACCTTCCCAGCTGAATTTACCTCGGGGGCACAGTTCCCTCTGTGTTGTCCAGGTATGAGCCTGATTCCCAATGGACACAACTGCCTTTGTTCATAATAAACAAACAATTTATAATGCACGAGGTGGGTAGGCATATATGAGAGTATATGTTATGTGTGAATATGTGGTGCTGTGTCGTCTTGGAACTATTATCTGGTTTATTTGGTTTCGGGGTTTTCGGGAAACGTTATGTGTAATAAATACACATGGTCCCAGTCAGAAATAGGTTTGTCTACAGTTAACATTTAACCCTTTTGCTGTCATTTTACCATCAGCTTCCAGGTATATTAATTTAAGGCTGCACATTAAGTTCAGCTTAAACGCAGCAGTGTGTTTGTAAGTTTATTATAATCTATACATGCTTCATGCTACATTTGATTACTGCTCCAGCAAAGACCAAAGTTAATGTGCTGCTCATTTTCTGGATGACTTTTTCACGAACCGTTGAGCAGAGTCCGAATATTGTATTATATACAACAAACTGTTTTCTCATTTTTTTTTGTTTGTTCGTGTTCTCACACACATCCAGTATTTAAACACAGACATTTTAAGTTGAGCAAACAGATGTTTTATAATGGCAGACACGAACTTGAATTTGAAATTTACTGAGAGCAATAAATCTTCCACTCTATCTTCCACAGAACCTCAGTGGAAATTGATCAGAAGATTAGAGGCTTTGCTCAGGTGCTGCTTTACCTAACGCCGGTTGAAAACAAGTAGGATACAGCTGTGCAGGGCGAGACCAACAACACCATGACACTTTTCATCGAGTAAAAGTGTGTTGAAAGTTGATTTTAGGTGTTCGAATGGTTTTTGTTTCAGTTTTGTGTGGAAGAGGACTGGTAACTGGTGGCCTCCTGGAACGTTGGAGAAAGTGCTGCAAATAAGGAGATTATATTGTTATGTCATGTCACTAAATGGTCCAGTCAGTCTGGGTGGAGCAGAAAGGATAGGTGGAATGTATTATTCAAATCCTTCATTTACTGGCTAAGCCAATTTGATGCTGAGGCAAGTAGCAGGGCCGGCAGTAATTCAGGGGGAGTCGACGGTGACTGCTGGTTGATATAATGGAATATCTGCTGTCAGTGGAGCTCAGGAGATCCATCTTACCAAGCCAGGCAGTGTTATGCTGGAGAAACAGGAAGCTGCACTCAGAGGTGCTTGTTGCCATTTAACAGGCCCTGCAGTGTTACACACCGTTTTTTTTTTATTGTCCTCACAGCAACACACAAACACGGTAAACACATGGGAGTGTTGCAGCTGTGTGATGTGATGACACATGATGTGGCGTTCTGCAGTTGTTCCTACAGTCCTGCAGACAAATGGTCGTGCAGTGAGGAACAGTTACCTGAACCTGATAAAAATAATAAACAACAAACCAGTGCATTATATTTTAGTTTTAGAATACACTGTACTGTATGTATAGGTATGTATGGTCATATCATGTCAGTTGATTATTATAACTGATGCATTTCCATTCAACTGCTTTGAGATAAGATCATTTTCACTTTCTCTTATATTGAAGGCTGTATCCAATTAGTGGTTCCTTATTTCTGCTGGTAATTTCCTCGCCTATTCAGCTTATTGTTTGTAAGAGAAAGAGGCGATAGAGGCCCAGTGCTCAGCATAATGTCTTTAAAGTTTTTGTTTCGTCCAAAATATCATTCTGTCAAAAGCTGGACGAGCTTTTGAATTGGCTCTCTAATGGCTTTTATCGAAAACATCGGGAGGACAATGGCCAGAGGCGACTGGAGGACAAATTGGAGCAATAAAAAAAGGGAAATATATATATATATATTTATATATATATATATATGTATGTAAGCTTTGGATGAACCTGTGCTGGACTGACCAAATAACTGCAGCGGGTTCAGGTTATGCTGAAGAATCATTTGCATAAATTTGCTATGTGTAGAGCAACGAGTGGGACAAAGCTGCCACACACATCCCAAGCCATGAGCCGTTTGTGGGAGTAGCATTTGCATTCAGTTCAATATTAAGTCAGCACAGATGAACTGAAATAATGACTCATCATATATGTTATATGCTACAGGTTCGTAAAAAGTTCTGACAGGGTTTCTTGCAGTATTTAACGGGCAGGCTGTTGTTTTGTTTTGCTGAGGTATCAGAAACGCATCGACTGAGACAAAGAGATCGCTGCAGATTTGATCCTCTTATCAGTGGCTCTGTGGGAGAAGTGAAGTAGCTGGTGCTAAAGCGTTACCCTCGGTGAAATGTATTGTCACTCCTGCCTGTATCTGCTCACATCCCACAGGCACGGTGTCGGTTTTACCCCAAGTGCCAAAACAGAAACCACGAATAACAAAACAAAAAAAACAAAAAAAAACAATGTGAGCTTCATGCATTCAGAATTCTGAAAATGCACCTCCTCTGTGTTTCCTGTGAAGATATCTGACAGCTTGATCACCAGGAGAAACAGACAGCTCACGCCGGAGAGCAGAGCGTGGGCAAACTCAGGCAACACTCAGCGAGGAGGGCCGGGGCCCCGTGGTAGCTGCCTCAGCGTGACCGCTGGGATAAACACACCACCCACACTCGCAGCCTATCGAAAGAGACGCTGTTATTCCCGCAGCGGTGACACGCAGCTCGTACCCCGTGACTTTGTTTGGAACGAGGTTTATTTATGGTGTAGACGGAAGAAAAGGCTGATAAGAAAATACCTGATTCTGGTGCTCTCAGCTCTCCCAGCTGAGTTGCCGTGGTTTGGGTTGAGGGTTGGCCGCCCTCGCCGGGAAATGGAGCTCTATGCCTCCAAATAGTTTCCAGCCTATAATGATACTTTTACAGGGAATGCACAGTGGGGTTATTTTGACAGGCAATGCAAGACATATATAATTAAAATGGCTAAGTGCCCGAGTGCTGGCTTTGGCCATATTTTACTTACTACGCCTTCTCCATCCATTAGCTTGGAGGCAAGAGGGAAAATAGTGTTATACCCATATCTTACACATACAGTGGCACAGAGGAGGATGGCGATGCATGATTCAGAGGCTTGTTCAGCCTTGTAGGCTCAATTTGTCGACTGTCAGCAACTACAGTGATCTGACACGGATTTAGATTTCTGTGACAGATTGGTCTAATTTGAATAATGGGATAATTTGACGGAATGCAGACTACTGGCTTTGCGTGTCCTTCCCATCAAGTTGTTGCCGGTGGGTTCAGGTCGATGACGTACATTTGCTTGGAGTGGTCTAAAATTGTTGGCACCCATGAATTTTGAGAGCTTCATTTAGAATATCTTCATATATGCGTGCAAATGGAACAAGTTGGTATAGGCAGGATATTATTACATGTAATGTCATCATAAATGTTACCGTGGCTGTATATGAAGGTTTTTGCAGACATTAGTCTTGATTTGGTTTTTTATGCCTTTTGTTAATAGTATCGCCTGCATGCACCGTTTAGTATACAGCGTATTTTATTGGTCGAGTCTCTCCATGTCGCTCCAGGTCAGTCTGAAGCTCTTCAGATGCATAGTTTTCGAAATCATCCAAACTAACCTTTAGACTCCACTCCAGTTTTATGACAGTGAAACTTTGTGATAGCATGACAAACAAATAAAACCAGTATTAAAATTATACAAATTAACCCATGGACAGTCTGGATTTTGTCTTCTGTGCAAAAGGGTAAAATCATCATTCATTTATGTATAAATATTATCAATCAATCAATCAATTTATTTGTACAGCCCATATTCACTAACTGCAATTTGCCTCATAGGGCTTTAGCAAAGTGTACAGGGTGTGACATCCTCTGACTTACACCCTCAGCAAGGGTGAGGAATAACGTCCAAAAAAAACCCTTTAATAGGGGCAAAAAACAGAAACAGAAACCTCTGGGAGAGACTCATGTGAGGGATCCTTCTCCCAGGGAAGTGCAATGGATGCCACGTGTACACAACAGATATTAGCTAGATAGATAACAGATATTTATTGGCTCCGTTTGATAGTAATGGAACATGACATGCGAATAGAAAACCCAAATTTTGCTGCAGCCCAAAAATAAAATACAAAATTCGCTGACCTAAGCAGCTCACCCCGAGGCTCGGACCCACTGATGAACGGCGACTGATTCGTCTTAATGTTCTGCCTGTCGGCTTGCGGTTCACGCCCATTCCCGCCAAAGTCCAGCCAAAAATAATTAACTTTTTTTTCCCCAGAAAGTCCTGCTTACGAGAAATTGTGGTCGACCAATAGCCTGCAGGATCATCGGATGTCATGCCTTGCTGTTGAAGTCGTCCCTGAGAGCAACACGTGGGATGTGTGGCAAACTCATCTGCTGGCAAAGGAAAAGAATTAAATCAGCTCTTTTTTGCCCTGCATGCAAATGTATTTTTTGTTTTTAGCTTGTCAGAGAAACTCATTTAACTTCATTAAAACGGTGCCAATAACTGTGCCCCGGATACATTACTATTATGCAAGTTTTGTTTTTTTATCTCCTTCGTTTGGTGCTTCTCAACTTTTTCCTCAGATATTCTGGTTGTACAGAACTTTCATTAATTTTTGAAGATATTATATTATGTACTTGAAATTCATGGATGCCGATAATATTGACCAGGGCTTTATGGAACAGCAGCTCAGGATGTAGGACACACAATACGACTTCTGTGCATTTGAATTATGCAAATGTGAGAGTCATTTGAATGCAGCACGATCCCCTTCCAGGACCTTTTATTAAGCTTGGCTTCACGCCTGTGAAAGCATGAGATCCTCTGACTCAATGCCGTCGTTGATACAGTCAACAATCCTCTCACCTGTCTGCGCTCACACCGGCAGCCTCTCCGTGCCCCGGAGGGGTAAAAATAACCGGTTAATTATTCATTTTGTGGAAGTGACGCCGCCTTTCATCATTTGAAATGTGTGGAGAAACATCTCAGCTCGACAGCACAGACATCAACAGAGCTGCAGCCGAGTGGAAAGCCTGATGTCATGAAGGATGTGCTGCTCCATCAGGGGCTTTATAACCTTTATCTTTACCGAGTGTCTATTCAATTGTTCGACATTGTAAAATAGTGAGGTTGGGGCATGATCCGACAAAACAATACTATCATATATGCAATTAGTTATACTGGGTAACAGAGATGAGGAAATTAAAAAATAATCTATTCGGGAGTGGGTATTAAATACTGCTGAGTAGCATGAGAATTCTTTTTTGTCAGGGTTTCGAGTCCTCCACGGATCACAAAGATTCAGGTCTTTCATATATTGTTGTATTTTCTTTCTAGTTTGAGAGTGGGATGTATCCACCCCTGATGAGCGATCAAGCTTCGGATCTAAAGCACAATTTAAGTCACCTGCCAATATTATCTTACCAGGGAGGGTGGCCATCAACAGAAATAAGTTCTCATAAAATGATGGGTTATCATCATTGGGGCCATATACATTTACCAAATTGATGTTTTCTTTAAGAAGAATTCCTTGAACCACCAAAAATCTACCAGCTTTATCATAAATAGTGTTATTCACTTGGAAAGGCACCGAATTATGAATTAACACCATAACCCCTCTCGAATGAGAAGGAAAACAGGATGCTAACACTTTGCCTGGCCATCTCCTGCACACTTTCACTAGGTCATCCTTGAGTAAATGAGTCTCCTGAATAAATACTATTGATGACTTAAGTTGTTTAAGCCTGGTAATAACCTGTTTAAGTTTAGTCAGCTTTACCATTCCTCTGACATTCCAAGAAGTAAATTTCAAATTCTTATTTGAAGTCATCTAATCTTAATAATACAACAGATTGTGCAACATAGCATCATATTTTAGTTGTTGAATACACCTATTAAGTAACTCCATGTGTTGTATTGGGAGTGCACCAGAAAAATGTGACACGTTGTAAAAGGTACAAAAACAACAACAAAACAAAACAAAACAGAAAATCTGCCATAAACGAACCCCCTTAGCTGTCAACCTGAACAAGACAGCCCCTCGCTCTTCCCCACCCTCCCCCTGACCTTGGGGTGCAGTTAGGTGCACACCCTGATCCAGTGTAAACAAGGGAGCAGGTAGACCAAACCGAACAGTCATTATAAAGGAACAAAACAAAACACACAGGACAATTGTGTCCCCTGGCAAACTACATAAACAAGTTTAAGAAATGTTCATAATAGTATTACTTGCAGCTTAACTCTCATCCAGGAAAGCCGACAGTATAGTGAATAACCATTACCGTTTCACATGTGTGTTACTGGCCGGCAAAGCCAGCAAAATCAAACTATAGTTGTTATAAGCGGATGGTAAAGGATACAACAGTTCACTTTAGTTAATCTGTGAGTCCTCTGGGTTCTGTAAACCTTGTATGAATTTTTCAGCATCCGCTGGGGAGTCAAACTCACGTGTTTGTCCATCAGACGACACTCGTAGCTTAGATGGGTAAATTATTCCGTAGCGTATGTTCATCGATCTCAGCTGCTGCTTTACCCGGTCAAAACCCCTTCTTCGTCGATGGAGCTCCGCCGAAAGATCCGGGAAGAACATGATCTCCTGGCCGCCACAGATCACTTTGCCTTTGGCCCTGGCCGCTTGCATCATACGGACTTTATCCTGGAAGTTTAAAAACTTCACGATAAGGACTCTCGGTATGGCTGATCGATTAGGTTGCGTCCGGCCGGGCAACCTGTGCGCTCTTTCAATGAGAGGTGGTCTCGGGAATGTCGCTGGTCCCAGCGCCTCGGGGAGCCACTTCTCCAGAAAAGCCACAGCATCATTTCCTTCCATCTTCTCCGGCACGTTAACTAGTCGCAGGTTGGAACGACGAGAGCGGTTTTCGAGCTCGTCGAGTTTGTTTGTGAGGAGAGCCACTTGTTTAGCTAGCACCTCCGTCTTGCCTTTCTCGGAGTTAACGGTGTCCTCAACGCTGCTAATACGCCCTTCTGCTTCATCCATGCGCGCCGAGAAATCCTGCACGTCCCTCTTAACGTCTTGTATCGCTTTTAGGACCATGTCAATCTTTGAGGAAAAGTCATTTCTGATCCCGTCGAGTATCTGAATAACATCCATGTTGTGAGCCACTCCAGTATCTGCTTCCACGTGAACCACGGGGCTAGCATCACCTGTTGCGTTAGCTAGACTGTTAGCATCTGAGCCTTCGTCTTCCTCCCTCGGAGAAGAGTGTGCTTTAGGTTTATTTTGAGCTTTCTTCGTCGGCATATTGTCAGGTATACAGTTATGAGTTGCCACAAACGATAGTAATCACTGTTCATGTAGTTCAAGGAGAGTTTACAGGGTTTTATTAAAATATCGCCAGGAGCTCACAAAAAGACGTGTGCTCAGCTCAACGCCATAACCACGCCCCCCTCCCTTTGTTTGTTTGACCCGAGAGTTGAGTAATCTTTTCATCAAACTCTCTGAAGTGGTAATTTATACACTTTCTAAAACTGTTCATTCAAACTTTTCTTCTTATAACTTTCTCATAGATTGCAATGAAACATTGTTTATCCTACTTTCTTTTTTTTTTTTTAATCACTATATCTGACTCATATTAGGGGAAGTAAACAGTCTGATGTGAGGTCAGAGGTCAGGGAAGTGGTCTGAGGCACACATGCGCGGGATCTGCAACATCTCTCTCACAGTCATTTCAAACAGGGTGTCGTTACAGTGTAGTGTGTCTGCAGGCAGTTCGCAGTGAGGCGCCCACCAGTCTGCATCTGTCTGACTGCAGCCGTGGAGCCTGGGCCTTCCAGCGCCCCATCCATAAGAGAGCTGAGCCCAGCAGGCAGCCCACACAGCTGCTGTGCATACCGACAAAAGGACATCCGCCTACACTCTGCTGCCTAAATGAATCCCCAGCTCACGTAACAGTGAAAAAAATAGCGGAGCATATTGTAAAGTGTATGATCAGTGGAGGCTGGGAAGTGTTGAGAGAAATACTTGCCTCAGTTCCTATAGAACTTTTCATTACTGCAGTGGTGAGGTGGTGGAGTGAAAAGAGGTGGGGTTAAAGGTGGCGAGCCGGTCTGTGTCGTTCTGACAGACGCAGCAGATGAACTCAGATAAACTCCTGCTTCGCTCATGAAGGCCGCAGCGTCTGCGGAGGTGATGGGTGGCGAGCCCGCGGAGTGCCCTCGCACACAGCTGGCACATGTTCCGCTGTTATTGAAGCTACAAAGCAATAAAAAGCCCGACAGTCACACACACATACACACATTTCTGTGAAGTTGACAGGCAGGTATGGTGAAATTTTCACTCGCGTTTTTAATTCAACACAGAATCGTTCACAAACATCGCGTTCATTACTGCTCATCCACGCAGGATTCTCTTCACAGATTCACAGCGACTGCCATTTTAAATGTAAACATCCTGTTTGGAAAATGAAAAATAAAGAGACGATGCATCAGCTGTGCCTACTGGAGTGTCGGTGGGTGTACGGTGTCACACAATGTGGCAGTGCAGGTAGGATACACACTGCACAGGTTGCCAGTCATGGTTATGTTAACACCTGTGGGCAGGTGATCATGATGAAACTGGGGAAATAGCATATTTGTTGTTTCCGTTATCTGATAAAAAATTCATATCAGTTTCATTGATATGATTTGATCATAACTGCAAAGTATATGATCCTGCGAGGGGAACAACAAAAACACAGACTCGTCACAGTTGTCATTTTAGGAGTATTGAGTATTGAATACACAACCTAATCTTAGTGCATGCAAATGCATCACAAAACACATACAACAATTGAAAACAAACGCTTGTAAAGCTATTTCGTTTCATTTGAGGAACAAACTGGTTCGATATATCAGTGATGTTTTGTAATAAAATTATAGTAGCGGTTGTTAACATTTGCTTCACCAGCTAAGCTTTATTGGCCCTTCCTCAGCAAATAGCCACTCACACACAGTTTTGTACAACACAAACTGCGAGTTGTCATCTGGCCGCTCTGGCCTTTATCATCTCATGGTTATATAGATACCGAGTCCTGCAGGGTTTTACATTACATACATAAAGGAATAAAGGCTGTTAATGTCACAGAGAAAAGTGATTTCAGGCAAGAGAGAGTTAAGCTACTGTCACGTAATACGAACAAATATCAGTCACATGATCAGGAATTGAAATAGACTTCACTTCCTGTTTGCACAATCACGCCGGACCCGGCTGTCTGGAAATACAGCTGTGTGCCGTGAGAGATCGTCAGGTGTGCCGTGGGAAATTGTCCAATTTCACTTAATTGGTCAAAAAAATATTTCGTCACTGCAAATGATTGTTTGTGCCTGTGTTATGGCCCGAGGGCCAGGGCTGAATGTTGCCAGATGCATTGATGACATGTCTGCAGACATCGAAAGTGTTGTTCTGGAAACTTTTCGTAACATTCTCTAACTTTTTTTGATTGCTGGTGTGCCACGGGATTTTGTTTAATGTAAAAAATGGGCCGTGGCTGAAAAAAGGTTGAAAAACTTGAACAAATAAAACAAATGAAAAAATTTAATTTCCATAATTCCATTCAAAAAGTTAAACTTTCATAGATTATAGATTCAGGGCCCACAATTTAAACGATTTGAAGTGTTTATTTGTTTATTTTTACATAATTTGGGTTTCCAGCTCATAAAACCCACGAAAACAGGAAATTGAACAACTTTTCCATGATATTCTAATTTTTTGGAAAGGATCTGTATATACACACACATGTATATGTGTATGTGTATATATATACAGTATATTGGACAGATGTTCCTTTGTTGCCATTAAAACTTTGAATAAAATCCCAGAGCAGCTCTCTCAGACCGCGCTCCTCGCATTACATTTGAAATCCTTCCTTCACTTCTTGCCTCCTCGCACAGACGTAACACCAGATTCCTGCCATCCCAACCATCTGTGCGTCTGCCACAGTGCCCGCGCCGCGGCACGTCTGAACTTTATTTTGATTAGGACTGCGAATAGCGGAGATAATCACACATTGGTTTCTGAAAGAGCTGCTCACAGAGGAGCAGACTTTGAATCGCTGGACCCCCCGGCGTTACCGTCGCTGAGTCTGAGAGCCAGAAGAAGCCAGAGGAAACATAAATCAGAGCATCTCTTCTGGCTCCATTAAGCAGTGACTGTAAGCCTGTAAGCCTGCAAAGAGAGCGTTTTTAATAATTACTGTACATTTAAAAGTTGCTGCAACTCACTAGTACTATTCAGTCTGCCAGGAAGAGTTCTGAATACTACCCCGCGCAGCATTTACAATGGAGTCAAATACATATAAGTGCAGCAGCTGGTATATCTGTAATGATCCAATGAGTCATTTGCTGTCGGCGAAACCTACACGCGTGTTACGCCACGTGAAAATAGTAACGTATTTTTCTGAGTGCGTCTTTTGTTCAAACACATTCTCTGGGTGAATGACGACGTCGGTGACATTCATCAAATGCATTTCTCGTGTCACGGAAAGTGGCGTGAATAAACACGGTTTGTTTGTGGTGTTGTGCAGAGAGGATGTTTGAATGCAGTATGAGTTTGGGCTCAGGAACGAAAAACCCCCTCGAGCCGCAGAGACAGAAGCAGCATGTAGGAAGGACCACTGAGATCAGCTCCTGCCTTGTTTCCGGCCTGCAGCCTCCATGTGCGAGGCGTGCAGCATATGGAGGCAGTCGAGTGGAAGAGCCCACCAGCCCCTTCAGCAAATTAAACATCAAGCCCTCTTTTTTATTCCGCATGCGTAACCATACCTTTCTGTTGTACCTGGATAGAAACGAGATTAAAAAGAAAAGTTGACAGTTTTATGAAAAATATTGAAACAGATGACAATATCAATATCAGCCTTGTATGTGTTCGTTAGCCATAAAGCAACAGCAGGAGCTTGTTTGGATTCACTTAGCAGAAACTAAATCAATCTGTCAGTAAGCACCTCCAAATCTCATTTATCTCATTTATTATCATCTTTTCTTTTTTTTTTTTTGTTGTCGTTGTTGTGCAAAAATGTCGCTTTGTGGGATTATTCAGAAAACCCCAGACAAAGTCTTTCCAATCTTCTGCTCTTTGTGTTAAGCTTATATCTTAATGCTGGTGCTAAGATGAAATGAGATTATATAAGAAGCTAGAGGGAGAAGTGTCGAGCTGCCAACTGTCACACAGTGAGCGCCAGCTTCACGCCACTTATTCTGATCTCACTTCCTCACGCCACCGATTTCAGTTCATCGTGGGAATAATTTTTTTTCCCCCTTTGCTTTGCTCAACTGTTAAATGATGTTACTTTTATACAGTAGAGTTAGAAGCAGAATAGTGTGAAACGTCAGCGACCCCGCCACCACTAGTTAGTAACTGGATAAACTGAAGACGCAGGTGTAAATAATGAAGGTCAGAGGTTAAACTGAGCCGGGGCCGTGCTGATCTCCGTCTCCGTCAGTGTCATATCATCAAAACACACAAGATAAGAGGTGATGCCCGCGTTTAAATCAGTGGTAACGACGAGCTTTGTAGGTTATCTATTATCACCACACCATCGTACGCATCAGGTGCACACAGCGTCTAATGGAGCGTACAGCGCAGTAATAATAATAATTAACTTTATCGTTAGGGCACTCCTCCTAACGATGTCACAAAGTGTTTCACAGGAGACTGAAAACTAAAAGTACGGCAATTAAAACGAGATAATCAGTTCATAAATCAGAGTGGAATGAAATAAAGTCATGAGGGCTGTAGGACGCTGCGGCCTCCAGTGCCTCCAGCCTCGCAGTATTGTATAGTATAGATTGTTTATTGTATATTTTAGATTGAGATTATGAACAACAAAGCTAATATTCAGCTGTTCAGTGTTTTGGTAGACTTTCAGTTTACTGGCTCTGACATCAGGTGCCCCCTGAGCGGGGAAAATTAACTGAACACACAAATAAAAGCCATTTTAGTTCCAAGTCGATGGTGGCTGATGGGTAATGTTAGCCATTTGTTCCCGTCCCCATTTCACAAATGCAGCTCCCACGTATTTTGCAGCTGCATCTCTCGACGACACTCCAGGGGAACAGATGTGTTCAAAATGAATTTACAGAGAGAGAGATCTCTGATGTGAGAGAGTTACTTTCTCATTATTGTCGCCGTCATTCAGTCCAGTGCAGAGTCATGAGCCGTAAGATGGGCGCTTTAAAGCCCGGGAACAAACCATTCAAAGTCTTTTCACAGTTAAACAGCATGTAACGGACGGCGCCGTAACACATGAGTAGCCATTATTATGCAAATTGCGCTGCTCTCTTTAGGGGGCTCCATAATTTCATTTTCAATTATACAGTTTTTTTCTCTCTCTCTCTCTCTGTTACCTTACATACACAGCTTCTTTCATTGTTTTTTTGTTTGTTTGTTTTTGAACATTGAATCCGTAACAGTTTGGGCATTAAATTGAAAGTTTCCCAGGATGCCTGGGAGTGTTCGGCCATGCTCGGTCAAACCAAACTCTCATTAAGGGATTCATAAAACCTGAGTGCAAATGTGCGGCCTGCTGATTGCCCCATGTGAGCCTCTGTCTTTTTGGGTTTTATTCACAGTGTAAAAGCAGAATTTCAACCTGTTTGGTTTGCATGATGAAAAATGATGAAATCCTCTTTTGTGGGGCAACAGAATCCATCGCAGGCCTTGATTGGTCTCATGTATTCTGTCAGGCGAAGACACTATCGGCTGTCGATTTATTCCACTACTGTTTATGTGTAATACTAATCCAAAAAAACCCCATAATACATGATGTTGTGACTTTACTGTTGCTGGTAGACTTTGTCTGTTTTTAATGTTGAGGCGTCAAAGGTATGGATTCAGGTATGTAGACGTAACTACCAGTCACTCATTTCCATCCACAGACACTGTGTTCTGACTGCACCGGGCTGGAGGTGACTTTCACTTCACTATTCAGTACAGTGATTTACGAGTTTTTCCGTACGGACGCGCTTGGAGAAGACGTTATGCAGGTCCGCACAAGGTGAACCTGAACATCCAGCGTGAATCGATGTGCGCCCTCGTTACTGGGACAAGCCGCAACACGCAACGCGGTTTATTGTACTCAAATATGGACTCATGTCTACAGTCAGAAATAACAATTATTCAGCAAATAAAAGTCATCTTCCGCTTCTCGTTGTCCATGAATCATCAGCGTTTTTGAAAATCATTTTGTAGAGGGATTCTGTGCGATTGGCTCCCTGCAGTGATCAATAACAACATGTAGGAAACAATAACTAGCTGTACCAGCAGGAAGAGCTATTGAAACAATTAGTCAACAATAAATTCATGTTAGCGTTTGGGATATATATGAATGGGACTCATTGGGAAGCACATGTACACAAACAAATGTGTGGAGTTTCTCAGTGTGGAGGGGTTTTTATTTAACAGAGTGGGAGAGAGGAGGAGAAGAGGCCACATTTGCAGTCATAATTAATGACAGTACAAGCTGTGAACCTTCTGCGTCGTGTCCCTTCACTTACAGCCTCGCATGCAAACTCTGCAATCACTTAACATTCCTTTTTTTTGTTTTTAACCCAAGAGTGCTGTCTGACACTTTCTCAGAGTGACAGTAAGCTCTCTAAGCTGCCGTGCTGCGCTGCATGTGGTGGAGTGTTTTGCATAAGCATTTCATATTATTATAGGTGTGTGTGTGTGTGTGTGTAAGTACCCCAGTGTGTGCTGCATGAGAGTAATAATCAGGCCTGTGTGTTTGTGCTGAGCGGCACTGCTTTGAGTCTTGAGACAGTCACACATGGTCCCAGAGAGGATGAGTCTTACTTAAATCTGTTGTGATGCTGAGGTAAGTGTCTCCACAACATCTGGAGGGATGATGTTTTGGACTCACATCTGGATGGGGCATGTTGGTTCAGTGGTTTGCACATGTGCCTAACACTTGATACACTGGTCCATTGATTCGATGGATGGATGGATGGATGGATGGATGGATGGATGGATGGATGGATGGATTCTTTTGATTCTTTTGCCCCTTAAAATGAAGTGAAATACTTTGGTGGTGTCGTGACCCATCAGGTTCAAACATTAAACACCAGCGAGACTAATGACGTCTCCATCACAAGGACTTTCAGCAGCTCTTTTTGTAGAAAACCTGAAGAACCCATCAGGCTCTTATGAAAACCAGGCAGATATCCATCAGTGACACTTTTTATTTTAATGTTTACCCATTAAAATAATAAAGAACCTAATTAGAACTTGGATATCCTGACTCTTAGATACAGTTGAAGTTGAGTCCGTCTCATTAAAACCGCCATCAGCAATTCATTAGTGCAACTGAATGGGTATTATTCAATCTTTAAAGCACAAAGCCAGGAGGCTCTTTAGTTTAATACCCAGCAAGGATTGCATTCTGACCGCTATAGTGTTTCCACGGAGAAAATAAAATACCCATTAACCTTTTATATTCCCCGGTGCAAACGTAAGAGTTGGATTCGTAGACTCAAGTGATCTTAGACCCTGTCGTTATGCACATGCACAAAAACCGACTTCATTAAATTCCCTCATTTACATGCAATCAATCTGTGCAGCAAGCCGTTCAAGAGCATAAAGGCGAGGTGGACAATATATGAAGGGGACGATATTGTCTTGACCAACAAAGGGACGATATTAATCAGTCCTGAGGTGGGTCTTTTTTCCTGGCTGCAGGTCCAGCCCAGATCTCTATCTGGAAACCTTCTGCTACAGCCGACTGGAGACACGAGGAAGTGAAGCTGAGCTTTTACCGCATAAAGAGGATAGATAATCTTCTCATAAAAGAAAAACAGACTCATTATTTTGATGAGAAACAGCTGGTGTGCTGCCAATTAGTTGCTGAATTTACATTATTAGTGAAAATTCGCTGCCGGCAGTGATGAGGAAAATTGGCTCTCAACAAGACAGGCTTCCCTGTCCACCTCGCCACCACAGAAAGTGTTTACTTTGGCAAAACTTTGGAAAAATACTTTGAAATGTACCTGGGAACAAAAAAAAAAACCCCGAATAAACAAAGCAAGCCAATATTTGAAAGCTGGCAAATCAAGGTGGCAGATGGAGTGAAAAATATGGGATGTGATGACGATCTTTAAAGACAGGTTTGCATTATGGCCTTTTTTTTTTAAACATCAACAAATCTTGAATGTGTGTTGCACAGATGGCATTTTAATTCATTTCAGAGTAGATCGTTCATTCCACTCAATACGTAGAGACACAGTGGGAAGGAGTCTGGGTTGATTCCCACCAAACCTTGAAAGTTAGTTTGCGGCTGATAACGTAGCAGTGCGCGACAGTCTCAGAGGCTAAATGAGAGGCGGGACCTCTTGACCTTTCCATAACTAAACTTCACAAATCTCATTTTAAATTCAGAGGACATTTTGTCTCTGTGAGGGAGGTGACCCAGGTGAGAGGGCACGAGATAGGAAGGCATTTGAAATGATAATTTCATCTGCCGATAAAAAAAGCAATTGTTGTGGTTTAAAGTCATCATCATTGATCATCTGTGCTCATTCAACCTTCAGGCTGTGGTAGAAAGTGATAAGCATTTTTTTGTTAGCATGTTTAGTTTGTCGGCAGGAGCAGGGATTGCTAATCAGATGTCTCATGGGGGGGGGGTTACTCAATGCAATCTTTTTTCTTTTAGTCCGCGGCCTTCTTGGAAGATTTCTCTGTTTTAATTTCATTTTTTACTTGTTTGTTTTAGATAGATAGATAGATAGATAGATAGATAGATAGATAGATAGATAGATAGATAGATAGATAGATAGATAGATAGATAGATTTACTTTATTGATCCCAAATTGGGAAATTACAGTCTTTGTTTATGTGTTGTTTGTTTATGTATAGATAAGATAAGATAAGATAAGATAAGATAAGATATATATATAGCCTATATATACATACACATTATGGTATCACTGACTGTCATGTTGGACTATATCCATTTATTCACCGTGTCTGTCTGGTTTATGTCGTCACCCTGCTGTTGCCAGGCAACCGGCAGAGACGACACATTTCTAAAACTGTTCGTTTAATTTTCGGAACTTTCCGTGCCGAACATTCAATACCAGTCTGATTTTAATGAACTTTCCCTCTGCATAACGCTCGATAAAATACTGGGTGAAAAATATGTCACAGAACCACAGAGAACCAATTTTTGTGACCGGCTCCCTGCATTTTTATGCTCCTATCAAAAGTGATGTTGTGATAACAGTACATTTTTACCCATTGAAATGGTTCCTGCAGCCTGTTGCTCATAAAAGTCCTGATAGGTTGTTATTTCATTGAACACATTTGAAAATGTGATTTATCCCATCATCTCTATGGGCTGTTATTCACATTACACGTGAACATTTATTTAAATTAGATTGCATTGTCAAATGATAATGGCTGACATCAACAATGTCAGTTTGTGTCAGTGTGGGAGAAAGACACAAATCATGACCCTTCACATAAGAAAAGACTGGGTTTCCTGTAGAAAAGCTGAAGCTCAAATGCTGAATATTTCACAAAAAGGTTTCCTAAATTGAACATTCAGTTAAATCCTACACATAGGCTTTGCCAAACTAAATATTTAACTCAATCCCAAATTAAAGTTTTGCTAAACTAAATATTTAACTAAAGTTAAATGCGGAAATTGTCAAACTAAATATTTCACCAACTCTTAAAAGTGGATCTTGCACATTTTACCAGAGGAGTTTTATCTACTTTCTTTTGCAGTAATTTCACTTTTTTAAAACAAATAAAAAAGTCAAACTGGATGTAGTGGTTAGTGAAGTTAGTGAAGTTAGTGAAGCGAGGCTGAATAAAGCAATTATTCTGCAGTAAAATATAACAGGCTCCATCAAGTCCTCCACTGATCAGTGGCACTGACGACCGACAGTGTTTTTTTCATTACATCTGAGAGAGACAAAAAAAGACAACATGTAAGTATCCACGTCCGTTATGCAGCTCTTTGATTTTGATAGGAGCTTTTATACATTTTGACCCCAAAACAACATATCGTTCTTCTCTTAAACAACAGGCTGCTTTGAGATTGGAGGCCGCCTCAGGCTTTTCCACGCAAGAGACTTTAATTAAAAAACACTTATGTGCCTTTTTTTTCCCGTCCACTGATGATTATGTTGAGTGTCAGTCAAAAGAACTAAGCCCCATCCGCACTCACATGAGCCACATTCAGTCATAAACATTTATTCCTCTTATGTATTCACAACACACGCATCATTGTGGTCACAGAAAGGGAATTAAATCAGTGTACCTTAACATTACATAACATTTTCCAATGACATCTGGGCAGACGTTGGATTTTTGCTTTGTGCATCTCTGCTCTTCCTTTCTGTGTGAATAACAAAGCACTTTTTTTTTTACATCGCCATTGTGTTGTTGTAGCTGCAAAAAAACCATAAAAACAATATCATAATTATACCAGATTTGTTGTGCGAAAACGATAATGCTGTTTTTAACGTGGCGCCGCAGATGATGCTTGAATATTAATGCTCAGTCAGTGTCCATCAGCTGGGGGCCGGCATTTCTGAGAGGACCATGGTCAAAAACACAGCACTCCCATTTTAACTGGAGTTAAAGAAGGAAAACAAAATTTGTCCACAGAAGGGAAAAGTCAGGACTCGGAAAAGTTCAGTCTTTGTAGCAGCCACACAATCTCGGTGCTGCAGAATCAGAGGTTTCTTCTCTTGTTATTATAATATAGTCTCTTTTAACATTTATATATATATATATATATATATATATATACATATATATATATCCATCCCCATACCCTTTCTCTTTCTCTCTGTGCTCTGAGGGTTGGGGTCTGTAGGTACTTTGGAAAAATCTTATCCAACTTCGAATGAGTTACTGTGCATCAGGTGTGGAATAAAAAAAAAAAACATGACATAGATATTGGATGTGTCTCTTCACCTGACCTCTGTCTGGGAACTCAGCTGCAACCTGCACCAAAAAAAGTCTCGATGGTGCCAACAGTCCCGTGTTCCGCAGAAGTAGTCAGGACCCTCTGATCAGTACGAAAAAGAAATAAGATCTGAGACGGTGCTGTTTCATCAAAACATCTTGTGCTGCTCTGTATGAGATCTGAGGTTTAGTTCCTCATAGTGACAGACTGTGCATCTGTTTCAATTCCCACGAAACAATAATATTCTCTACAGTTGTTTTCTTTTTATTTGGGCGATGATGGATCACCCGTCCTCAGCACCGTAAGCACGCAAGTTGCTTTTTATTAGTTTTCACTCTCAGTCGTCGAGACCGGGGTTCGGAGAACTCAGACAGAGACTTAGTGTACATGAATGTTTATATCCTCTGAGTTCTATCAGACATTTGTGGCACGATGAGGTCACCCATCCAAACCAAAGCATAAAAAAAATATATTTGAACCTTTTAAATTTCTTATTAAATTGAATTCTGTGTGTATGATTTATATTTATATTAAATTGTGAGCCTGCACTTGACCTATTCCTGTAAATGCGGGCATGCAAATCCATTTTGTCTCAAAAGCACAGACAGTAGCCCACAAACTCTGCAGACTCTCATCTCCAAGGCATCTGGGCCTCACTGCAGTGTCTCTTTGCTTTCTCCTGTGACGTTATACAGTAGATAATAATAATAATGATAATAATAGTGGTGATGCTCAGCAGCGAACGCACAAAGACATAAATATAAACACACCTGCAAGAATCCAAAGCGAGGGACACGTTCTCCTCATCTCGCCCAAACGCCAGTGGACATACAATCACTGTGCTCTTTAAAAAAAAGACTGACTCAAATGAAAATCCAGAGACCACTGTTATTATGTGCTGGTGCATATCTGTGCACCAGCCCACACAGTGTCGAGTTCACGGTCCACAAACACAGTAAAAAGTCCCTGAGTGCAGCCTCACACAATGGGCCACCTCAGTAGGATTCATACCCCCTTTTTTTTTATTGATGAAAGGTTCATTAAGGATATGCATGCAGCAAATTAGCAAAGGCCACATGTGTGGGACGACTTCCTCTTCAGCATTACTGTGTTTGTATAGGCTTTCGTTGATGGAGTGGGTTCCCTGACAACTTGATGTGCCGCCAGTAATTCTCCTAAATTGTCCTTTTGGATTAAACCCAAGACTGAAGCCCAGTAATGCCTGGACTATATTAAAACTGGGCTTTTTAACCCTTTGGCACTGTTTCAGCTTATGCAATAGCTAATCACTGTGAGTGCTTAAGAGTTTATTAGGATGCCTCCATACTTTAAATATCATGCAAGGGCTGCACTGATGTGCAGAGTGAGTGTGCCAACCATTACTGCCCTTTATATTATCCTATTTATCTGCAAACACACTCATCAGTTCAGAGCATCTCCAGCAGATGAGCAGCTCCTCTTTGTATTTAACCCCCCCTGACAGGGAGAGATAACCTGATGCACTAATATTAGCACGACTTATACACAAACCTAGGAATTCACATCATATTACAACAATCAGTGTGCCATCACACACGCTTTCTCACACTGAAATAGGTTTTTCATTACTGCTTTTTTTTTTTTAAGTTTTCATACGTTTCCATTTATCGTTTACGCTGAGAGATCAGACTGTCCAATCAGATATCTGGAGGCTACATTCTCAGGTACTGCTCTTAAAAATAATACCTGCAAACACGGGAGGGCAAACAATTTGTAAACTGTGCTGAGTCACATTTATCATACACACTCGACGTATCAGTAAAAAACAAAGGATGCGTTTGTGCGATGTGTTACTGCTGTATTGCTGTGTGTGTGTGTGTGTGTGTGTGTGTGTTTCTGACCACAGCCTGCAATATCACCCACCCAGTGGGAGACCAGTTTTTTTTGTAGCGCTACAGTCGTTGCAATTAAAAGAAAACTGTGCTCTGTTTTGTTTTGTGTGGTCCCCACACAGTCGGATTCCACAGCACAGTGTGCTCAGAATTGCGCCCCCAGTGCTTATTGATGATACAACAGTGTATACACGTCCCCCACAGGGTCATAATAATGACAGAGCACTTTTATTTTGATGGGCATTTATGTAATAAAATGTATTTTGGAATCGTAGTCGCCGTCGGGTCTGGGTCATTTTCAGGAATCTGAAACCTCCTGCCTCCTCCTCCTGTTTCCACACTGTCGCTCTGTGAGTACTGTGTATTCCCACTGCAGACGGAAATATGGAAGGAAAACAATCCACATCAACTCAATAAATAAAAACAGTTGAAAAGACTGCATTGGGATTAATGATAACTGTTTTAGCACAGAATAACAATACAGTCGTCAAATCACCGTAATCATCGTGATCCCATATGCCTCAGTCTTTTGAAAACCCCTGATTCAGACTCATTTTCATTTTCATTTAATAATAATAAAAAAAAAGAAACCTTGCTCTCGTTCCCTTGAGGCTTTAGATTTTGGATCAAATAATTCACTGAGAAATGTGGTTTGAGGGGCTGCGGCGGAACGGGGTAGATGTAGGACGCGTTTCGCAGAGGCTCC
>JAFBJQ010000213.1:323666-413066 GCA_016785345.1 Trinectes maculatus | reverse complement strand
ATAGCGAAAGAAAGAAAGAAAGAAAGAAAGAAAGTAAGAAAGAAAGAAAGAAAGAAAGAAAGAAAAAGAAAGAGAAAGAGAAAGAGAAAGAGAAAGAGAAAATTTAGTTGAAGATGGATGTAGATGAAAAGTTAGGGGGAACCAAAGCATTCGATTCTATACTGCAACTAATTATATATATATATATATATATATTAATATATTATATATATTATATACATATAACATGATATTGCTGAAAACTGCAGAGTCAAGTTCCCTCACACACAGTAGAGCTAAACACACACACACACTGATTTAAATGACATCATAGAACACACACAAACTGATGCATAAACAAATGGACAAAGAACGAAGGGTTTGTTCTGATAGAGGAACCTTGACTTGTTATCACATTAACATGATTGTTTGTGGTAGATATAGGTCATACCATTTTTCTAGCCGTGCAATCGCTGTGCCATTCATGATTTGTGAGAGTTAACTCCTCAGGCTGTAAACACTCAAACTGTTCAATGTGTTTTCAGCAACAGGCTAAAACAGCAGCCACTCTGGTGGTTATTCCATCTCCACAGGAAAATGACTGTTTACTGAATGCACACAATATAGCAAATTAACTGTGATCCATCTTTAATCACATGACCATTGTGCAAAAACACACCACAGAGGGACACTTAACAATTGCAACAGCAGTGCAGGCGAAATCACCTCGACACATCCTGGGTCACGTTTCAAAACAAGCACACATGATATGGAACACATGGTTTCTCAGAGTATTGTCCAAAACAATCAATTAAAAAATACAATACGGCTTTTTCACAACAGCTTTACAAATTACGTTAGTAACACGATGGAACTATTTTACTAGTCTCCTTCTGTGGCCACAAGCTTTATCTAATATCAATCTGTTCTCCAGGAGTAAACGGAGCTGGACAAGGTCACACAGGTGTGCACTGAAATCTGCACTTCTGAAAGTGGCAGTATAGTACAGACCATCCAGAAACTAAAATAATCTTGGACTATATGGACCCAGAGTTGGCCGGTGCAAAGGCCAAGAGAGCCACAGCAGACATAACACGCGGCTCCTATATCCAACAATAAAAACCAGACCAGTCAAATAATATCCAGGACATGCAAGATCTGCACAAGGTGGAGAACAAGTAGAACGTTCACAGAGAGGTCAGACCTCAAAGCAGGCCGTGAGGAAATCCCCCAAAACCTAACCCCTCACAAAATCCAACTGCAGGCCAAACACCACTATCAACAGCAGTGCAGCACATGTTACACCGCAAAGCCAAGGAACAGCATATGTGTTTTGGAAAATCCTATAAGATATCTCAACCTCAATCTCAGTGAACACCTGTGGGAAAGTGTGTTATACAGTGCTTTCTGCCAACATGAACATTGTTCCTCCCTCCAACAGTTTGCCATAAATACATGGGGAAATGTTCGGAAGGGCCTCATTACTTTTTTTTTTACTACCCGTGCTTCCCGTTTAGCCAAAGACTCATGCTTTAATGTGATATTATATTTTGTTATTGGCTTTTTTTTTCTTTCATTCTTACTTACCTAAAACACTCCATGCTTGTCTGAGACGTCAAAGTAGGCGGCAACTGGAGAAGCTTCCTCTTTGATGACATCATTAATGACGTCGTGGGTTAAACCATAAGAGAGGGGGGGTAAAGTTGAGTATAATATGGCGATTAGAATTCGTTTGTTTGTAGCAGCTCTTTACAAAATACGTTTATTCTTTCCAGGGTATAGTCATGTAGTATGCACGTTTTCGACTGAAACAAATAACAGCTGTCATTTATCTGTTGTAGATGAGAGAGAGAGAGACACCCTGGTGGTGAAAAGTGGTACCTTCTGCTACCCGGAGGGCTTATTTAAAGGGAAATGTTGGCATGTATATTAACCTCTATGTTTATGAATGTGTAAACGGTGCGTACAAAAATCTGAAAAATATTTTACCATAGTTGCTTCTAATGGTAAAATCTAAACTAATTTCCAGCTCTCTCACAATTTCTGAACCCATTCATACACCCACAGTATGGCCCAGGTAAATAAATTCTAGTATTTCCCTTATACTGGTTGGTGTAAAACACTTTCCCATAGTATGCGTTCAAGACATTTGTTAGGTTTGGTGTTTGAATTAAAGGCAATAAATGTCACTTCATGTTTGTCTGTCTTCACTCACTGATCAACCTCAGTGTTTACTGCAAACTGACTCCTACAGACAATATGTTATATACACATTGGTTATTACATTAAATGGTTAATCTACAATATTAAAAAAAAAAACAGGTAAACAATTAAAACATGAAAAAAATAAAACAACGTGAGCATCTTTTTTTGAAATTGACGACCACATTCCATTTACATAACAAGTGTGTGTGGACATTTTATTATAAAAAGTTGTTTTGTTGTTGTTGTTTTTTTTTACTTTATTATGAGAATGGCTGACATGAAAGGAGGGAACACTGAGGAAAATAAAATGACTCTTTCAAAGGGCAGTGTACATACAGTATATTTCTAATTACCAGTAACAATGAATGCATGACACTGGAAATGCTATGCTGTGATAAAGCTCATTTGAATGGTACAGTAATTAGACAGAGGAGGAGAGAGGGAGATGGGGGGGGGGGGGGGGGGGGGGAAGAGAGGTAGAGAGAGAGAGAGAGAGAGAGAGAGAGAGAGAGCAGCAGATTAAGTCTCTCTCTCCCTCTCTCTCTCTGTGCGCGTGTCTCTGATACACTGGCCGTCAGGAGTCAGTCCAGCACAGGGGGGGCTGTGGGGTCGCACCCACACGCAGCGCATCTCCAGGCGGCGCAGAGCAGAGCGGCGCGGCTCTGGCGCACAGCAGCCGCTGCAGGCATGTTCCGGTGGATGTGATCCCGTCTCGTCTCCGTCACAGTGACCGCGGCAGTGGGCTGGAAATGACCCCTGGCGGCGCGTGCCGGCCTCAGAGCATTCATAACATCCGCGCGAGAAGTTTGAGCGGAGCTGGCTGAAGCGGAGGCTCCACACCTGCGATCCATCATCCGTTCCTCCGGTGATCGGGTGGATGTTTGACAGGGCAGTGAGGTAAGAGGTGCGCTGTTACCCCAACAACCGGCCTGGTGGGGTTTGTTCAGTGTCACAGCTGTATGACTCACTGATCCAGGCAGGGTCTGTCTTTATAGCATCAGGCTCCCAGTCAATCTGACCCCATTACTCTCATTCTTTATCAGTTAATCAGATAACACAACTCCTGTTGAACCGTCTGCTGTTTGGTTTGTTTTTGCGTTGAATGTGTGCTTTGTAATAAACAGTGAAACTCTGGAGGTTCATCAGGTGAATAGCAGAGACTGTACAGCAGGATGCAAGCTGCATGCGTTGTTCATACCTGCTGCTGTAACTGCAGGACACCCTGAGTGTAACACTGAAGACATGTGCTTAAAACTCAAATATGTAACTATTAATTGTTCTTAGCCCTAGCTGTTCCAAGATGCTCTCTGGTATTCTCCAGTCACCCATAACACTTTGGTGTATACCTTTCATTCTTGGTGGAGATCCAGATTTCAATAACGCTTGTAAAACTAGCCATTGAGATCCTGTTTATTTGAACTGTCGCGTACAGTCGTGATATTTACTGTATGGCTGCAAAAGCTAAACGATTTACCAGACTACGTTTTTCAGCACCAGTCATGTTAAACAGCCAAGCAAATGTGCAGAGGTTATAACGACTTTGATCTGCTGTATCTTAATTGTAAGAGGATTGAGTGGAAGGTTGATCCATTACATGGTGAACCAGCCACCTCTGTACCCAAACTTTACCCACACCCTCTTTTCCTAACTCACACTTTTTAAATCTAATCATTAACACCACCTTGAGTCTTTAGTTTTAACCTAATAAATCTGTTTGCTATGGAGATGGTGCTGCCAACGTCTGCACCAGCATTATGGTTCCTGTAGTCCAGCTTTGCACCCTGTAATTCATTTAAATTCAATTGGTAACACTGAAGATCGTGATCAAGATTTAAGGCTTCTTTCCATTTGACGGCATGCTATAGACACAGTGGGGAGTGAAATCCATCCCATACATACAGAGATCTGCTTATGCAATATCTATATGGCTATAGTGTGTTATAACTCAATGCAGTGTAGTATAGAAGAGAGAGAAGGAATATGACATTTCATGTTTATTGATTTTACAATGAGCTATGAAGAAAAGGAGGCTGTATGTGTGGGGGAGTGTCCAGCTCAACCATTCAGCGCTTCACTCACGCTAATCTCTGAGGGAGTGAAAAATTCAAAAAGCTGCTTCAATAACATATTTCAATCTGCGGTGTTCAGAAAAGAGGCCTCAGAAGCTGCTGCCTTAAAATACACACACACACAAAACAAGTTTCCTCCACGCCGCAGAGGCCTGTCATCATCCTCAGATACTGTCACCGTCTCTTGTTATTTCTCATCAAAGGAAAGTAAATTGCAATGATGAATGTAGCAGCATGAAGCAGGTTGGATATTTCATCATGAACTTTGGGTGCAATCATTGATATAAATAATGGGCCTGGCTGTATTTAGATTTTCAACGTGAAGTCCATGTCGGTGTGACGTTTGGTAGTACGCAACAACAAAAGATTTTTTTTTTTATCAAACCCTCTGTAGACTAATGCTTCATATTGGTCTTCTTAAAGCGGCTGTGGGTCTAATTCCCTGAATGTAGGTCAAACCTGTTGCGATTAGCCAGCTCCTCTGGCCTGCTCTGGTCCTTAATGCAGAAAAACCATTCAGCGAGAAAGGCGAACATATTACGTGACAACAGAAACGGTTAAAGCACTGTGTTAATGTCCTTTGCTGCATAGCAATCACAAGTCAGTCCCCCGGAGCAATTACATTCACTGTTTCACATGACCGCTGCAAATGGACAGTGGGGGAGGAGATGGCAGTACATGAAATAAGCAAGACAAATGTGCGGAGTTCGAAAGAATTTTTGAAAAAGGGAGAAAAAAAGAGGATAGACGGAAGAGCTTAAAGGAGATATGAAGACGATGGATAAGGTATTGAGTTTTTGTTTTGCGTATGTGTGTGTGTCAGTGTGTGTGTGTATATATATATGTATACATGTATATGTATATGTATAATAAATATTAACAGCTAGTGCTTCTAAAACTAGTTAAACTTCAGCAAAAGCAATCAGATGCCAAACACTGAGGTGTCTTTCTGTCCTCATGGATTGCAAGAACAGGAACATGAAAATCTCACTGTGCAACGCCTTTGTACTAATGGGAAATATAACCACTGAGTGGTTAGCATGTGAGAGTGGCACAATCAAGCCTTGGCCTTGTTTACAAGCACATCATGGAAACTGCATAGGTTTGCCCAGGAATGTTTGGCACCACTCTGAACATTCAATGTGGGAGTTACAAAGCTATATTTAAATATATGATTGAGAACGACCCCAAAGTCAAAGCACATACATTGACCTGTAGGAAACTGCCTAAGACCGTTTGGTAAACATTAGTACGCTACATAAATATTCTGCCTTTAATATCTATACACAAGTCCAAAGTGTATTTGACATAGGCTATGCTAGGCAGACAGATGCAGAAGGGTAGAAGAAGAAGAAGAAGAAGAAGAAAACTTTATTTGTCATTGTCACAGTACACTATACATTGAAATTTGGTCTCTGCTTTTAACCCATCCCACACACATGTGGAACAGAGGGTAGTCATGCAAGCGCCCGGGGAGTAATTGGGTGTTAAGGGCCTTATACAGGGGCGTTTACGTAAAGCTCGGGTTTGGACCTAGCCGCTCCAGCCACTTTGCCACCACTCCCCCCTATAGATGCAGAACGGTAGTGGATCCCATTGCGTCATGTTGACTGCGTTGCTCTGTTTGTATGTGTGACCACACTGATGAGGAAGAAAAACAGTAGCTACTTGCATTTCAGAGGTTTAAAAAACACAACACAAACAATCACTTCCCACCTAGAATTGATCATTTATGGGGAATTATTTTCGCTAAATTGTGACGCATTTCACACACTTCCACGACCAGTGCTGATGCGTCATTTAATTTAATCACATGATGTTCGTTACTGGCCAAACAAAGGAGCGTAGTAAGGATAGATGTAGCAGTGTTGACTTTCTATTTGTGACCGAAGTAGTACGATCTCTCGAGAACAAACACGGGAACATATTGCATGTTTGTGTGTGCTTTTTATCTGCGTCTCCTCTGCCAGTTGCTGTAGACAAATTACTGTTTTCGTGCCAAAAATAAGAAGTGGGTCACATGCTTAAATTATCCTTTTGCAGGGTTGCATGCATCAGTTCCAAGAAATCGCATTACGTGGGAGACTTCTGCTCAAAAGAGAGACAGAGACATTTCTTGAGGATGGAGGACAGAGCTGAGCAAGGACACATTCAGGAGAATGGACGGAGGGACAACGTGGCCAGAGAACCACAGCCCTCTTCCTGCAACAGCCTGAAGGTACACATGTTGTGATGCTTTGACTTTGTTCATTTGATGTCAGCCAGGTCTTTGTCTCTTGGCATTTCAGACCAATGCCTACAACATAAACAATTACAACACAAAGACAGCGCAATCAAGAAAAACTGTCAACGACTATGGGGTGCCGTTTGTAAAGCGGCTCATGCTGAAAATAACAGCAACATTTTGCCCAATTACAACACAAAGACAGCGCAATCAAGAAAAACTGTCAACGACATCATCTTAATAATAATCATAATCTAAACCGCAGAGTGTATCGCTGTTTTCATTACTATCATTATAACAACAATGGAGTCACACAACTTTTCTGTAGGGTTGTCCCGATTCCAATGCCTTTATCGATATCAAACCTGATATTGGTTTTAAAAAAAATCAAGTCCACTTAGACAGACTATACTTTTTAACAATGTTAGCCCTGTGGCCATAGTGTTATAAAAAGATTACCTCTTTTTTTTCCAACATCAAAAAAAAAAAGCAGAGTTGACCTTTCACAGAGTCCAACCTCTCTCTTGGTTACTGTTGCTATGCCTGTGTAATTTTCACAACTGGAATGTCAGTCTATGGCATCGTCACCACAACCAGACATCCACGGGAAACAATTGCTAATTACTGCAAAATAAAACGGCCTTCAAATCAGCAGCAACTGATTGATGGTAGGACCTCAACAACCCACTATCATACTAACTGTCATAACCTTAATTAAACACATACATATATTCACATACTCCACATACGACACATGATTACAGTTCGCCGTGTGGCAATAGGGCAACCTAACTGTGGAACATTCAACACTATATCCAACTACCGTTTTCTTGCTTGGAGGAAAAAACTCCTTTAAATGGAAAAATGGAAGAGGGGATCAATATAACCAACCAAGAACCAGCTTGTCATTTTCCACTGCTCGACAGACCTCTCACAGCCAGTTGTGGTTGCGGTTTCCTGTAATTGGATAGTGGCAGTCCTAGGGAGGAGCTTTGCAAAGCATCAGGTGTCTGAAACCACAGACATCATAAAGAGTAGATGCCGCATTCGCTGCTATGGGCGAGAAATATGGCAGCCATCTTGGTATAGTCATAGTCACAATAACACATAAGAAACAAGTTGCCAGAGCGCTGTGAACCTAGAAGCCTAGATCTGGTTAAAGTTTCACATGGTCACACCTGGACTTTTAGACAGTGATTAATAATCATATTGTTTCCTCATTTTATTAAAAATATCTGACTTTGCTGCCACTATCAGTTTTTGCCTCTACGTCATATTTATAGTGTGTGATTTGCAAAATACCTGTACATATCCTACATCACATATCACAGGGGCACCAGACGTCCCTGGTTTCAGGAGACAGACCCCGTTTTTTAGGCTAAATACAGAAAAGACTACCCCTGTCCCCGTTTTGTTTTTAAAGACACAACATGAGGTTTTTCAGTCAGATTGCTAGTCAAACTGGAGATGTCCCCGTTTTTTTTTTTCCTTTTCGGGGATTATGTTCGCAGTTTTAGTCTCGAACGCCTGCTCACTCTATATCATATCAGAATATTCTGTTGTTAAGCCCACGATGAACGTTAAAACACGCAGAACCATGTGTTCTGTATCATAGCTACACGTATGATCTTTGCAGCAACACAAAAAGAAAGAACGCGTGAAAATTAGTTGTGTACTCAGTGAGTTATGATTAATTAAATGACACATCACGTTGAATGGAGTGGTGGACCGTACCAAGATGGCGGCTCCAAATCTCGTCAGCGCCAGTATGCAGCAGCGGTTGATGCGGCGTCTACTCTTATAGTATGTCTATGTCTGAAACCATGTCTTCTGCCAAAAACATGAAAGTTAGTAAAGGCCTAAATGAGATCAGACACGATTGTTGCTTTTTTCCCCCCCACATGAAAGTGACATGAGACAATGGTGTTCAAGCAGCTTATCATAATACAGACTGCAGTGGCAGGACACAGTCATTTCTTCTCAGAATTGTTTGGGCCCTGAGAGTCTGGGTGGGCCATGACACAGTCCATTTCAACTCTAATCCGGTGCACAGTGTTAGTCTCTGGTAGTCTCTGTTAATTCCGAGAACACAATGCCCCTGTGTTTTTTTATTTCTTCATTCATTTCTTTTTCTGACAGAGAAACGCATTCTGGTGACGTCATTTATCACATCACCACTTCTTCTCTCCGTGTACCTCTGCACCAGTACAGTGGTTGATGGTTTGTTTGTTTGTTCCAGACGGTGGAGCACAGTTCATTGCAAAAATATAACGTGTCTTTGATATCACAATGATTTTTACAAGTATATGTCTGTAATTAAATCAGCTACCAATTCTGGCACAAACAGTTTGACTGCGAGCCAGTATGTAGGTGACTGAAGGAACTAATCTACTTAACGGCCACTAAAAACTGGCACTTTGTTGGTGCAAAGGCTCAAACACAATGCACGAATAAAGCATTCTTGTAAAGCTCTTAAAGTATAATTAAAAATGCCACACTTATGTTGTTGGCTTAATTCCCATCAAGGACCACCGTTGCCCAACGTTCGTAATTTGTTATATTCTCACAAACCTCTAATAAAGACTATTTTTGCAACGCACAGAGAACAGGTTTTTCACCATTGGAATGAATGGAGATAGATGGAAAATTACAAACAAAGAGGGGAATATACAGGAGTATGCATACATGTCTGATAGTGAAGACCCACACTCCACCACCCCCCCCCCACCCCCCACCCGCTGGACATGTTGTTCCAGACGGTGGAGCACAGTTCATTGCAAAAATATAACGTGTCTTTGATATCACAATGATTTTTACAAGTATATGTCTGTAATGAAATCAGCTACCAATTCTGGCACAAACAGTTTGACTGCGAGCCAGTATGTAGGTGACTGAAGGAACTAATCTACTTAACGGCCACTAAAAACTGGCACTTTGTTGGTGCAAAGGCTCAAACACAATGCACGAATAAAGCATTCTTGTAAAGCTCTTAAAGTATAATTAAAAATGCCACACTTATGTTGTTGGCTTAATTCCCATCAAGGACCACCGCTGCCCAACGTTCGTAATTTGTTATATTCTCACAAACCTCTAATAAAGACTATTTATGCAACGCTCAGAGAACAGGTTTTTCACCATTGGAATGAATGGAGATAGATGGAAAATGACAAACAAAGAGGGGAATATACAGGAGTATGCATACATGTCTGATAGTGAAGACCCACACTCCACCACCCCCCCACCCGCTGGACATGAACATGTGATAAAGTGCTTTTGTGAAAGCCCCACAGTCAGACTCAGTGGTCAGCATGATCTCAAAGCAAGTCTGGACCCTGACATTTCAAATCATGTTAATGGACTCTCTGTATGAGGAAAGGTGCAGAGATAAGACAACTTGTTGAAACGGTTGTTGCTGAATAGTCTTCTACTTAAAGCTGGAGCCCTCTGTAATTTTGTTAATTAGGTTTAACCACTGCTGGTGGAATAGTCAGCTGCTTCCTATTCAGCTCCAGCTTAACATGGTCAAAAGGTCAAAGTGCGTCCTCAATGCTGAATTCATGAGTGACTTTGTTGAGATGTGAACAATTAGTTTTATTGTAAATGTAAACAATAGGTAGATCATGGTATGTCTCTGCCTTGTCATTTGTGTAATGTGACTCATGTGCAGAAACCATTGTCATTTCTGATCAAGCAAATTGCCAAGATAAACAGGCAAGTATGTAATTGCAGTAACTTACATATCTCTGATTGAGTTATTCAAGTAAATATTTCAAACAGTAGTTTTATGTTTACAGTGGACATTGCTTTAGAAATGGGACAATGTTAAACAGCATTATGATCACTTGCCTAAAGCTAATCAACAATGCATTTCTTCTGAATTAATACTTAGTTAGTTCAATGAGTGGACAGATTACACTTTCTTTCTTTCATTAGAGAGACGGAGAGGCCACAGGAAACAGAAAATGGACGCTACGGGCGGATTTGCTCCTATAGGCCAGTAGGGGCAAACATGTGACTCCTGATTTGATTGAACTAGTCAACCGTTCCTCACCAACAGTTTGTTTCTATTTCCGTCATATGTTTAAGAGGAAGCTGGGATTAACTTGTACACAGGGGCTCGTTGTTTCATAGCTGAAGGTTTGAAAGACCTGACCTCTACAGTGATCTCTCCCAGAGCAGAGTGCTAATCATTTTAATGAATACATCTTTTATGTGCTCATTAAAATGTCTCAACAGACTGGCTATTAATGATCTAATTACTCAACACTAGCATCCAGTCATCCAAAAGTATATAAATGCAACACGTACTATGACATAAAATATGACAGATAAGGAAGGTTTAATATAGAAGGCTCCAATGGCCTATATTTTTCTCTGGACTCCAAAGTGCTTCATGTCTTTATATGATCAACCACCTTGGGGGCAGAGCAGAACGTTCTCGGTTCTCAAGGAAGCAGGGGAAATGTGGTAAACCTCAGAAAAGGGGCCGTGTGGTTGCACAGTTCATATTATTGTTGCATCCTTTAATCTGCATGTCAGCACACAAAGTTCAGTGTTATGGGCAAGTGCTATCAGTGCTAGGAGTTGTTGGCTCGATTTACTCTGTTTGTGCAGACTGAATCGGAATCACTGATCCGTCAGTGATTTGGCTCACAGTCATTACATTAAGTCGGTTTAAGTACATCACAGCAGCAAAGGTTTGATCATGGCCCATGACTCCATCTGAGCGACACTTTGGACCTCTGCCACAACGGAATCGGTTTAGTAGTTAATGGCGTCATAAGTGCGATAACTTGATTTGGGCCCAGTGATCATGATAGCACAAATTAACACAACAAAGATGAGGAAGAAGATGAGCAGAGATTCCTTCTCTGTCTTCATCCTTCTCCTCCCACTCAAAACGCTTTCCCTCATTTTTCTAATTTTGCTGGCACTTTTTGATTACTGAACGTCGGGCCACTGGAAGTAGGTTAATAAGGGGAGTTCATGCATCATAGCAAAGGCAGTGATTTCGCATTAGTGCTGCTTTTTCAGTCTGTTCTTTGTGGACAATACAGATGTGAACATCACATGTGTCACACAATCAAGTCAACAGGAGTAAGTGATAATTAGGTTTAAAGAATGCACACATAGTTGAACACTGCTGTGTGAAGATTAACCCCTTTCGTTGTTTCTTTCCCTCTCTCTTTCTTTATCTGACTCTCGTCTCCCAGATGTTTCTGATGGCTCTGTCCTTTGCCTATTTTGCAAAGGCTCTGTCAGGGAGCTACATGAAGAGCACAATAACTCAGCTGGAGAGGCGCTTTGACATCCCCAGTTACCTAATAGGTGTCATTGATGGGAGCTTTGAGATAGGTGAGTGGGCCTGCCAGTCACTACACTTATTCCAGTCAACAGCCTCTGTGTCATGGGCTCCCATCTTCTCTCTTTCTGACATTGGAACAGAAATATGAATGAGTCACAGAGATTTTCAAGCTGCAGATAAAGGATTCATCAGGCCTTCCAGGAGGAGTGTGTGTGTGTGTGTGTGTGTGTGTGTGTGTCACCCAGGGTCTTTTCACTGTGGATAGTGAGAATTTTAAAGGTTTGGTTGTGCAATAACGTGTCTATACTGTTTAATTCAATCACAGCATTCCATAGTAATACACACATGGATCATCTGGAATTTACCAGCTTCTATCTGACATGTGAATCAGCTGCAAGCAGAAGGCTCCTTAGGGCAATACAAAATAATTTGTTATGCAGCTGCAACACAATTGGCCATGTTCTGTGCAGACAAATACCAAACTTCACATAAAACCTTGCAGTGCATGGCTAGGCACTGCATGGCTTCCTCACACTGGCCATGCATCTTGCCATGAAGACGTCTCATCACGTCAGAGCATAGTGACACGGAGAGCCATTTTCAAACTCAGGCTTAGAGAGATCAAAAGTCGACTCCAAGCATCTTTTTTGTTTTCAGTCACTTAACCTGCACAGCGTTGTTTGGGGGCAGCAGCCAATCCCTGCTCACATGATGACAGAGGGCACCTCTCGTTAGCGTGTGCGTGTGCAGAGGCCCGTTCTAACACAGGGAGCAAAGTCCAAGTCACTAATGCCTTGCCTAGAGAGTGAGATCTGGGTCTGTGCACATTTACTGGAACTAACTATTACAGGCTTATGCTTCCTCATGGTCAGAGAATATAACCGGGCACAGCCAGTCCTGCACACTAAACAATCACAGTCCAAGACTGTTTTTATTCCTGGTTACCTGATGTCAGAGTTATGTAGCACTGGGTGTTCAACAAATCTCCTCTACTACTGCCATCAGTTCTAAATAGAAACATCTGAAAATGAGTAAATGTAATGGGCCCAGGATGACATGAGAGTACTGAAAAATAATCAGCATGGTCTTTAATAACATTGTGACTCACACTTGGATGGAGGTTGCCTGTTTCTGCCCGGAGAGAGAGGTGAAGATCGCACCTCCAGCTCTCCCGTTATCTCCCCATCTCTCCGTTTCTCCGTCTCCTGGAAAAAGCTGCTTCTCTCGTGTGGCCTAGTCAACAAGCTTTTTCTATAGGACTGTTGCCAGGGCAACATAGAGGCAGAACAGGGCAGCATGAAGAGGAAAGAAAAAAGGAAGGGAAAGTGCAAGAAAGAGAGGGAGAGGGAGAACAAAGGGAGGGAGAAATAAAGACTCGGAAAGACAAGAATAAATAATAAAGTGTGCATAATGACGATGGTGGATCTTTGAAGAGATCTTAATAGCTAGCTGAGCTCGGCTGATGTGTATGATGCATATGCATAATCGCACATATGCTGCATGAATCATTCTTCACATGTTCCAAGATTTAACAGTTTTTTTTTCCATGTGAAAATGTTACAAGTGCACATGCGATAAACAGCTAAAAAAAAAAGCCACACAGAACACTCAGTACTAAGTACACAAAGATTACATGTTCAAAAAGTGCACATAATCACTGCAGTTATCGCTCCGGGAGGGAAGTTGCTGTAAGTACGATGGTGAATACCATGGGAGACTTAAGGGCTTCTAAAGATTTCCTATGGCTTCACATAAAGGTTACTCCTCATAAAGTCCTGATGTTTGATGTGTGTCTCTCTCTGTGTCTCTCTCTCTCTCATCAAATGAAGCTTTACAGTCATGAAACGGTCAGGCCTGATGACATAAGCATCATATCTCTCTGGCCTCGTTTAAAATGTCGTTTCCATGTCACTGATTACAGACGGAATGTTCTGAAATGTAACTATAGAGACATGGTCACGTTAAGCATATCGCAATCTACAGTGCTGATGTTTTATTCTATGTTAGAGAAACGGCTCATGCAGGTATCACAGGTATTATAATTATATATCTGCAGTATAAATTATATATTTTACAGGCTACTTCATATAGGGGAAATCTTTTCACACTTGCATTTTGTAGTTGCATGTAATTTTATGCATATATTTGTTATTGCGTCTTGTTATGTCGATATTTGAAACTTGATAACGATAATACAAAGCAATTAGAGACGAGTACGTGTCCTGTACAGTGTGTACAGAACATGTGTGTGTCTCGTGTTTCCTGCTTCACCCCCTGCTGCTTCTTCAGCCTGAGACGGTGTCCAGCAGCACTGTGACTATTATATATGCATCCATCCTTTCAGGTAACCTGCTGGTGATAGCGTTTGTCAGTTACTTTGGGGCCAGGCTCCATCGGCCAAAGATCATCGCAGCGGGTTGCGTGCTGATGTCCATCGGCACGTTCATCATTGCTCTGCCTCACTTCATCATCGGACGGTGAGTAGAAGGAGCCTGTTTACATTTTGACTATCTCAGATATACGCATTCAGTTTTAATGCAACTAAATAACATTTGAATGAACTTTAATTTAATAGTAGGAGTACTTCCTGAGCTTCATTTATGTATTGTGTACAGCTATGAATATGAAACCTCGGCACGGTGGGTAGCGAACTCAACAATGAATCCCTCTCCGTGTCCGGTGGGGTCACCAGCTGAACTTACCCAGAGTGGTAAGCTACCTGAAGTGCCAGCCACAGGTGAGCGTCATGTGCACATACACACACAATAGTGTAGGTGAATAAAAATGTCGGATAACACTTTTTGTTTGCTCCAGGTTGTGTAGGTGAGTCCAACCTGTCAATGTGGATCTATGTCCTGCTGGGAAATGTCCTACGAGGGATCGGAGAGACGCCAGTTCAGCCACTTGGCATCTCTTATATAGATGATTTTGCTACTGAGGAGAATGCTGCCCTATATGTGGGTAAGAAAAGCGCCATCTACTGGTAGAGATACACCACCTGACTGTTTGATAAATAGAAAAACAGTAGTAGAAACAGATTCTTGTACTAGTGCATCAGATCTGTCCCTTGACGTGCAGTAAAGTATTAAGTTTCTTATTATATTTCCTATTCTTCAATTTAAAGCAATATGTATGTAAAATCTGTGTATTTTAAAGATCTGTATAGCGCTGTGTGTTCTTAACACAAAAGGCTGCATTTCTAGTGTCTGTGCTGTGTGTGTTTATCATATCTTAGGCTGTGTGCAGACCATTTCAGTGGTCGGCCCTGTGTTTGGATACCTGTTAGGTTCCCTTTGTGCCAAAATCTATGTGGACATTGGATTTGTAAAAATGGGTAAGTTTTAACACAAGCACCTTGTTAATTTGACGTCTAAAAATCGATTGAAATCAATCCTCCGTTTTGCAATACATCCACAATTCTACAATGTATTTTGGTCTAACATAAAAAAAAAATAATCCCATGACAGGGTAATGACATATATTTACCCTCCAGTGAGCTGTAAGTGTGTCATCTGCCAGATTCAGATAATATGGGACTGTGTGTGCATGGATTACTGGGATGCACAGACAATAGCCGATGTTAATGTTATTAGTCGCATCTGCTATTTGGATGTCATTACAGGTCAGAAGGCCTTTTCCCTGAAAAAAAGGTCTTTCTATTCATAAAACTGAGGCACGGTGTTATCAGACACGACATCTACCCAGCCACAGTCCGCATGGGCACTTTTAAAGTCTTGGAACAGGTGTGCAGGATTAGCATCAATTCGCTAATGAGTGAGGCCAGGTGAGGTAAGAGGAAGGACAAATCCCCCTGACTGGCTGACAGTGAGGGGGTCTTCAGCAGAGCAGGGGAGGGAAACAAAGAAAAGAGGGTAGAAGGAAAAAAAAAAACAACAACCAAAAAGTAGAAAACTCAGCAGCTCTAGTGGAACACCTACAACACAACTTTCTGACATGACGGTGATGACAATCAAACTTCAGAAATATAGGCAACAAAAAGACCAACCATCTAACCATTGATTGGTCTGTGCTGGTGACTCATATATTACTGCTTAATCACGATCTAGTCATTGATCTTCTGAACGCTGTGTGAGCAACTGGTTATGTCTCACCCTCTGTCCCCCAACACAGAAGCTATCACCATCACCCCAGCAGATGCCCGCTGGGTGGGGGCGTGGTGGCTTGGCTACCTCATAGCTGGGGTCATCACCCTGCTCTCCGCCATACCGTTCTGGTTCCTGCCCCGCTCTCTGGCCGTTTCCTCTGGGATGCAGGGACCAGACAAGTGCACACCAGAGCAGAAGAGTTTCATTAAGGACTCGCCTCTTATGAAGCACAAGTATCCTGCAGATGAATACACTAGTTTTATAGAGATGGCCAAAGGTAAAAAAACATATTTTGTCATTTTATTTTTGGTTGAAAATATATAGACTGCACTGCCTTATACACGCAATGTATTCTAGATATAGGTCGTTTCATTATTTCCTGATTTCATAAGGGACTACTCTATACTAATTTGTGTAAACAGGAAATAGTCATTTACAGCAGCAGTGAGAGACTGACACAACCAGTACTATAAAAATAGAGATATTTAACGTTTGCAGACAGGTATGTGTTTCATCTCAAATGTTCCTCCCTCCACAGACTTTATTCCAACCTTGCGGACTCTTCTGGGACACCCGGTGTATCTGATCTACCTGTGTGTGACAATCATCCAGCTCAACTCTCTCATCGGTATGGTCACCTATAAGCCCAAGTACATCGAGCAGCACTTCAGACAATCCGCCTCAAAGGCCAACTTTCTGATGGGTATGCCAACACTCTCCATAAATACTGCATGTATCACATGAATTAATTGTGCGTCACCATGACAGAAGGCTTGGTTTGGTTTCTGCTTGGTTTGCATTGTATGGTAGAATGAGCCTAGTTCATTTACCCAATTTATTCTAATGTCAAGAATGATGGTGGTGCAGTCCAGTGGGCAATGATTGCACATGTACCATGTTTATAATTTAAAGGGTAAACCTTTCACCACCACCCCCATTCATTTCACTCATGATTATTTTACATTGGCTGAATGGAGCACAAACAGACAGAGAGATGATGTTGTTAAAGATAAGGAGGACTAGGTTGCCCACGACTACAGCTGCAGAGGTGATAGATGAGTGAATAGGAAGAGTACCTTGAGTGTGAAATCAAATGCGACGTAGACAACATGATGAAAGTATCCAGGTCTGTGCCGTCTCATCAAAGGAGATGCCTGCGCTGTCCACACGGGCTGCAGATATGAAACAGAATGCAGTATTAGCAACCAAAGCTAATGACATGGGCACAGTTAAAAGACCATGGCATCACATTCATGGTTAATGAATATATAAAAGAAGAGATTCAAAGAAATAATAAGCAGAGCTCTTTTTTGATCAGGGGAATTTATAGTTTTCCCGCACTCTGAATGGGTCTTGACATTACTGCGATATGAAAAATGATATTGTCTCACATTCATTTAAAGCCTTTAAAGCAATATGTAATTTCAGTAAATACTGATCTTTGATTTTATTTTCCCTGTCTCTTAAACCTAGGTGTAATCAATATCCCTGCTGTGGCACTGGGGATGTTTTCTGGAGGTCTGCTGATGAAGCGACTCAAGCTGAACATCATGGGAGCTGCGAAGTTTGCTTTTGGAACGTCTCTGATTGGCTACGTCCTTTCACTGTTTTTCTTCGCCATGAGCTGCGAGAATGCAAAGGTTGCCGGCGTGACACTTTCATACAACAGGTGAGTCAGTAATATCCACATGGAGTGCAGCGATGAACAACTGTTGTATATGTACATCTAATCAAAAGTAACAAAGGTAAGCATGTATATACGTATAAGTCTAAAAGTAGGTCAGTGCTTTTTTCCAACAAACAACTTATCCAGCTGTTTCTGTGGCTTTGGTTTATACTTTTTATTGTTCAAATGCTACACCCTGATATATAATGGCATTGCAAATCATCACAGTTACTTTCATTTGTACTTTTCTCTCCTCTTCCAGCGTGGATAGGATAACTTATGATAAACACCCGCTGTTCACCGCCTGCAACTCAGACTGCTTTTGTTCAGCCAGTGACTGGGACCCAGTGTGCGGAGAGAACGACATCACATATGTTTCTCCCTGTCTTGCTGGCTGCACCAGCTCTGCTGGCTCAGGGAAAAACACTGTAAGTTGACAAGGCACTCAAACTACAAAAAGAAAAAAAAAAAACATGGAACAAATGGCAGCTGAACTTAATCTGTCTCAAAGCCTACTAAATATAGCACAGCTGATTATATAAATGAAGGTCCGTTTATTTAAGTGAACACATCTGATGCTATGAAGTTTTATTTAAGTGTACGACGTGATTTTTTATTTACATTGTACATTTCACGTAGTGCATTCAATTATCAAACATGTGAATGAAGTGGGTGTTTATGTAACCCGACTTGCTATAAGACAGGAAAGTGTTTTTTTCCACTTTATTATTACTACTTTTACTTCGGATGAAAATCAGAGACGTGAACAAGAACTCTGCACCACAAACATCTTCCCCTTTCATTTGTAACTATATATCTGTCTATATGTGTGTGTCTATGTCACTTGTGTGCGACTGTGCGTGTCTCTCCAGGTCTTCTCTAACTGTAGCTGTGTCGGTGTGGCTGGTAACTTTACGGCCAGTACAGGTCAGTGCCCTCACCAGGACGACTGTGACAGGATGTTTCCCTACTTCCTGGCTCTCTCTGTCATCACTTCCTTCATCATCTCCCTCGGGGGGACACCGGGCTACATGCTCCTCATCAGGTCAGATTCAAGTCAAAGTCAATGGAATAAGACTTGAATTGAATGTGATTTCACCAGAGCATATGCCTCTTTTACCCTGGTGTATCAGATTTGTGTAATTTAAGCCGCGAGTCTGTTTTTCACAGCCAAAAAACACATTTACTCACATTCTACATTATATGAGTGGAACTGATCACAGCTTGCGATGTTTATTGAGTTAACAGTCCTTTAGTAACGTACAGATTCAATTACATTTTTCATGTAATTTTGTTAGCTTTGATCCAATTACTTGGAAAGGGGGAGGCTTTCTTACAGAAATCGTTGGACGTGCGTATTAGGAAGTGTGTATTTTCATTTTGTTTCTTTAAGGTTCAAAGCGTCCACCCAGTGGCCACATGTTTGTTTGCGTGTCTTTGTGTCGCTGTGTCACATGCATAAACAGTTGCGTTGTTAAACAACCCGGTTTAAAATAGTCCACTTCCATTTATTTGATTCCTTGAGGTGATACGATGGTTCTCAGTGGGAGGATACAGATCAGCTGAGCATCACTTAAAATCTCCGAGGCCGATCTCGGATCTTTCGCTTGATGTCAGACCGTCAGGCTTCCTGCTGCAAAGTGAAAAACACCTTCTGCTACCTTGATGACTTATTGATCGCCCAGTGAGAGCACATTCACAAACACTGACGTCAACTCTAATGTGCTCCCGAGAGCGCTGGTAATATTAGTTCTGATAAGCTCTGATCAGGTATCCCTACAGTGAAAGCTGTAATTCACTGTGGCTACCAGCAGATGCAGTATTTTAGAAATCTTTACAAACCTGATAATAACAACAAAGTTATAAATCCTGAAGCTGCTGAATATTTCCCAAATTGAATTAATGATGATCAACGTTGTAACAGTCAACAGTGAGCCGATCCTTCTGTAATTGACTGTAACAACACAGTCTGACACAGAAGAAGTGGAATGTGACAGTCAGCGCTACAGCTCTCCCACTCATTTTTCTCAAGGGCACTGTGGATCCTGTAATGGTGTTGGTAAAGGGCCAAGTGGAAGACGGTGACAGATCAGCAGTGAAGCTTTGTGATTATCGCTGAACTATTGATCTCGTTTGTCATCAATGACATCATTCTTATTTTAAAGGCTACATTGTCAGATAGCGCGGTAAACGTGAATTAAAGTTCAATACTCCATGTAACTGAAGAAGCACCTCTGTTTGGTCCAGCCCGAACTCTTGTGTTATGAACCAGGCTTAATTGCTTCTGCACCACAGCGCCATCTGCCGGCCGACTCTCCACTTAATGCCTCAACGAGTGCTAGCCTAGATACAAGACATCACACCTTACATGTTTTTTTTTTCTCCTTATGGTGTCACATTAAAGGGTTGAATAGAGTAACACGTTGCCTGTGTGCATGTAAACACACATGCAAACACTATCAGCTCAACCTGTTTGCAGGAATGTATTTACATGTGTTCATTTAAATGTAATTTTCTTGTTTTGTATCTCACAAAAATGCTGCATTCATTTTATAACAATGCAGTTTGTTTTTTTTTGTGTCATGAAACCTTTATGGTTAACGTAGGACGGCGTGCAGAGGGAATTTGGGGTTCATCTCTGGACATGAGTTGATTGAGTTTCTAATACTTCCTGGATTCTTTCTCTTCATGCAGGTGCATTAAACCACAGCTGAAGTCTCTGGCACTGGGTTTTCATGCTCTGGCAACACGAACCCTTGGTAAATCTCCTTAAGAACCTACTCTCTGTTAAACACATTGCAGTGTCTCAGCGCTTAAACGCAAACTATGAAAATATTTTGTTCTTTTTTTTTTTACTTCCGCTATATTTAAAACACATTTTATAGTGTTTTTTTTTACTTACACTATAAAATGCTTGTATTTGCTAAAACAGTGTTTGAGCCTTATTCAAATGTTTATTCCATTGACAGTTGATTGTCATGTTTAATAATCTGGGGGATGTGACGGTGATACTGTGTGGTTTTGATACTACAGCAGGGATCCCAGCACCCATCTACTTTGGAGCAATCATTGACACCACATGTCTGAAATGGGGCCAGAAGAGGTGTGGAGGCAAAGGAGCCTGTAGGATCTATAACACCACTGCATACAGGTAGCACTCACCTGCTCGACAGCCATGACCTAATGGATGTTGTTTAGTTTTATGCTACTACTCATCTGTCACCCATCCATCACTCATCTGTAAGGCCTCAGTTTGTTCACCACTTCTATTTCCAAACAACTCCCCCTCACCCCAAATCCTCTCTCTCCTTCATTCTCATGACTGAAGTCTTGTCATATTAAAACAGCTGTTTATCAAATGTAATCGTATGCTTTTATGTGCCTGCTTGTAAGGATCGCGTACCTGGGCCTGACTCTGAGTCTGCGGACCATCTCATTCCTCATCTGCATACCAGGCTTCATTCTCCTCAGGCGACAGCTGAAGGAGGAGGAAAGAAATGCCATTCACGGAGCTCTGGCCAATGGCGGAGCAGAGCTGGAGGCTCTCAGGAAGGATGAGTTTATTTCTAATTCGAACCAATTACAACAAATGTCAGACAACAGCACAGACAGGGAGACGCGGCTGTGACACATCCAGCAGAACTGACTCCCTTTGTCCCCTTCACACACACCTCAGATGAACAAACACGCACACACACTGCCACATACAACCACAGTTATCTACAAGCTGATACTGTACACATGCACATACACACACGCGCACACAAATGAGATTTGCAGGGAATCGCATGTTGTATCCGATTATCTCATATCAAGCATAAATTCTATATTTGTACTACTGGATCTGTGAAGGCTTTGAGACTTTGACAGAAATTTGATATAAATGAAATATTTCTTGAATGTACATGCTGTTATTTTTGTTTTCCTTATAAAGACAATATTTTTGTGTTAAAGCAGTGGCACAAGAGACTAGAGATTGGTGACCTGTACACTCGACTGCACACACAGCATCATTCTGAGCACCAGCATTTGTAAAGCTTCCTCTCTGATTGGTTTCTTTCTCACCAAGTTTTTCTTTTTTTCTTCCTGACACTGATGTTAGTGAAAAGAGAAGTGGCCTTAGATAACAGAGACGTAAACAAAAAGACAGAGATACATTTCACCTACAAAGATTCAGGAAGGGATGTTTTTTTTTTTTTAATATATTATAGTAATTATATAGAAATGGTTATAGAAATGTTTGACTATGTTTCAGTAACTCTTGGACGCCTGGCTGTTGTTTTGACATCTGTGCCTCATTCACACAAAAATTACCTCTGAATTGTGTGTGATCAGTTTCTGACACACTTTCTAAAGTTAGTTTGTTGTGTAATGTCTGGATGTAAATTTCTTTGTTGTTCATACTTACAAAGCAGAAGGTGTGTACTTTAGTAACCTTTCCTCACGTCAGTCTCGTTAGAGCTGTTCGTAATTCAACACTGGTGTCAATGGTTAGGATGAAGGTTACATTATCTTTTGGTATTGAGGCAAAATGTTTTTTTTTTAATAAATACTCAGCTCAGCTTGTTAAAGAATTTAGTATTTCACCCAACTGTCTCAGAATAATCTCAGGAGGTTCTAGTGTTTGAAACTGATGACAGAGGTGAGGGCGCGGCCTTGCGGTGGATATGGGTTACTGTGTGTTGTGCCTTTGAAGAGGCAGAATTTAGAATCTGAGCTGCTGATAAATATTTATTCTGTCTCAAATGACCCCACTGTACTGTGTCACCACAAAAACGGCATTTGCTTTGCGGGTGAAATCTCTGCTTATGTGTCTCTGTTGCTATGTAATATTTCACTGATCAGCCTTTTACTTTTTTTCCATGTGTATTTTTGCAGGTGCAATTATTCCTGTGCCAAACCCAACAAACAACAACATCCTGGTCTAGTCTCTTGGTTTTTCATACAAATTTTGAACAGTTCTATTCAAAGATTAGAACGAGTTTCCATGAAATCTGACAAAATGATTTCAAGACATGGATTTAAAAAAAATACTCTGGTTTCTGTAAATGTATAACATCACTCGGCAAGATTGTATGTCCATTATGTCAATGTACAGGTTTGCTGTGACTGTATTGTCTTGTGAATTAAGGTTCAGTATCAGGCACAGGTGGCCACAACTGCAGACGCGCAGGCAGTGAGAGATATAAAGGATCTAAGTCATTATCTCAGTAATGTGAGTTATTTACTTGCATTAAATCAGAATGTACATTTTATTGGATATTTTTTGTAAAATTTCAAAGAATATCTTCAATGTAATACTAAAAACTTAATATCGAAACAAATATTGTCATGTGATTGATTTAAGATGCTTATCTATATAGCATTCAAAAGCTCTACACAAGACAGAGGATAAAGAAACAAATCTTTATTTACCTAAGGGTGTCACCTTCCACAACAAGGCACTTCATTTTGATTTGTCTATAATCTATAAGAACAAGACCTGAGGCCCTTTTTGCATTCTTAAGACCTGAAAAGATGTGAAAACCACCATATAATACTCGCTTTAATGTAAAAACAAACATGGCTGATCCTCTTTCACACTGACGTGACTCTGTCTGGATTATAGAAATATAAGGAAAAAAAACCCACTTTATACAGAACAACTGAGTACAACTGGTGCCCCAACCCATGAACATTAAGCAGCAGTTATAAATATGTGCGCCCTTCTCAGCCCAGAAATGTTCACCTATTTTAATCTTTGAATTCAAATTTCGTTTTCCAGTACGCATACCACTTCATTTATAATCAGAGTTCCATCAGAGATAGCACTTCATTTATAATCACAGATTGACATATTAAAATTAAGGAGGGAAGCTAAAACAAGTGCTCTCGAACTAAAAAAGCATCAAAATATATTCATAAATGTTTGCCACAGTAGGAGAGTGCTCCAGCTTGTAAATGTATTTTCACAGTGTACTGGAATGAAACAAATGGGACAAACCATTAAACAACACTCTCCTACTTACTGACAATTTAAGTGCCCTGTGAGAGCACTTGAAAGAGTGAACTTGAACAAGCAATCATTTTAGTCAAATTGTACCAGAAACAAACAGGAAGGGAAATATCACTCATTCTGTTTGAGCCAGCTGGGCACCCTGACAAGAATTCACTTCAACGCTTTAAAACTACAACTTAGGAGACACCAATCCTGTGTCTGTATCATATGCATTGTGACACAAAGTCTTCTATGAAGGGAACGCATGTGCTGCAGTGGCTCTCTCTAAGACTGCGCTAAATTGCTGCGTAAACACTTAAGCCTTTAAACATTTTAGAAATATCTAGTCCTCCTTTTTGTTTCCACTATCTTGAAGAGTCTGAAAGGACAAAAAAAAAAGTTGTTGTCAAATAGTGTTATACTAAATTAGATTACACCATAACAGTGGGGTTTGGGACCAATTCACTGAAATCGATTTTCACAAGAAATGACAAATCTATTCCAGTGAATTACTACAAATATTTTAGTTGAGATACCAGATAAGAATAGGAACACGGGCTGTCATCGATGACTGTTAATGACCTTTGTTTACAATGTCTGAACAAAAATAGGTCACATCATTGTTTTAAGTACAGTATCTGTATTCAAATAATGTATGGTCCAACAAGTCATCATTCGACTGTGTGAATAACATTACCTGGAGCTCCTGGTGTTCTTTCAACAGTCTGTCATACTCCCTGGCCAGGCCATCTGTCTGCTTCTTCATTACTTCTGTCTCAGACTGGGACTTCTTCAGGGCTGGAAAGCAACAACACATTTACAATCTACACATCACATTTACTAGAAGTGACTAACATCTGCACTTCTCATATCAAAGTCCCTGAGGTCAGAATAGAAAAATTACATTAGCACATGAATAAAAGCTACACAAAATATTTACTCAGGAAATGTGGGCAGGGACATGGATACTAACCCTCCTCTGTGTTCTTCAGTTCTCCTTTCAGTTTCTCCATCTCCTTTCGCAACAGCTCCATACCTGCTGCGGTAGCCTCATTACCCTTTCCTTCCATTAGAGTCTGAAATTGTAATTTCATTTTAATAAAAAAAATGAAAACAAATGTCATTCAAATAACTGTAGCACTGAAACGTTACCCAACCTGTTTCAGGAGCTCATTGTCCTCCATGTATTTCTTGGCCGCCTGGTTTGCTTTGTCAGCCTGTGCCTGAATAGCAGCTGTAGCCCCAGACGCATCTGCTAGCTGGTTAATCAACGTAATCACTCGCTTCATAACCCTGCAAAAATAGCCAGTCAGATAAAGGTCTGGTTCAAGTTAAACACTTGGTGCTCTAGGTAATTTCCCTACAGATATGTATATACAAATATATATTTTAATATTTCCTTTGTGCATCAATATATAAAATCAAATACTCACAGCCAGAGGAAGACAGCAAAACCAGAGATGTACAAGTTCCTCTGGGCTCTAAAAAGCTTCATGTGCATGTGGTCATGCATGTTTGCCGGCAGCTTGGCAGTAGTGCCAAGGTCTTTATTTGAATACTTTCTCACTTCACGGACAGCATCTAAAGAGGCAGCAGCACACCACAAGTTTCAACCAGAAAGTTAAGATTTACATTTGTTTTGTGCATTATCTTCACTAAGGTTTTGGCGTTAAAAGTTCTGCCTTAAAAAAATAATCTTATCCCCAGTTCAGCTGCAGCATTCAATCATGCTTTTAATGCTTTCTACAAGCCCACAATTAATGCTTTAAAAGAAGACAGTTTTCATCTGAAGTTATAGCTCTACAACCTAGGACTGATTTGTACAGCTGGGTTCCAGATATAGAAACTGCTTATTGTTACACTTACCAAGGAAGAGGACGATAAGTATTATGATCATGGTGAGAAACACCTTGTTCCAGAACCTTGCCATAAAGTTCCAGATCCGCAGATGGAAAATACTCTGCCACCTGTGACCACACACACACACAAACATGAACATATGAGCGGTACGGAACAGATTTCTAAACCAGTGTAAGACCAGGGTTCACTAGAGTTCACAGTATAGTTTTCCAAACACCCACAAATCCTATGAACATAGTATGTAACACTTACCTCCTCGCAGAGATAAAAGGTAAACAGAGGATGACAAGGACGCCCATCTCCACATAGAGAAAGAGGGCCACAACCGTCCATTGCAAAGTCATTTCCGGTGATGGTTTCTGAAAAGAAAAACAGGTAGGAAATGAGATCTGTCCTTCTCGAACAAAAAACCTAAGCACACATGCTGAGTGAGAGCACTTGACACATTTTGTTAGCTGGCTATAATTCATGACATTTCTTTCACTTCATCAACAACAGAGCTTCTGTTGAGAAAACAACGCGTTAAGCTTCTTTCCCACCCAGTTCACATGCCTTAACGACAACTCACAGAGGCTTTAGCTACTCTGTAGCCTACACGCTGCTGGCAGCATCAGTGCTACCACATGCAAACAGTGACAACAACTACAGTGTTTTTCCTTTATGTTCATTCCAGTCACAACACAAACACAACATAAACGTTTGTAAACGTATATACACAATGTCGACAAGCTCACGACTTAGTGGTGTGACGTACTGTGTCGAAGCTTCGCAGCATGTGTCGAGAAATCCAGGAAGTTTTTTTTTTTATAAAGCTCATATCTACGCTTGCTTCCTTTCAAGTGTCCTTTCACGTCACTGATAACGAAGCACATCATGTCTCATTGGATTTATTTAAACGTTGACTGTCAGCCAAGAGCCCCTTTAAACAAACTAGGAAGAAAGCTTCGAGGCTTCATTAGGCTGACTATCACTAGCCAACGTTTCCCTAATATTGATAGTTTTTATAACTAGTAAAATATTTCAAAACATTAATTTTAAGCAAGTCTAATTGCCCGTTGAAAATCTGGATAAAAATCTAAAACTCACCAAATAAATGCCAACACAAAGAGACTTACCTTCCCTTCGGAAATCAACCAAACCAAACTTCGAACGGTTGCTGCTCTTCCTGGTTCAGCCTGCTCGTTAAGAAAAAAAACTCAGCTTCCGTTATTATTTTTCAAAGTAAAACCATAGTGTGCTGACAGCAAGCGTTAACACGGATAGGAAATATCTTTGGTCCTTATACTATAGCGAACTTTAGAAAAAAACTGTCTGTTTTAATTGATTTTAATCGGCAATTCTTTTATTAATGGATTCAGGACACAGACCTTGATTTTACTTTGAAGTGTTTCCAGTGTTAATGTTAACGTTTTAAAAACGACACATAGATTTCAGGACTGTTACGTCAGTCATAGCTTTGTGTGTCTAATATCTGAGTGCTGCGTGTACATCGTACTACAGAACCAAAATCATAAACTGCAGAGTCATCAAAATCAATCATGACAGTGCAAATTAAAGACATACAGGAAATCAATCTCTGAACCAGCATCATACCATAATTTCTATTTGTTGTTTTCAAACTGCAAAGACTCATAATCAGTTATGATAACCTTAATTTATCTCAATTATTTATGTTCCTCGACATTCAGTGAGAAGCACAACCAAACTGTGCACTTAATTTAAGAAAATATGTTATAATTCATGTTAAGTTCTTGGTCACTTTCGTTGAGGCATAATTAAGAAAACAACATAATTAACACAGCTAAAAGCTTTACAATTTTATTTGGCACAACAATAGAAAATGCTAAAAATCTGATGAATCTCGTACAGACCCGTATGTGTTCTGGAGGTAATCTATTACAGCTGAGGTACTGGATAGAGAGTTGAACACTTTTCTCTCAGGCTGGGAGCTAACCCTCTCCAGCATGTAGATCAGATGGTGGTGGAAGCAGGTGAAGGGAGTGCCCTGCTCTATAGAGATATCCACCCAGTCCCATATACACTCCAAAGGTGTATCCTCATAGCCAGCAAACATGGCAGGGTTAGCAAGCAACCCACGTGCAGCCATCACACCTGAAAAGCAAATCAAAACAAAGGAAATGTAAGGATGGTCATTTAAGCATTTATCAGAAGTTAATTTGTGCAAAAAAAGAAAACCAAACCAACCATCAACACCAGTAAGCTGGTGAGTGGACTCCACATCACGGAGGTACTTAATGTCTCCATTGGCAATGACAGGTACAGATAAGCTGTCTTTGATTATCTTTATGGCATCATTGTGGACGGGCTGGTGGCGCTCTTCTGCTGTACGGCCATGAACCGTTATCCATGACACACCAGCTGATTCAGCCTTCTGGCACAGATCCACTGTCCGCCTCAGGTCCTTGTGAATTCTGAATGCGACATGGATTTCTTCATCATTTTATTACTATTGCTTGGGTCTGATCATTATTTTACAGTGGAGTGTTAAAAGTTAATTACATAATATAGATTTTGATATGTTTTTTTTAAAACAATGTACAGCAAAATGTGTAGACCGATATGGCATAATTGAGGCATATATGGATACTAGTCATGTTTTTACCTTATTTTAATGGATGCTGTATAGTTTGGATTTTCCACTTGGTTTCTGACATGTCTGACCATATCTTTTACAACTTCAGGTTTGTTGATGAGACATGCGCCATACCCAGCTGACATCGCCCACCTGAAAACACAAAAAAAGTAAACATACATTTTGATTTTGATTCTCTGTAAAATCAGAATGAATCAGAAATAGAAATATCTTTTAATCCCAACAGGAAATGTATTTGTCACAGATGAAGTAAATAGACAAATAAATAAAAACAGGCCAAAATATCTCAGGGCCTACTGTGTATTTGTACCCCTGAGGACAACCACAGTTGAGGTCAACTCCATCTGAGAAAGGTGCAACCACACAGGCTGCATCAGCCAGCATCTGGGCATCATGGGCAGCAAACTGTACGATCAGAGGCCGGTCACCTGAGGACAAAGAGTGGTCAAACTTCGGTAATCAGAATATATCATTTGGCAACACTGTGTTAAGATGCGGTGCATTAGAAGTGGTGATGAGGTAAAACAGTTTTGTTTACAGCAGCAAATCTGACATGAAAATGGCAGCTTTGAAAAGGTTATAGTTATTAGTATAGCATGTATAACTCACTGCTACTCACTCTCGTTCGTTGTGAATTCACTGTCTCTGGCTTTGACAGATCGCATGAAGTCAGCAGCCACTATCATTGGGGTGAAGCAGATGTCACAGTTATATTTCCTCACGAGGCTTCTGAATGCTAGCCTGAGAAAAAAAAACAATGCGTTAAACGCCGGTTTAACACTCGTTAAAACAATTATCTTACACTGCATTTGTTTTGTTTACCTGAATGTGGTTTGATTCTAGATTAATAATAATTTACTATTATGACAGACTTACTTTGAATAGCGAACCATTGGGGCGCATATTTTCAAGACTTTCCCCTTCTCGAACATGTCCATCACACAAGTGTTTCCATTGCAGGTCTTCATTCTTCTCAACTAGCTCTGTTAGCCTGCTACCGCTACGAGCTAACCAGCGCAATGTGCAAAAGTAGAGTTTGAGGAGCTGCAGTTTTACATCTATTACACTGTTTAAAAGACGACAACAAGCTAATAACATAAACTAAAAGTCCACACCGCCGCACATAAAAACAAGGAGACAGCTAGGTTTACTTTAGCAAAACATTACACTATTACGTTCGTCCACCGTGAGGGGAAATGGGCGTGTCTAACAACATTTACGTCATAGTGTGTTTATGGTATGTATTATTTGCAATTATAGATATAAATAATTCACATTATACGCTGGTCGACTTCAGTGTGGCCAGTATAGCTTTAAGGAAGCAACACATTTGCTTGTGTCAAAAAATATAAATTAAAAAATATTCTACGTTCGCGTGATTATTTACGTCACATCCGTTCACATCATGAGTGCTGCGTTCAGGTTCTCTGGGCCCACGTGTTGTTTAAAATCACTAAAGAACATGATTGCATTCAGTAAGTGGAACGAGAATAATAATTTGGTCAGTAAACATTAAGACTGTTTCGTTGTCTTCAAAATGCGCTAATTTGCTAATTTGGCATTGGCAGTAATGACAAATTATATAGTTAAACCTTGCTTCATCAAATGATAAATATCTTCAGACATTTATCCAATAGATCTTTACACATTGTACTATCAGGCAAAGATGAGCTACAGTAAATGAATTAAAAATTAGATTTCTTTGCTTCAAAGAATGATTCATCATGAATCCAATTGTAAATTAGAATATGCAGTAACGTATACATGTGCATAATGTAGATGGTTCATGGCTGCCGATAGTGGAAGTAATCTAATACATATTGAACTACATAGCCTAAAGTCAATATGTACAAGAGAGCAACAGAGAGAGATGATCAGTTGGGTGAAAATGAAACATTTTATTTGTGGAGTGAGTAAAAAAGGCAAAGGGTACAAATTCCATGCTCATATGATCAGAGGTTTCTTTCATATGCCAGTTTGTTTCCATAAGAATTTCTCGTAACAACTGGATTTTCCTGGATCATCTTTTGGTTGTCTTTGTAGATTTATTTGGTTGATCTTTTGATTGTGTGGAGTTGCATGTCATCTCATTTGTCCCACTCCCCCATTTCCCCAGGGTGTACCACCTGTTCATCAGGAAAACGCTATCATTATCTACAACAATATCATCTACAATTCAAAATATTGATCCATTATGTTGCACATATGATTAGTGGGACAGGATCAACCTGACTTTGACTTAAAACGAGTCCTCTAACAGTTAGACCACACGAGGGCAGTAGAGCACTAAATGAAAGAGGGACAATTCATCCAACCTTTCATTCAGTTTCCAGACTTAACACTTTTGGCAGCACAACCATTTAACACCACTTATCCTGGACTCTTTAAATATATTGGCAGACTGTAACATACTTTTTTGCACAGACTGCCCACAAGCAGTAGCCTGCATACCTTTACCTGAGTGAGGGATGAAACTCTCGATTACACTGAGAATCTGTGTGATATTCCTGTGTTCAAAAGTTGTTGTCATCTTTTAAATACAAAACAAAAAACACCTTCTGAATATCTCCTCAGCTGACAAAGTACTGAACACTTTATTTCAAAATGGCACTGAATAAGTGACTAATATTTAAAAGAAACCTCAACAGATAAATCAATAAGGCACAGAGGGCGTCCCAAATATATCCTTTGCTCTGACCATAGAGACTCGTTAATCAATTGATAAAATCTCAAACAACAACTTCAACAGAATAAATACAATGAACAATCCAGCCTCAGAGAGCGATAGCAGTGGAATGCAGCTGGTTATTATCAATATTAAGCCAGTGAATGATATCAAACATATGACCCATCTCTCAGTAACACCATGGTCACAATACATCCACACTACCTACATAATCACTTTAAACCTAAATGTCACAATGAACAGAAAAATTCCCTTTATCTACCAACATTTACATAACACATGATGAATCACAGCCATGGACAGGGGCCAGAGAAAAGGCTTAGGAGGAGCTTAGCTGGTGCTGTGTTGTGCAGAAATACACACAATACCCTGTGAAGAAACAAAAACCTGTGTATAATTTCACCACATCCTTTGTACACTGTGCATTAGTTAGTGATTTCTTAGCATGCATCCAAACTCCAGCAACGACATTCACCCTTTCTCTGCTTCACATACAAGTCATTTGCAGTTTATAAGATATCCTTCTCGCTATCATTAATTTAAAAACACATGATGTGAACAGAAACAGGCCTCGCTGTGCCAATTTAAAACCAATCGCTGTGCTTGATTGACCAACTTGGTGACTTTCATTAGGGAAGGTGACTTTGCTTAGGGCAAGTTACTATCCCTCCCATCTCAGCCCATATACGTTAGCTCTAAAGGCAATATAAATGTAGAACAACCATGCTGGAAACATAAAGAGGTTAAGCACTTACGGCCAATGCATAGTTCATTCACTGGCAAGGATATACACATATCATACATACACCATTTCTGCTGCCTGTAACACAACAGCACAGATGCTTCCTGTCCACAGCTGAGGATAGCTACTCAAAAAGTGTTAACAGGCTGCACAGCTGTTTAAAAAAAAAAAAGGACAACACAGCAGGTCAGTGGCAGCCTGCCTTCGGGGGAAGCACAGAATAGCAGCCATGGAAATGACCACTTGTGGGTGTCCCCAGCCACTTGGCATCTTCCTCACTGAGGTCGCTTTCTGTGGCCAGTCGCCTCCAGCTCCACACTGGAGAGGAACCGTCTGGATAGCCGGTGGCAGTCGTAGCTCAGCTCTGTGGTGTAAACAGTGCTGGTCTTCTTGGGGTAGATGATGGTGGTGCTCTTGAAACGCTGCAGCCGATGGCGAGGCTGGAACTCCAGCTGTGTTTTGTAGCGGCGCCAGGTGCTGTGGGGCAAAGCCATGATGGTCTGCCTGCAGTGTTCAAGGGCCTGGCCTGATGGCTGCAGGGCCAGGTCCTGGATGAAGTGGCGATCTGAGTTATAGTGCACAGAAGAGATGTATCTGTGGAGGAGGGTAAAGCATACAAGTTTCATTTGGTTCAAATTAGTGTGGTAAACCTTGTCTAGTATTACACTGCACTGCCCACGGTTATGTTGTGGAAAAATGTCTCTACCCTCCACCAGGTCGAATGTGGCACACGACGATGGGTCATATAAAAAGAAACCCACCTTATTTCCTTTGGTGGTAACGGCTCGAGGGCAATGCCTTCCCCAAAAGACAGCGGGTGAAGCTGGGGGAACGATGCAGAGGGTAAAACTGGAACCTGCAAAACAAAACAAACCACCCGGTTATCACAGGCAGGGCCAGTGGTGTTGTTTCCCACCGGCCCGGTTCAGTGCTGCGTTGACCCACTTTCTGCAGCAGCCTGAACACACAGCGAGAAAAGATTCATTTATTTATTTATTTAGCTATTAAAAAAACAATAACCACTAATCAGCAGCACATCCTTTTTAATTGGTCTGATTGGCAGACAACTGTTAATTCAGTGCATAATGTAATTTATAGGATGAACAGCATATCAGATTTACTTTTGCATGTGCTGACACTGCGCGCGCGCGCGCGCGTGTACACTCACAGCAGTTCATAGTGTGAGAGCGTTGCTACCTACCAGGGAGCCCCGTCCCTCGTCCTCGGACACCGGGCTCGCGGCCCCGGCTTTCTCGGCGCACGCGGGCAGCAGCCAGGCGCTGGGGCTCGGGCTGGGGGGCAACCCGGAGTCCGGGCTGTCGAGTCCTCTCTCAGCCCGGCAGCTCATATCCAGCGGCTCTCCGTCACACACATTGGGCAAGTTCAACCTGCCGACCATTTCTAGTGAGCGGTTACAAAACTCCAGCGGGTTGTGACAGAGGACGTGTTTCCGGATTTGACTTCCTTCTGTTTTTTTTGTTTGTTTGTTTTTTTCTGTCCCCCGGTGCTGATGTTAACTTGATCCCGGACAGCGTGCACGGCTGCCCGCTGCAAACACCATCAACCAGGCGGTGATTCAGCTCCCAGACCCGGAAACTACTTAAAAACAAGAAAACCCCAGACTAATCTTCACAGTAACATTAAACTTTAACCGCAGAGACTGACTACGACCATGGACATAACAGATACACAGAATATGTCAATATATATAGTTGTAGGTGAGGGGGCTGGATGAAGCGCCCCTGCAGCCCGCCGCTCCTCTTTAAACTTCTTCTCCCTTATGGAGGCTTCACGTCCACTAACGCAGCCAAGGACACGCCCCTTGGAGCTTTTACCGGTCGCTGATTGGCTGTAGGATAAGTGGCAACCGGAGACGGGCCCAGTCATGGGAACTTTTCCGGTGTCTTTCATTCCGTATTGGTCCTTGGTGAAACCAGGTTAATTTTTTTTTGTTTGGGGGTAGGGGTGGGGGGGTTGTAATGTGCAAAAAAATAAGTCAACGTGAAGGCACCTGATTAAGCACAAGGGACGACCCGAGTCTTTTAATAGTGTTCACTCACTATGTTGCATACAATTCATACAAGTCAGACAATACAACTGGCATAGGCAGGAATGTCAACACGTATGTCAATTCATCTGCAAGGACTGGAGACACCAAGAGGCACTGGCCTCAAAATCAGAGACAATAACCAGTGCAACCAGACAGAAAATATGTTTCGCTTTTCTTCCACAGACTGTGACATATCAACTGCGTATGACATCACCGAGGACACACGAAGGGACCAGACTCAGAGAAGCACAGAGCACATGGCAAAGTATTGAGACAATCATCTTTTTGTCTCCGAGTATTTTCATGACAAATCATAATATTTCCCAAACAGCCGCGTTTGTAATCTTGCCTTAATGTCACTGCAAAAGAGACGCAAGATTAAATTAACTAACAATATTTTGGAATATAAAAACCACATGCAAACTTGTATGTTTACATATGTGCCCTGTTATTGCCCACCTTATGAGGCAAAGCCCCAAAACCAAGTCCTCAGTTAGATGGTTTCCATGTTTACCTCAAGATTTTTACTTAATGCCTTCAGTCTCACAGAGGATGCAAAAGAAGCCAAAGATCCTAATTGTCCCAGACTCAGTGATTTGTTTAAGGTCACAGTTCCGCAAACTATACTGACACCTATGACGCATTTCCACTTTAATGGAAAGCAGAGACGGACACAAATTTCTCTCTGGTATCCTCGACTTTGCATTGAAATAATTGAGGAAAGCCATGGTTAACCTTGGAGTATGCCATACTCAAAAAAAGATCAACTTTAATTAAGATCTGGTTGCCGTTGATCATCCAGGATTAGACATGTGTGAGAAAAATTTAGTTAACAGCCCAATATTCTGTCTTGATATGCACATTTAAACAATGCACTAATGTGACAAAGCTCAGACATGAATGCCTTGAATGGCTAAATTACAGATTGACATGTTTAGCTACAGCAAGTAGCTGTAACACTCTGTAACAGTTGAAGTTCCTTCATAGTCCAGTGCCAGCTTGGTTTCACATCATTGCCAGTTAGACAGTCAGGCAATTTTTCAACTTTTTCTCTTTCTGTAATTCTCCATGATGACTGAACGAAGCATGACGTTTTTGAATGGAATAACTGCGAGTGTTTTTTAATATCCAAGATGCAAGTTCGGTGTTTGGTTGTTCACAGTCTTTTCTTGATGAGTTTTTCCAGTTTACGGATACGGGAGGACTCCTGCTCAGGAGTGGGGGCACTGAAGGACAGAGAGGCACCACCATCAGCCCCCGAAGGTGGAGTGGGCAGTCGCTGTCTGAAGAGCTCCAGCATGCTGCTCTGTTCACTGCGCTTCAGACCCTACAACAGCAAAGTGCACACAAACATCAAGAAATCTCTGTGTGTAAAATGAGAGTGTTGTTCAAAAATAACGCTTTGCTTCAAAGACAGGTTGGACAACATATGGGAAATTATGCAAAAACATATTTTCATATTAACAGACTGTATTTAATACAGATCCTCTAGAGCTCACAAAAAGTAGTATCTACACAATCCATTTTTAACAAGACAGCAAATGAACACTTTTCTAAAAATTCTAAACTGTGCCTTTAAAAGACTGGTCAAACCAACTGACCTTCATGTCCAGAATCTTCTGAAAGGTCTCAGGATTACCATCAGCCAGGAGCTTGATGTAGTTATCAACAAACACCACTGGTGGTTCATGTGGGGCCATCACCACCTGGGGGAAAAGTAGAGTTTAATGTTGGTTTAACCCTCCCTACAAAAACACACACAGACACACACGCCACCCACCCCCTTTTCCTGTTCACCATCATGGGATGACCCAAGAGATCTTTAAATGATCCCACATGGGGCAGCTAAGGCCCAGAATGTGGGGAAGGGGTGGGAGGGTAGTGGGCTACAAATGTCAGAACCAAGTAGTTCTAGCTGCAAATAACGTATATAGACTATGGTTCTATATTTAGAAGCCCGCTCCCCACTCTTTATTTCTTTTACACATCAATTACTCCGTGCATGAGTGAGCAAGAATTAGCTTCACCAGTAATTATTTTGGGGGGTATAATGAGTCTGGGCAAAAATCTGCGTTAGTCAAACACAGGCAGAAAAAGTTTAACGGGGCACAAGTCTCTCTGGATTGGATTCTCTTGGTTGTTTTTTTCCCTCTAACAACAGCGAATGGGTGGAAAACGTGGATCAGATAACATTTCTTTAAGCCGCTACAAAGCAGGCAGACCAACACATGGCTGACAGACTCCCACCTCCTATCTCAAGCATATGTGTGCACACAGGGACCATCTCACAAAATGTTTCTCCGATCCTATCCTTCACTTCCAAAAGCATCACGCTGTACTCTCTAGATGTTCCGCTCTCTTTTTACTTCAGGTACAATGCACGAAGTGGCGAGCTGCACAGACAGGGGACAGTGAAGATATAAGATGGTGCTGGCATAAAAGACTTCAGATTGTGTGGAATTCTTTGCTTTCCTACTAGCCCTGCTGACTGAGTGATTTATTTAGCAACTGTCTTGGAGCCAGGCCAAGGGAAAGGCCTGCAGCAACCTTGTAAAAAGAGGGGAAAAAAAGAGGGGAGAGGGAGTTTAAGAATGAAAACTGGCATTAAAAGAGAGAGCGAGAGTGAGGAGGGGGGGAAACATTCAGGCTGAATAAGGGTGGGGATGGGGGTTGCCTTTTAAATACTCCCCATAAGAGAACTTCAGAGGTGGGGAAGAGAGCGGGAGCTTTAGTAGGCTGGGATGAGGAGCATGGAAAACAGCCACGTCTCACAGGCATCGCAGCAGCCGGGACAGGCTGCGACAGAGACATAAAAAAACCTGTGTGCTCTGAACATACATTCTGTTATAGCAACTATAACAGATATCCCGACTTAACAGTCGCTCATTTACATTTAGACTTAAGGGACTGTATATAAATGGGAAATAAACATGATGTGATTTTTAAGGGAAAATTAATATTGCATCAGTTTAAAACCAGCAGTGATCAATAGTTTTATAACATCAACATGGTGACGGTGAACACTGTGGTATATTTGGCAGCTTATGAGCCAGATATTTCTTTCACGGCTCAACGAAACAAACTCTAATGCGAATGTTAGTGGGCGAGATGTGTAAATAGGTAACAAAAAGACCGTTAAATCTACCTTCAAACCCTAATACATGATGTAAACAAAAAGCTTTACAGATATTAAACAATTTATCTTCATTTATCTGTCGATCAGGATTATTTTTTTACAGGTTCTCTTGAGCCCGGGCTCAAATCCAATCTTGCAAAAACAACATTTCCAATTTCCATTTCCAACTTGTTATTTAAAGTGGGCTCCAATCTTAAATATTCTTGAACCTCAAAGTCAGCTTTGAAAAAGTGCTCCATCATTGTTTCCAAATAAGTGCAGTTTCCTGCCGAGGTAAACCAGACTTAATGTTGAGTTGCAGCATGTTGGAGTGTAATTTAAAACTACTGTTGAGGTTTGGCAAGGGAATTCTTGTATTGACCTCCATCTCCGTGGGTTTGTCGTTCAGAAGTTTTAGTCTCAGTCCAAGGTGGAAGCAATTACCTGTAAGTAACCTTGATCTTATACTAAGTCAGACGGTAAAATGCTGGCCGCAGTATAAGAAGTTGGCCTCTACCAATGGAAATGTCAGTCACAGAAAAGTCTTTATATGATTCTCTCAAAAATGTTTTTAAGAGTTGTTTTTAGCTTATTCAAAGGAAAAGTGTTTGTTTTGTTCCCAGGTGAAAAAATTAATATGTGGTTGCATCTTATCTTATCTTAATTATTGGTCTTTTTGTTTTTTTAGGACTAGATTATCCCTCTAACTGAGAATTTTCTTCTTAGTTTATTTCTTTACTAAATATTTCAGATCAGATATCCTGTCTTCACAACGATTGTTTTGTCCTCTACTGTCATACTACTGTGAAACACTCGAAGGCCCTCGTGCAGTGTCAGCTCTGTATGAGCGTTCATATAGATCACATTCCAGCTTAAGAGGCCCGCTGGCAGTCAGATTCAGAAAAAAGAAGACCTAAATGGGCTGATGTGAATGCATTCTATAATTCTATCATATGAAACGTCCTTTAATGTTTGGCAGATGAGTGGAAATTTATGGACACACATTCAGGGCATTTTTCCAGGGAACAATGTCATGCCTTTCACAGGCAGTGTGAGAGCGCGTCCCAGCAGAAAGCAGACAGAACTGATGAAAGGGCTTCCTTTGTAAGTCAGTGTCTTTGCCAGATTCAAAATCAAAGTGAGACTATAGTCTAAGGCAGGGTACGCTGTTTTTCAACGCAAAGGCAACAGACAGGAACGACATGATTAAAGCAGGTCACATCGACTGCTACAAACATCAAGAAAGTCCAACTATGACAACTTCAGGAAGGAAAGAAGGCCTCCTGGGAGTCTATGGGAAATCAAGGGACAGACAGGCGTGTACTGCATGTGTGTGTGTATGCATGTGTGCATGCATGTACACCCCTGGGACGGTTAATTAGGGCGGGGTGAATCCATAGCAACCACATACCTCTGTCCTCTGAGGTCTCATAAAATTAGTCTGAGGAAATTGTTTTCACATTGAAAACAATATTCAACATAAAATATAAAAGTTATACTGCATGTGTTTCTGTGAGCACAGACATGGTTGCGTGCACTTATTTATTTAATTGCTCACTTGTACCTTTCCTCTGGTTCACTTACTTAGTGAGCCAGCAGCGCGTCAGGTCCTGTCCTACTCATTTCCGACCTCACATGAGATGGAACATTTTTTTGAACACATGCTTATGAAGTGCTATTGTGAGTGAAGTTACTGACACAATTACAAGGTTATTCTGCCCACAAATAAAACCAAAGTAGATAATCTGCTGGAGTAAGTCAAGGCAAGATTTTCATCTGGCTCGCCAGTTGGCCACATAAACTTAGGTTGAAATGTTTGTTCAGTCTGCTGCTGCTGCTCCTTACGACGAAACCTCAATCAGTGGAAAAAGCAGCTTGTTGCAGGTTGTGCCGCACTACTCTTTGTGAAGCTTTAGCATCAACACCAAAGCTGTTTAAGTGGATGTGTCTGAGTGTCAACATTAAATATGTTAAAAGGCAATATCGCTGTAAAGTTCCGATCCTTTAAAGGTCAGAAACTGAAGCTAAGGTTGTAAAAATATCCAACGTGAATTTAGCCACCCATGTTAAATGTCATAAAATCCAAAGTGTCCCATTAAGACTGAGTGGTTTAGATAATGTGTTTAAGTTCAACTATTTTGTATTTAGATTTGAATAAAAGTTCTCATTAAAATCCATCAGTTAAAGATGCAAACTCATTTTGTGTTTAGTCTGAAAAAGGTAAACTGTTTAAAAGAACCCTTTCTGGTTTTGGGAATGAGATTGAGTATCTCCATCACCTTAAGTATCATCTCTGCACGGGTCATGCCTTTCACTACTATCTTGGTGTAGCTGGCCGGTGCCTTGCGGAGCACTTGGGAACCAATGGAGGGCAGATCCAACAAGACTGTCTTCAGGGAGTGTGTGTCAAGAAGGAGCTAGTGGTTTAGGAAACACAAGACAATCAAGATTAAAAATGCATTTTTCTGATGTAATACTTCTCTAAATGCACACATTTATGTATATCTTAAAATGTGCTGACGCTGACGACTCGGCTCGATGAAGCACTTAGACAGAAAAGCCTTATTAAAACTTACTTGTTCAGCTCCCACCATGCTGATTGGCTTACATCTGAACAGGTGGTTGATGAATTTGGGAATGAAAGAACTAAAGAGAGAAATAAATGAGAAATAATTCAGCTCCAATACACTTTGTCATGTACAGAGATTAGAAGCAATATTTGTATTTGTTGTACTTTGTAAATTTGATGCAAAACTGTGTGAAGTATTTGCGCGTGGAGGCCAGGTTGTCTCTGACAATTGGCACATTTTGTTTAATGTGCATGATGATTGATGTCACATAAGGACTCTGGTCACCCACATGCTCCACACTCTGCCACGGCATCTGAGGGGCAGAGCAAAGAAATTCATATATCAACCAGAATCAATGCTTTGGTATCTTTTAAGACTTTTAATCATTCAATAAATACATTCATACATACAGACATAAAATTCAGCAGTAGTGGTATAAGAATAATCTAATATCTTAAATGCTATAAAATTGAATGTGAGTGTGTGACTGTGTCCAACCTTGCTCATGGCAGTGAGAGCAGGGTCGCAGGCAGCATCGAGATCTTGAACAAGTAACTGAATACTGTTTGAGATCACACTGAGAACGCAAAAGTGACACAATTAATACACACTCTCAACATAACAGACAATGAATATATTTTTCAGGAGAAAAAAAGCTGATCTGCAATTGTCGCTTACGTGCTGAACGTGTCCATCTCCCCAGTCAAATTAATTCTCTCCACCAGGACTTTATCTACTTTCTCCTTTAGCTTCTCTTCCAACTGGAATGCAAACAAATTACTTTAAGTGCGTCATTCAAAACCCGATCTATATCTATTTTTAGAACTGTCATGCGTGTTGCAAAAAACAGCATGGATGAAACCTTCCAGGTTGTGTGTCATAATCGTAACTGTCACTGAGTTTCTGATGAAACATAAGTCAACGGTCTATAACTGCCAACATGATAATTATATATATCTTATGTTCCCTAGTATATACTGTCAATGAGGAGAGAGAGTGTGTGCGTGTGTGTGCATGCCTGTTGTGTGGTAGCCAAACAATATTCTGCAGTGCTAAGGATACTACAGATCAGACAGAGCTCATCGACAGTGAACTTTGCAGCCTCTGATCCCTCTTTCTCCTTCAGCAAACTGCTGATGGTGAGACCCCCACTGTTACTGCTGGACCTGTTTGGAGAGAGGGTGGGGTGGGGTGGGAGGATAGAGGGGCAACAGAAAGAAAAAAATTAGTGCTAGAAAACAGAGAAAAATAATATAAAATAGACAAAGAAAAGAGAGAGTAAGATGACTCAACTCATCATATACAAAACATTATCTTTGTATGTGTGAAGAAAATCTGCAATGTAAATAATCTATCACATATGCTTTTAGGATATAGACTGAAATGGAGGGACTGTGCGTTGAGTAGTACTGATTCTGCATATTGTTCTTAAGAATGGTTGACATGGACTCTTGAAAAGCTTGAAAAAAAAGGAACTGTATGTTGAACACATTTAAGCCACTCGTAAAGATGGCCATTTTTAGTAACAGAGACACAACAGGCAACTACATGCAGATGTGAATAAAGAGTTAAACCAAATTAGGCTTTAACAACCAACCAGTCATCAATAAACGTTAAAACAGAGACATGTGTGAGAAACCACAACATAACACAAGCTGTTTTCGAAACTGTTTCTCAGCACATCACATTGAACAAGCATGTCTGCATCTCTTAATAATTGTGTACACTTGCCAAGCTGTGTTTGTAGCTCAGAATATGGCATTAGTCACTGAAAGCAAGAGCGTCATTAGCATTCATGTAAATCTGACACAGAAAGAGAGCACGGCTGGGTCTGTGTCTGTGTGTCTGTATGTGTGTGTGTGTGTGTGTGTGTGTGTGTGTGTTTGTGTGTACATCACATCAAGTGATGAGTTTCTAATGTGGCAAATGAGCCAAAGATGTTTTCGCCGGTAGCATATTAAATGTCGCCACAACGTAACCAACTCCAGATCTCTCATAGCATGCTATCTCAAACCCTGCAAGGACTGAAGTTTTCTGATTATGTTTAAAAATAAACTCCTAAACAGCTTAATTACCGGACCAAAAGAATGAACAAACATAGGTGTGACATGCTTGACTGTGAAAAAAATAATATATAAATTGTATTCGTCTTCTTGTCCATGAATTTAATTATTCTCTTAAATGGAATCTGTCAGAAAACAACAGAAATTGAGTCGAGATGGTGCCACTGAGTATTTTAGTCAACATTTAACAGAGTCAGACAGACTCTGTTAAATTAATAATTATTTAATGGTTTTGGCCTTTCACTCAGTATTTGTAGTAGTAGTATGTAGTAGATAGTAGTAATATCTTCTGTTAGTATACATAGAAAAGGCACTGTATCACAAAGTAGCACCAATTGTTCTACTGAGACTTGAATTTGTGGAGAAAAATATGACTTTATTTTGAGCATCCACTGTTTGTGCGCATTAACAGACTTATATTCTGATTTTAACAACAAACATATGCATCCTATACGATGGCTTAATACTATTGCAGCAACTTGCAACAATGTCATGCTAATGCTTACCTGCTACCTGTTATTTCTCCAATGAGTTTTTTAAAATTCCACTAAGGGAAAAGATTTTCTAAGTCAAAACCCCTAAATACATTTTAAGTGGACAATATGCTCTAAACGAGAAAGTTTATTTCTAATACACGACTTCTTGTTTTAAGAACCAAAGCTGAAACCATGCTTACTTAGGCAGGTTTCCTGAAAGGATCTTCCAAGCGTACTCCCTCAGGAATTTCTGGAAGATGGTTGTGAGGGCGATCATTGGTTCTCCGGTGCTCAGCTGTGAGCACTGCACCATACACTTCTTGTAATAGACAAAGAGGTCAGCACAGCTGGGCAGCACCGCTCCACCCTCCTCCATGCCTGCCTTGGGTGGGCCCTGGGCTCGGAAGTCAGCCACAAACCGGTCGATCAGTTCACCCAGATTCCTGCAGATGTCCAAAAAATGTAAAGCCAAACATTCAGGCACACGCAGGTGGTTGGATTAGGGGCACATGAAAGGAATTAAATGAATTAAATGGAACATTTAAACATTAAAATAATGTGGCTGATCTTTAATCCCAATACACAAATGAAAGGATAAAATAACATACAGACAGGCACTGAACCAGATGGATAAACAGAAGAAAATAGTCCAAACGTGTCAGAATCCTCAGTACAACATTCAACAGGTCCGCAATTATTTGGTATGGTCATGTCGTACTCAATCTTGAAAGTAAAGCCAACGGTAAAACAAGCAAGCCACTGTTCTCTCCCGCAGTGTCCCACTAGGGACGAGCTGATCTGGCGGGTGCCTGTTTTGGCCTTTGGTCAGACAAACAGCATTCAATGCACCAGTGAGCCAAGAGCTGGAGGCTGTGTGCAAGCACAGCAGTCCCAGGAATTTGTTCAGTTTCAGGAGAGATCACCATGTAGGGGGAAGGGAAGAGAGGGACTGATGGAGGAGAAGTGTAGGAGGAAGAAGTGAAAGATTAGGCAAAAGGAAACCAGGAAAAAGAGATGATAAGAGGAAGGGTGAAACTATACACTAAAAGACAAAGACCACAGAGAAAACGAGAGAACACTCGCTACTTTCATTTCCACCTCTCCTTCTTGCTTTCTGTCTGTGGTCGTGCAGCTAATGGGAAACATTTCTGCCTTAGTGGAGACAGAGGCATGTACAGGAACAAGAGATGGAAAGACAGAGGGGGCTATGGAGGAGAATGGGAGGAGGAGGGTCTGATTGATGAACAGGAAATGGAAAATTAATGTGCGTGCCAGCTTTACGCATAACCTGCTCCTCATTCTGGGGTCTCTGTACCACGACACTATTTGGACTCATCTGCTTGTATGAGTGTGTGTTGCTCACTTGTCTTGGGATTCTATGTAGACATATAGATGAGGTTCAAAGCACTTGGAGACAATGCCATGGAAAGGGTTGTCCGGAGCTTTGGGCTTCCTGGGCTGAGAGAGTGGAGGAAAATAGGCAATTAGTGCAACAATGGGTTCTGGATGCTCTGAGCTGAAATTATAATTAGTGGGTTTATGTTTGTCTCCTTTCTGTGAGCAAAGCAAAAATATTGTGATACATCCTGCATATGCGAACGTAATCATTTTCATCTTTTAATCAGAGGTAATACATTCTTCAGTTTTTGAACAATTTGTTGCTTGCAATCAGCTCTGATTAAAATAGCTGTGTACGTATCCTCCAGCCAAAAATGACAAGCGGTATATCAGATAACTTTATACCAATAAGTGGGTGAAGGACATTAGGGAATGTTTAAATGTCGCTACACTACTGTGCACTTTCTGTCCATTCACTGATGTCCACTTGCTATGATCTACAATGAGCAAATTAGCAATTTTTATTCCTTTTTAGTTTACCTGTGCTCAAAAAGCAAAAGGCTCCATGGTGGAGGAAAAATGTTTGGGGTCAGTTCAGGTCAGCTTACCTTGGCTAGATCCTCATCCTTTTCTGTGCCTGCATCCTCACCTGGCTCATCCTCCAGGAAAGGGTTGGTTGGGTCAAGAGGGCTGTCGGGTCTCTTTTGCTGTAAAAACACAGACCATTAGTGTTCACTTAACTGCGGCACAAGACGCTTTATACAGGATTACACTGCCACTAAAAGAATAGTATAGGTCACTATTTTTGTAACATTAGCAATAGCTTTCAGTAAAACAAAGTCCAGGTTTCATCACTGTCCTTCCATGTCTATGGAGACCATTTCATGGGAGGCTTTGATCACCGCCAATTATAAAATTCCACACAACCAAATCCCTGATTGAATTACAGACCCCAGAAGGCATGAGTGTAAACTGAACTGAAGACAAAAGGGCCTCTGTCTACTCGAAATATTGTCATTTCTCAAGAAGACTGGCCTAGATGTGCCCCAACAAAACTAATCATCTCCTTTATAACCTGTCTATCCTCGGAATATCACTTCCCAATGCCAACACGATCAGTGCCTTGTGTGAGTGAGTCACTTTCATGACACATGCTACAAATCGTCAGTTTAATGGTACAAACAAAAGCGAGACACACTGCTATTTTGCTCACAGTACAACAAAGCAAACTGAATGTGAGAAGAAGAAAATATGGGGGTCAGTTAAGGTTGCAGATTTCAATTACAATCTGTGATCTAATTTTCTGTCCTTTAACTTGAGTTGTTTTGGTGAACGTAACTGCAGTAATCAAAGGTAGCTGAAGTAAATACACCTGTACTGGTAGACATGTACTGTGTGTGTGTGTGTGTGTGTGTGTCTGTGTGTGTGCTTTTCTCACTCCAGGTATGTCAGTCAAGGTGCATCCTGTGAAGCGTTTGGCCAGTAAACCCTCAAAGTTTGTCGTCCTCTGAATTGCAAACAGCAGCAGTTTCACCTCAATCTCCTTAGCCCGTGTTCGCATCACTTTGGCTAGCTCCACCCTGAGGAACACACACCAAAAAAATGCACACAGTTTGGCTATATTACCTTCAACTTTTATGCATTCACTTTGCATGTGTTTACCTGGTGATGTGGCAGAACTCCACAGCAATACGCTCTGTCATGCACCATTCCTCTGGAAACATGCGTCCATATTTCTCCTCATAGTCCACAAGCTGTCTTTTGATCCAGGCATAACGCCGGTCGATCTTGTCCAGCCATGCAACCTGAGCGACAGGACAGGTATTTTTTTTATAAATATATAGAAAACACATATTAGAATCAGTTAATTTACAGCAACTCAATGAGACCTTTTAATTTATAAAATCTACATTCTGACTCACGTCTTGGTTTTCCTGGAAAAGCACCAGGTACTCTGAGAGGTGCTGTCTGATGAACTTTTTAATGATCTCCTGTTTGATCCGAGGGTCCAACACATTGGCCACCAGACAGGCGTCTCTCAAAACATTACTGGGACCAACTGGTCTCTGGGTGGACAAAAGTTGCAATTTTGATTAGGTAGAAGAGGGGGGAAACTAATGGAAGAAGAGAAAAAAACAAACTAGTAAATCTAGTTTCTTATTCAACATTTTTACCTTGGTGCCCTGAGAGGGGAAAGCTTCTTCAAAATCTGCCAGGATCTGAGTCCCCAACTCACTCTGTGCTGCTTTTACTCTAGACAGACCAGAAAAGTGACATGAAATACATCTTTTAAACATGAAATTTCAGCAACCACACAAGTTCACAGGTGTAATAGCTTTTGAAAAATAAAAAAAATCGCTATTAGACATATTACTGTACATCTGCAGGCCTCCAAATCACATATTTATATATACCATATACTTGGTCCACAGTATACTACATGTGAAAATACTGACAGAAATGAGACACAGCGTAACAAGTATAATGATGTTTCTTTTGATGTCTCTATATCAACTGTTACTAGTTTTGCCTGATCTACTGATTTCTGTGCATCTGTGTCTTGTCTGATTCTGTAACACTGTGGTGGTTGATGAGTCAAGCATGTCCAGGTCTCTCGCAGCGAAGCTGTGCTGCTCGTCTCCAGCTGTCTGCCCTGCCTTGATATCTTTCCCTTGCCTGTCTCTCTCCTATCATCTGTTTCTCCAGTAGAGTCACTTCTTCCGTGCAGCTGTTATTTGGTATGAACTCTGTCTGACACACCTCAGTCACAACAGAACATAAGGTCATCCTTTGTTGTTTTGGAGGAATCAACACCTCTTTGAACCTCAACATCACGTCGGCCAGCAAGTCCCAAACGGCCTGGCGTTCTTGGAAAACATTAATAAAAATGGAAATTCAATCAGCAAGAGCTGTGGGAAACAACAGCATAATATAATGCACTTTGTTCCTCAGTCTCCCTCCCTCTGTGTTTTAATGAAGACTTCATCCAGACACTGATGTGGCACACATTCCAAAATATACTGTTGATTCAAATGGCCAATTTAACATGCACAACAATCGCAATCAAAAGTTCAATGTGCTGTGAATCATTTGGATGCATCATCCACAAGCTCAAGCAGAAAAACAAACATGGAGATACACACACACCCTCAGAGAAGCATGCCTCTAATCTCTGACTATGGAAGAAATGCTGGCATAACTCAACCCTATTCAGTCTGTTTCCTTCCTGTGTGTTCTTTTATCTGTGGTATTGTGTGGGACTGTGCGTGTCAATGTGTGAATGCATAAACAGGATGTAATACGCAAAATACCTCCAGCAAAATACCATTCTTCATCTGATGAGCTGTGGAATATTTCGGCAATAAGAAGTTAGTGGGCGTGTGCAGCGTTTGAGCGTATTAGTTACCTCTCGGAGAGCTGTCTGATCTGGGGAATGCCCATGTACTTCTGGAAATGTTCAAGCACATTGACCACTCCCTGCAGCAAGTTAGCCACCTCGCCGTACTGCCTTTTTCTGGTCATAGCTCTGAAAAACAAAACACATTTAAATTTGATCTATATCCAGTGTCAGACAAAAGAAATATTTCAATATTGCAATGTATCTGTCTTGATCGAGTATCATTATAACTGCCTCTATATGGATGTTTTAGCCTTCTGCACAAATTTAGCTGCCATCTATCTAAATGTTTTCTAACTGTTTTGCAGGAAATCACAAAATAGCACCTTTTTTTAAGCAACTACTGTTTTTTTCCAATGTTACTGAAAACTGAGTAGCACTAAGACATTCAGCCAGTGATTTCTAAGTTCTGCAGGGTTTGATATTGCTGCTGACAGCAACTAATGGTTTCTATAAAATTTATGGGGTTTTCTTGTAACAAGAGAGACTTTTAGAGGTATTCTGTGGAAAATATGATTATACTCACTCTAAAGAGTCCACGCCACCTACTAACATGTGTAGGTGGTTGAGGGTGGTAATAGATGTAGTTAGGTGGCGCTTGGCATGGTCCAACTGCTTAATGTCCCTTGTAATCTCCTTAACCTGTGCAGGAAGGAGAAAAAGTCAAACAGGCAGTTCTACAAAGACAGACAAAGGAGGACTAACTAGCACAGAGTTCTTTACTGGATGGAGCAGAATACTAAAGAGAAACAGAGCAAGGTGAACAACAAGTCTGCTGGTAAGAGAAATAATCTCACCACCCTCATTCTTTCTCCAGTCACCCGGCGTACTTGTCTTTCTCTCACTCACACTGACACATACACAGAAACACACTCACACAGTGAGAGTGAAGATAAATCTCCCCACTATTGTAACACAGGGAGGACACAGGTTGCCTCTTCACTTATCTGGGGTCATGTCCCTGATAAGCTTTAACAAGACACCTTTGTATATATGTGTGTTGTGTGTGTGTGTGTGTGCACATACCATTTGTTCAGACTTTTCTGCTTTGTCCTTGATGTCTTTGATTTTGCCAAAGAGTTGTTGGATGGCTATCTGGGCTTCCTCTAATGCCTGCACAAAACAATTGCAGCAATAAACGACAAAAAACACAAACAAAACATAAAAAAAAACTCCCATTATTGAGTTACTGTGTAAAAGCCGCAAAAAATGTATGTGGTTTAGCCGTGGGTCTGAATGTATGTGTCTGCGTGTGTATGTGCATGTTCTTATGAGCGGGCAACATAGTGGTCCAAGCAGGTTTAACGTTTTGGGTCACTCAGTCCAAAGACCAGCTCAGCACATCCATAATAATTCCAGAATAACAGTCAAAGCAGAAACAGCAGCAGGAAGTGGAGCAACAATGGAAAACCAAACGGAACCGTTTTGCCAAAACCTCGAAAGGAACATAGAAATGAACAACCCCTTCCCTCTCAGTGTACTCTGGCACACTGACTAAAGAAGGTTTTATAAGCCATAGTTCCACTGAATAAACACCTACAGAGAAAAGATCCATACAACTGTATAGCAATGAAAAATAAACAAGGTTGTCGATGAGGCACAACACAGTGTGTTTACGGTAATCAATTATTCTCTCATCTCTCACATCAATCTTGCTGTACCTACATACACTGAGCTGACAGACTCATTCTGTGCATTAATTGTGAATGAGTGGAGATGGGTAGAAATATATAAATGCATAGAAATGCAAACTGCATTGTGGGGCCAACTGGAAACATCAAACATAATACGCAAGTCTGGATTTTAGTAGTAAAGGGAAAAAGAAGTAAAAGAGAAAAAGAAGTAAAAGAGTTTTAATTCTCAGCAATGAAAAATAAACAAGGTTGTCGATGAGAGGCACAACACAGTGTGTTTACGGTAATCAATTATTCTCTCATCTCTCACATCAATCTTGCTGTACCTACATACACTGAGCTGACAGACTCATTCTGTGCATTAATTGTGAATGAGTGGAGCTGGGTAGAAATATATAAATGCATAAATGCATAGAAATGCAAACTGCATTGTGGGGCCAACTGGAAACATCAAACATAATACGCAAGTCTGGATTTTAGTAGTAAAGGGGAAAAGAAGTAAAAGAGAAAAAGAAGTAAAAGAGTTTTAATTCTCAGTCTGTTTTTAATTCAAACGCATCACAACATATATACAAACCCTATTAATTTATTTACTATAAAAAGCAAGCTTATAATAATTCTTGTTGTGGGAAACAGGGCTCAGGAAATATCTGTGTGTCAGTTGTGCTGCAGCGATCTGGGTCAAATTTCCAAGGGATTTTTTTCCCAGTCATACCACTGGCTGTGGTCCATGTGAAAATATATCCTGCTAATTTACATATCCAGCTCTAGAATGGGAGTAATGTCAAACTGACTGCATTTCTAATCAACAAGTTAACCAGATAGCTGACATCGATAGATCCTAAACTGACATCCACACCATAAGGCTAAGCTCCGCAATAAGGCTGTCACTCCGAAAGATAAAGAGATCATTAGCAGTTTTAACAGCCTATAAACCAAGACTGTATTAAATGACATTAGACAGATACAAGTGTAAGATAGCTGAAGATTTATTCTAATATTTCCCCATCATCTGACGTAGCAGCTGTTCTTTGATGGTCCTAAACAGAACTTTGCTCTGACATCCGATGCCAAGGTAATTGGCTTCACTTGGCTCGATGCTGTGGCAGCAGTGCAGACACAACTTTGACTCCCCCCAGTCTCACCCACACAGACGCGCGCGCACACACACACACACACACACACACACACACACACACACACGGAATGCTAACAGCCGAACAGCCGGCACCAGCTGTGCAAGGAATTTACTACTTTTACAAGCACATCTCAGTAAACATAACCACACAAACATAAATACCTGCAGTGGCAGCAGTGGATTAATTTTCAATCCTGAGTGGTGTCACAGCACAACGCTGAGTGACAGTGTGTTGGAGACAAAGTCAAAGTTGTGATGGCACCATGTGACCAGGTCAGTAAGTCACAGCATATGACAGGTTTGCCATATAACCCTGTAAAACAAATCTCCAACTTTATCTGCTTGAGGTAGCATGGTGTTCTGTGAGGGCCATCTGCTATGGAGATCAAAAACAGAGGAGCTCTCTGGGTTAAGTACCCTCTACTCTTCAATCAAGAGGAGCACATGCTGACTTTCATTAGGTTTCATTAATGATTCTTTCATTTGATGCCTCATAAAGCCATGTGGATATTGGATGATTGGATAAATTAAATGGGAAAATATAGATAGGTTATGTGATTTGTCTTTGATCTGAGGGTAAAGAGGAAGGGAGTGGCACTGAATCATCAAAGACCTACCCTAGAGAACAACTTCAGCAAGCAAAGTGCATGCAGAAGAGACCAGAACCTCCCAGGCTGCAAATGTCACTCATGCTCATTCAGCTCAGTCACACTGGCTCATTGCCTAGCACTTATTTCCTGTATTTAGCCTTGAGGAAAGCAGAGAGAGACCACTGCCCAGCAGGCGCCTCCATGCCCAAGATGTTATCTGCTCTCACACAAACATGAACATACACACCAGTGTAGCCCTAACATGCAATAAGCAGCACATGTTCCATGGAACACATTGAGTGGTATTATAGTTTTTTAAAAAAACGAATGGGGACTGCAGCTTGTTTCCAAAACTTAAACGGGAGTAAGACACACTTCACCCCTTCTTCTGACAAACATCAGTTTAGATTTCTGTAATGCAAGGGTATATTAAAAGGTACATCTGTGTTTAGGGCCAAGGACAATAACTCTGACCAACCCTACATGGTGATTTAAACAGATGGAACATTCAATGTAAACATCTTAAGAAAATTTAGAGAGAAAAGTATTTAAACTAACAGAGAAAAGAAGTTTGGAAAATGCTTCAAAATAGTCACTGAATGTAACTGAGCTGCAAACAAAGTGATTTTGTCATGTAAGCCAGGTTTTTAAAATGAGAGAAGACAGCAGTAAACACTGCAAACCTGTAAATTAGAGTGCCAAAGAATGGCGGCAGTTCAGAGTCATATAGTGTTGTAGCATGGCATTAGACTGAACTCTGAGAGGTTGAAAGGAAACTAAAAGAGGCTGTGGACAGCCTTCTCTGAGTTAACATTAAATATTTACATTAAAGTCAGTTCTATAGAAAGACCACCCAACTCTATTTTCTAATGCAGCCCTGCACAATGAATATAAAGAGCACATGTTCCAAAAAGATACCAGGTTACCAACCTCTCTGAGCAGCACAACTCTTAAAGAGGTGCAAAAGCGTAAGCGAGTGTTTGTATATGCACTATCGGTAACTCACTGCTCAAATATTTCCAGTTTTCATTGACAAGTACAAAGATCAGTTCCACTGAAAAGACTTAAATGGTGTATAAGCTTCAAATGGTGCAAAACAAATCATTAACAACCCAAAAAAGATACTGTAGCCTCTGGGAGCTCAAGTAAATAAGGTTTTGAAAGCTCAAGCCTTGAGAAGATGTGTGGTATAATGTATAAGGTATCATATAATGAATGAATGAATTAGGGAATTTCAACAGTTGTTCCCACCAGTGTTTCATACTTGTTGGGACAGTGTTGGCACAAACATACTTGATAATATTTGATTACAAATGCAGAGAGGGTGTACAGCTGCTGAGTCAAACATCTTTAATCTTTAATTGTGTGAATGCTGAAAGCACAGTACAATCTACTGTACAGTCTACCATATAGCCTACTGTACAATCTACTGTACAGCCCACTGTACAATCTACTGTATAGCCCACTGTACAATCTACCATATAGCCTACTGTACAATCTACTGTACAGGCTACCGTACAATCCACTGTACTGTGCTTACTGTGGCAGTAGGTCTTACAGTTTTTTGCACAGTACCTCTCTCAGGAGCAACAGGCACCTTCTGAAGCCTCATTCACTCCCATGTTAAATTAATTCAGAAGACCTTTGTCTCCCTTCAGCTCCTTCAGCTGAAGACCATGCTATGAGAGCTCGCTCAGCAGAGTCTGGATCCATGTTCAGTACAGCTTTAAGCATTCGCACGCATTTTCTTCAGAAAATACACTTTTTCTAGTTTTCCGTTATAATACTATTAATAAATGCAAACCCTCCCTCTTAATTAGCACGGCGATACAGCTTGGATGACTGCAGAGCAGGTGTTTATGCAGTCTCCGCATCACCATGACAACAGGCAGGCAAGAACATCTTACAATGGCAGCTCTGTGTGTTGGGTAACTCCTCAGCTCGCAGACTCTGTGTGTGTGTGTGAGAGAGTGTGTGTGTGTGTGTCAGGCTGGTGAGGAGACCCCACAATCTTCTGCACTTTATGCAGGTTAGACCAATTAGTCTGGGTATCAAGGACTGTTGTAATTTCTGTTTAATGACAGAGGTAATGACATTATAACTGAGTCTGTTTCTACTCCGCTGGAGATCATGTATTACAGTCAATCAAATTGTCACTAGTTTGGTTAATGTACTGTAAACAGCCATTTCAGTGAAATTTATAGTCACTAGCAAAACTACATAAACTTGCAGGATACTGAGGTAAATCTGAAGTTGACTCTCTTAAAATACTAATGTAACGTATTCAGCATATCATCACAAAAATTATTATTATTATTATTATTTTAACTACACAATACAGAAATAATAGAAATTTCCCTTTCTCTGCAGGAAAGAAAATGCAAGAAGTCATTTCCCAGATCTCCTTCATTTTCTTTCCCCTCCTATTTCTCTCTCTCTCTCTCCATCCTTCTCTATAAAAGTTACCATCTTAGGTTTCAACCTGGGGACTGCATTTAGCATGGTGAATGAGTCCAGTCAACAGCAGAATTGTCTAAATTGCTGATCCTGTTGGTTTTATTCTATTGCTGCCTTTATGTTTCAATCACCATCTTGAAACAAACACCTCTCCATCTTTCCGTCTGCAGAAGGGATTTTCCCTCTGGAAATGTTGGAATAGCTTTGTGGGGCTGGAAAACTAAACTAAAATTATTGTGTGTGACTGGATAATGTTATTGGTCTGGACGGGATTTAGAGTGTTTCCGCTTCCAAACAGTAGCAAACTGGGAAAGACGGGGCCACCGGGCCAGACGCCCTGACGACAACGCACACCTAATCATGTCAGCAGGTCAGAACATACAGGGCTCACCTATCAGGTGTCACGTTCCTTTTAAGTCACAGTGCCTTGACAGAGAAAAGACCTGGATCAAATCAGCAGGGGCAGTTTTTCTACCATCATTGCACCCACAAGAGAAAGCAAAGACTGAAAAGCCTGAGTTTAAAAGAAATGTAAGTATTTACATATGGGAATCTATTTCCCAGACATGTTTTCCGTGAAGAGGGGCAGTTCAAGTAGTGGGAATGGATCTGAGTCATCTTGTCCTTTTCCATGGAAGCAATGTGGCGAAAGGAAAAGCATAGAAAGGGGGAACAACATGTTTGTCTGGGCTGGGACAAACTAATGGCCGACTTCAGGAGAAGGATGCTGTTTAAAAAGCTCTGTATTTGATGCATTAGGACATTCAAGGTGTGTTCCAGGGATGTGCAAATAGCAATTTTGTATAACACTGTTGACCAGTTGACCAGTTATGCGTAACCATTGCAGTATGCTTATTAACTCTGCTCACCTGTCTGCCATCCTGGCCCACATTGGTCTGGCCTCTCACCACTGTCCTGATATTGTCATCCAGGCGTCTACTCCATGAGATGCAAGAAGTTGGTCAACAAAGATGAAAAATTCTAACAACAAAATATGTATCACTGTATCCATAACAGCTACTCACCGAATCTTTAGACGAATTTTGTTTACAACATCATCAATATTGGCTAAGGACTGAGGGGAAATACAAAATACAAGTCAGAAAAGCATACATCAATTTTAAATCACACATCTTTAAATTATTTTTACTTTAAGTTGAAACATTCTATTGCCAACCCTCCCCCACCCCCCCAGTTTTCTAAAAGTAAATACCCCATATTAAAGCAGTTTAGTAAATCTATTGTATCAACACATTATCAAATAATTAATTATTACATACAAAACCTAAGTAGGTTAATAATACATTCAACCTTCGACTGTACAGTGCATACGCACAAACTTGAAGTCTACAGTGACCCCTCATGGAGATGGAATAAATGTACACATGAATTATATATGTAAAGTGTTGTATATACTTAATGTCTGATAAAGTGCAAACAATAATTCTGGATTCTCACACACAGTCAATTAAAGGACACACAAACTATCTGAAAATAACATACACCTTCCCAAATGTGCAACAACAAAAATAGGAGTGTAAGCATGGCTGTATTTGTGTCACTTTACTGCACCTGCTCAGTTGGGAAAAGTGTGTTGATGTACTCCACAGCATTGAAGTCTGCTCTGTCCAGTGGGTCTTGGCTGGGGAAAACCTTACAAACAACATACAAAACAAACAGTTTTGGTCAGAGAGTCGTGGCTCTGTTGATGGAAGTCAGGTGGTGCCTTGGGTTGACTTCAACATGAATGAAGGCGCTGATTTTTATTGACTGGTGTCCTGAAAGAGCTGTATATGACCATTGATGACAACATTCAACCACACGTCGCTAAATGAGTAGCCGTGATGGACTGACTACAGGTGCTGTTATACCCCGTAGGCAGAACTAGCTTCGTATCTGTTATTATTATCTGACATAGACTTTTCAATTTTATAAAGTTATTTTAAACTTTCCTTTAAACTACACACCGTTATTTGCAACGAGAAATCGAGTGTTAACCAGCTGAGGGTTGTAATGAAACGCCGCTGTCACATTCAACTAGCCTGCAGGATGGGTTAGCCTGCTAACAGCTGTGTGTTTGAAAACGACTACAACATGCAACTGGAGCGAGCTGGAGCGGATACCTGTTCGATGGCCAGCTGCACCTCTGGTGTCAGGTGCAAAACAGCCTCCAAATCCTCCGCAAACTCAAATTCCTCCTCCTCCATCATAGTCAAAACAAAACCGGAGACGTCGTCTCCGGCATTACACTTCCTGGTGGGGAGGCTTCTGGGATACTTCATGATGTCAACGAAACGGTGCTTTCAGGGCTGTCGGAAACCAGAGCAATGACTTAAACATACACGCGCAGCACACACACACACACAATATTAACTTGACAATTAACCTAAACTTATCCAATCTTAACCTTCAAGATAACATGTCCTTTTAAAGTGAATGTGTAAAAATGACTCTCTCTCACATACACACACAATTATCTATGATGTATGTGTTTACGTACAATGTCTGCTCTAAACCAAATATAGATAAAGTGCACTTTGAAAATGTCCTTTCTTCAATACTTATTTTACCCCATTACTTAAGCCCATCATGAACTGAGGTGATGAAAATCCCTACGTTATCATGATATTAATTTAATTTTTCACAGACTTATGTCCTCGCCCAATATTCTCTTCTTTTCTGACACACGTAACACACACAAGTGCCTGCTCCATCTTGTAGTGACCATTTTAACTTTAAACTTTGTCTACCACACCTGAGTTAAATCACTACTAGTAATTTATTACTGCCAGCTGTAACACACATTGTAGGCACAGCAGTGCCCCCTGCTGTTAGCAACCTACAAACGTAAACATAAACCATTAAGACAGCATTAGGCGCAAAATTTAAAGGACAAGTCAGAAGAATAAAAGAAGAGCAGCGATGAGAGAAGAGGAGAAGAAAATAAGTCAAGTAAATAAAACCATATATGATTGAAAAATGAGAGGAGTTAGAGGTGAAATGTGGAAGAACAATGGTTTAAGGTTAAAATAAAAGGCAGAGTAGTGAGAAGAAGACAGATATGTCAGCATCAGGCACATAAACATGGTGTATAGGGATGGAAATCAATAGAAAGCAGTAAAAAGAGAAGGGGAAGAGGACATGAGGAGATCAGGTGTAACAAGCCCTCGCTGTACCTCTAGGATTTATGTCTCCGAAACTGAAAGATAAAGCCACGTAATCACACAATATAAAATTTATAACTCACAGAACAATGTTACAACGGCTTTTGATAAAAACAGTTTAAATTCAATGGCCAGCGTTAGTTGTCTGATATTTTTGAAGGCTGTGGTGATGCGCTGAAATTGTGGAAGAAAGAAAAAGCACTGACAGAAAACAAGCAGCTGAGAGGAGATGGCTGTGTTGTATTGTGTTAGCATGGGACAGAGCCATTGTTAGACAGCAGATATAAATCTCACGAAAAAAGATCCTGTCCTGCTCTTCACCAGGGATCACAGCTGACACTGCAGACCAGACCACGAGCTTAGCTTATACAGCTACTAGTTCACATACAAACATAAGACAGATAAGATAAGCACTTCCTTAGGTTAAATGACTCTCAGCATCTTAATCTGCATAACTGAAATATAGCTATAGATGTCAGTGCAGAACTAAAACCTTTATGTCCCTATGATTTTTAACAGAGAAAAAGTACCACAAAATGAAAATACTTGCATGCTGATGTGTCGCAGTGGAAAAAGCTGGGTGGATAGATAACCATTGCCACGATAACACTTAATTAGCCGGGAGGGTCCTGATAGCTTGTGGAAAGCCATTTACACCTAATGCCTGACTATGCTGAACTACTGTCACAAACATCTTTCCTCTGTTTGTCTAACTAGTCAGCATTTTGACAAAAAGTGTGCCATTTTTCAACACCTTGCCAGACGGCTATATATTTTCACCGATTTGATCCTACAGTATCTGCAATATTCATGGGAGGCTCCTGCAGGAAGTCAGATGAGCCGCATCACGCTCTCAGGATTTAAGCAGCTTGTCAGGCTTCTCCAAGATGATCACAATACATATATCACCAACTATAAAAGACAAGGAGTGACAAAGCATGAAACAAACAATCCACTACCAATATCTACCAACAGGTGAAGAGTTGCTGCTGGGAAGAAACATGTGCTCACTTGGTTTCCATCATATCATCTAGAAATCTGTTGACAATTAGGTGATGGCTCTCTAACATGACTACATGACTATATAAACAATATGCAACAGTCTACATGAAGTATGTTTATAAGCAGTTTCTCTATGTGCATGCGTGTCCAGAGAAGGGTTATATCAAAGGCTGGATGTGTGGTATTCAAACCTTGCATCTGTAAAAATGTACATAGCGTGTGTACTGCATGAGTGTCCAATGAGAGTGGGCACTAATTTGTGTGTCTATGTAACATGCATCTGTTTTTGAGCACATGCACATGTCCTCACACACGTTCTTCTGTATGCTTGTGTTACATATGAGTGTGTTAGAAGGTGTGTGTATGTGTGTGTGTTGTGACAGATGGTCCGTTTAATAACCTTGCAAGCATGGTTGCCTGTGGGGTTGGCATGCCCAAGATATGGGGAGTGACCTTGTTTTTAAGACCACACAGAGTACAACCTGTTACAATTAGGAGTGTGTATTGCATATGTGTATAGAGTATTTATGTATTACCATCAATTTACAAGTTTAATAAGTTTAATAATGCTCATAATAAAAATAATAAAATGCCTTATGCAGATAAGTATATAATGCAAGATGCTAAATTGCAAAAGATTCATTTGTAAACACAAAAAAAAATCAAAGGTGCAACTCTGAACTCTCTGCATCTTTAAAACATTAATGATCAAGCAAAATTGTAGGAAAAAAGAACATTAAAAAATAGTTTACTACCAAACCCACACAAAACCTAAAAAATCAAAATCAAATGAAGCGCTTTAGAAAGAAATCTGACTCAAAATGAGTCAGGGCATCAGAATGATGGTGAGAAGATAAATCATCAGGATATATTAGAGGAAAGAGAAGCATCCTCTATCTGCTGATACAAAAAATATCTATTCCCTTTCCTTAATCCTTTTCAAATTTGGTTTCATTTCACTCCTCCTCCACCACTAGACAAGATTTGTTTGCAAATTTTCATTTCATTACATCTTTGATTTGATGACAATTTCCCTATATTAATCTGTTCTTCCTCAAATGCCCCCTTTTTGGTGCCATGTGACTGAAGTAGAAAAAGTGCCTCTACAAAACAGAAAATTACCTTGTGTGTGTTCTTTTGCATGCATGCGTGCCATAGATGTGTGTATGGTTGAGTGATGGTTGCATGCTTGCGTGTTCTTTTGGGAATATGTGAGTGGCTCTGTGTGCCTAGATGTGTAGTGCTAATCAAGACACGGAAGACCCTGCAGTGGCAGAACACAGGAAGTTACTGTACACTAATGACTCTCTGTTTCTTCCTCTCTCCGTCTGAATGTGGAAAATGAAAGCAACAGGATGATAACATGCAGGATTCTGTTTGCTCTTTTCCATCTGTATCTCTGGGTGATCCTTTCTGTTCCATCTCAATTTTACTTTCTTATTTTTAAAATTGTGTAATTACTTCACCTCACTCATCTATTTCCAGTGCTTTATACATCTGCCCTGAGGCTATTTTACTGACACACACACACACACCACATCCTGCTTGATCCACTACTTCTACCACTGTATTCTTCTTCACAGCTGTACAATGCATATTTCTGAAGGAAAGTTTGTAACTTTTCTCACATAGTTGAGATGCTGTTGCTTAAAAAAACATCCATCCAAAGACACACACTCTTATTTTTTCTTATCTTAAATTGGATGCTGTTGAAAATCACTCATTAATCATAAGGGTAATTATTACTGTCAAAAAATGACACAATTTCTTTTTCTCATTAAGGTTAACACAACATCTAAGCATTAGTAAACATTATTCCAACTGAAACCAAACTGTTTTATTTTTAATTAGGTTTTGTCTTTGTTTTTGTTTTTTTAAAGGGATTTATTTTTGAAAAATACAGTACACAACCATACTCATCCTGTACTCTCATTAAAGAAACAACTTTAAAGGGGTCACATTTTAATGACGTCTACATTTTTACTCTAAGCAACACGATGCACCTGAGCCACTCAATAACAATAACAATGTTTTTCCTCTGCATAGAACTCAGTCCTTGTCTCTATTATGCAAAATGTTAAAAAAATACCTTCAAATAATGTGAGGCGCACAAAGAACGACACCATTGTTTTGTTGTGTTACTGCAGCTTTCGAGGGCATGTATCTCCTGCTAGTTGGTGTTAAATCTTAACTTCATAAAACGTGTTAATGCCCAGTGTTAATCAGGGCTTCTGGTGAATGTGCCAGTGCGAACAACGGGCTGCTAAATGTCAACGCTTACTGGATTATCTACTGCCTGGAACCCAGTGATAATGATATATGCAGTATGCGATTCTGTGTGGGTGCGTTTGAAACTGCACATGCGTGTGTGTGATTGCAAGTGTGCATGTGGTGATTAAGACAGGCGGTTTCTATTTTCCCGGCTCCCTGAATGATTTCCCTTTCAGTGCAAAGCCTTTATTCTGCTGCTCTTATTAAATCAGAGGAAGACGAGGGGAGAAAAAAAAAAATCACGACGAGGAAGAAAGAGAACGAGAGAGGAAGGGAGATACAGAGCCAGAAAAAAAACAAACTCTGAAAACGCTGAAAAGGAAAAACAGAATGTGAAAAGGAGGGAGAGACACAGAGGCAAGTCAGGCAGGAGAGGGAGAATCCCTGTAGTGTGTGTTGTTTTCCGGCAGAGTGGTAGAATGGGAATGCTTCTTAAAAGTTGGGCTCAGCTACAAACTCGCATAGCTGCTATATCAGCTCTATGTGATTCTGTCATTGTTCCCTCAACCTGGCAACGCAACCAAGAGTGATGCATGAAACAAAAAGCTGAGACACCATCTGACCAAACAATAAACTGGATGACCATGACTTCTTTCAAATTCATTGCTCAACAATACATACATATAACAACATGTATACCAATAATCAGTGTCATCATTCTATCTAATCCTTCTCTGCCCCTCACCTCTGCTCCTATATTCATTTACACAATCTTATTTTCCTCCTCTTTGTCCACTCAGCCCTGCCCCGGTCTGCAGCCTGCTACTCACTCCGTTCCACTTCTCCTGTAGCGTGATGGTACACTGCTGGTAGAGGGGGGGAAAAAAAGGGAAAGAAAAAAGGGTAGCCTTGGTGAAGGTGGGATCTATTCTGGGTCGAGTGACTAAAACCTTACCGTCATGCACAATCACGTCAAGGGCTGTTTCATGCAGCATTACATCATATGCCACCTGTGTATCTCACTGGATGAAGTGCACTGTACAGACAAATGCACAACTCTATACAGCACCTCTGTAAGACCATCTGTTGTGTTCTTGAGTTCACCACTTACAATTCTTTAGTGTATGTGGTTTAAAGGGAAACACGAAAAAAATATCTGAATTAAATACAAAGAAATATTCTTCATCTAGAAAATAAAATAAACACACACACACACACACACACACAGATGAAACTAATTAACTAGTAAGTCAATTAGGAGAAAAAGAGACAAGTCAAAAAACCTATTCAAATATTAACATTAACACAAAATGTATTGTTGGTGATTTCAAAGTAATACTGAGAATATTTCTGGTGAAATGTCAAATTAGGTTCATGGAAATGCTGCTATAAGATCAGTTCAGCCTATAGCAGAGTATTACCTCACTCAGAAAGATGATAAAACGGGAAGGATGCTAATGAGAATATGTTTTTTCAGTCTTATCTCACCTGGTTTCAGAAACTTTGACTGACAGTAACAGACAGATGGTTCAACCAATCACACGCTAAGCATTTCTTTGGAAGCGCCTGCCCTTGTCCAAACATTTTCCACCCGAGTCTTCCCAGATGGTTTCGTGTGATGAACCATCTGGTGCTTCAGGTAATGAGGTCCCCAAATGTTTTATGATTTCAAGCTGATTTTACCTGCGGAGATATTTCCTGGATCCAGGGACAGAAGAAGACACTGATAACTGAAAGAATGAAGGCCTCCATGTCATACCCCTGCAAGGCCCGGCACAATACCTCCATCAGACTTAACAAACGTTTCGCAATTCAGCAGCGTCTTTTGTCTGAGCCTCCCCAACTCTCACTGTTGCAAACTAAATCTTTTTATAGAGGAAGAAAATCCTTTATTTCTTCCACAATGAGTGAGAACTGAGGGATCATCTGAGTTCAGCTCTCTTTTAAACGTCTCTAAAAGAGATTTAGACAGATTTTAGGCAACAGAGACATTTTGCCATTTCGAGAGGAGAAAAACATTAGTCAGGGTGTCAGTCTACACAGTGGTTAGACGTAAATGCTCAGGCACCCCGGTCCAGTTATTACCACTAATGGCCCTCCACCAGCAGACTGTGGTTTGGACTATTAAAGCTGCAGGTTCTCCTCTGAGGTCCACGCTGAGGCCACTTCTGAGAACTGCCCTTTCCAAACTCCTCTTTCAGTTATAGACGCCATTATAGCCGGTGCTCTTTCTTTATAGTTTAGTATTAAAGTTTGATTAGCAGTAACCAGTACCAGTGCCCTTTAAGCCATATATTCACTTCAGATCTTTAAAAGCTTATATAAATTTCACATTCTCTTGTCATCAAATGCCCACATGCCTGTTTTCCATCGTAGTCTCGAAGCACAACGCTTCACATACACAAATTCTGGTTGTTGTCATATCTAACAAATTAGCTCTCTTCTTGTATTCAACGAATCAATCAGTCAGTAGATGGTGAACTTTAAATGCCACTGCTGAATCTGCCATATTCTGTCTTTCAGGCTTATAGCAATGCACAGCTGCGCTCGTCCCTGATCACTGCTCTGATATGGTCTTTGTATTATCTCCTGAGGGTCACCGTCACTGGCTGAACAGGCGAAGGTCACGTTTTTGTCTTTTTTTTTTTAACCAACTTTTTTCATTGGTATAAATTTGAGATGTTTTCGTAAACTCTGCCTCTGCTTCTTCAGTTTTCAACATATACCTCAATACATCTCTCATCATTTCCCCAGTTTTACCACAATGCTGGAGTCTGAACAGAAAATGTGTTTAGATGTGTCACATCAAACCTCTCTGGTCGTTGGAATGGATCAACAGACACATTCACACAGATGCAGGTTGCCGCTGTTACATGGCTTTTGGGCTCAAACCATAAAGGTCTGCTGGCTGCAGCTGTTTAGTCAGGGAAGATGGGAAGGCCCATGGATCCTTCATTTATATATTATTCACACGTTTGGTTATTTCATACAGAATTATCTCTGTGGATGTCGAACTAGTGGACTTGAAGTGTTAAACTTTAAATTTAGATAGAATTTAAGGTGATGACCAACATGTATTTGACTATTTTATAAAAAAATGTTTACAATCTCTCTTTTTTATCTTCTCAGTCGTGGAGTCTCTCCACATCCTCCTTGTCTTCTCTTATCAGGCGTCTCTCGTCACCTCTCCCTCTCTTCCTCCCTGCCTGTCATTTGGTTCTGTCCCTGGAGGCACAGTTGATTTTTAAAGACACGCTTCCACACAACAGACAATAAAGCCGTAAAATCAGAGAGAAAGAGAGCGAGCGCGAGATCAAACGAAGAGAAAAGAGACACAGAAAGAGTGGGATATGCTGACAGGACGAAGGGTAAATAAAGAGAGAGAGAGAGAGAGAAAGAGGGAATGGTTCACAGATCGAGCCCAAAACTGGAGCAAACAGCACAGACAGCGAAATCGGAATAATGTGATCATGGACACTTTCCATTTTTCCTCGTGAAAATAAATATATATTTGACTGCAGAACTGGAGGAGGGGGAGAGACGTTGTGAGAATCAGTGGTAAATGCTCATAACTTATGATTTTATGATGCAAGTCGAAAGAAATGTGATGTGATTTTGTTCAATCTGTAGGAATTAAATGATTCAGCAAGTGTGTTTTTGTAGAATTTAGACCATAATAATTAAACTACAACAAATTATTGGCTTACTTGTTAATTTCATATGGTTTGCAAATCACTACCATCATTTCAGTAATAAATTTTTTTTTTTACTTATTTGCGTAAGCCATTTGGAACGTTCAAGACACTTCTGTAGGTTTAAAGCATAAACGAAACTAAACTTGGACAATTTCTTTCTGTCTGTCTTTTTGAAGTGTTTCTGTCATGAGCCCAAAACTCATTTCCACATGAATCTGCTGTCTTATATCACTAACGCAGAGTAAATACATTCCAGGGCATCTTAACTGCAGAAATGGACCAGAGTCATCCGTCATGCAGCCAAGAAATATGATGTCGCAGAATGTGTTATTGATGGTGAGACAGAAATAAACACGGTTAGAGTCAGAGGAAATCTCTCTGTGGTCCCAAATTGACAAACGCCAAAGAGCTTGACAGGAGACAGTGAATACATGACAGGAAAACACAATGAAGGCCAGATGCATAAATTCCATTATTTCTCCTCTGGGACCAATTCAGAAAACTAATCTGGCCAACAGTACCAGCACTAATTTGCATTTCCAATTTAATATCAATTCACATAACCAGGGCAGGCCCAAGCTTTTACGAGGCCCAATATACAGATTTGGATCTGGATGTTTCAAGGGCTCTTGGGTGCCCTCTAGTGTTCCAAGGGTCCCAAAGGAAGCGCTCAGTTCGCTCATGTTTCAGTTTGTTTCATTGATTTCGATGATTATTCTAAGACTCATATACACTTATATGTCTCTATCCAAACAACCTCCATCCAGATAAGCCATTTAGCTCCGCAATTATCTCCCTCCACATCAGTACAACTGAAAACACATGTCACATGACCAGTTGTGTACACAGGACAACAGGAAGAAAATTGTCTCCTCTGCAGTTGAATTGTTAGAGAAAATACTTTCTCTACTTTCTCGGACTGATGACATAGTCAAACACCAAAGTGTTCCCAAACGTCTCCAAAAAAACACCAACGTAGTATGGACACCAGGCAAAAACATTGTGTAAGTATTTTTACACAATAATTTGAACCCCAGGATGTAAATGTGCTTAACAACCCACTCAGCTCCCTGGGCAAAGTTGACAGATCTGGTCTCAGGACTTTAATTATGTTTCATCTTAAGAACAGACATTTCCATTGCTGTTTGTCTTTGTGTGTGTGTGTGTGTGTGTGTGTGTGTGTGTGTGTGTGTGTGTGTGTGTGTGTGTGTTAGAGAGAGAGAGGGAGAGAGAGAGAGTGCATCGGCGTGGAGAATATTTGAGTGAAGGCCAAGTAGCTGAAGGTCACTGCAGATAAATGAACTGGAGACACCAACAAGCTTATTACTGTAGCGAGTGTGCACATCAACACACACACACACACACACACACACACACACACACACACACACACACACACACACAGACGAGCACACACTGCTACAGACTGCAGAGACTTATTACAGCTAGGGTAGTGACATGAATTGCTCCTCCTCTGATTCGCTCTCCCTGCCTCTCTAAATCTCACTGTGATAGCCTCAGTTGCTGAGACTTACAGCCACGGATACAGAACCCATACTGGAACCCACTGTACAAACACCTACAGATTATAAATACAATAGTACAATACAAGATGAAATTTGTCATTTTAATATTTTTTACATCAATAAAAATGTATCAAATGTAAACTGTCCATTTTTATATCAGCAGCAAATTTAGGCATGTAAACCTCAAAATAAATATGTTTAACCCTGAAAGAAGTTTCTGTATAATGGTTAAACCCATTCATCCACGAGTGGGCTAATAACTATAGACCTACAGGCCATTTAGCAGAATGGGTTTCGTTTGTGTTTGACACAAGCTTGTCACCACATAGAAAGACTGTCTCTGAACTAATAACCAGCCAATAACCAGCATTAATGCTGACATTAGCCAAAACCTGTCTTCACATAACGAAGTACGGACACTTGTGGAAAATCGTGTTTCGAGATTTGAGTGAACTCCTCAAATTAACCAGTATAATACTTGTCAATTTACACAGAGTCACAAGGAAGATGTCACCATTAGTTTGTGGATTCTATATAGGAGACACACAAAAAGTGGTAAGACAAAAAGCGACTGTCAAAGTTAACTGTCTGGGCCGGTAAAAGTTAAATCCCCCTGCTGACCTAGTCAATCACAGTGTTTACTTTCAAACAAGATAAAACACATTCAGTCATATACATAAATACAGATATAACTCCATGTTGACGATGCTGACTTTATATGCGTTTGATGTGTTGGGGCTACGCGAGGTGGTTATGCGGATTCAGTGAATGTGGAGGTTTTGTGTTCCGGTTTTCTTTTTACTTGAGGTATACTGCCACGGTGAGTTACACTGCATCTCCACGCTGCTCTGAGAAGGTGCTGTTCCTGGTTACTTTGATGTTACCCTATAGAGGCAGCACCACGCTGCACTAAATCCTGTAGAGGAAAAATGGCAGCAGGTTTGGGAGACCCGGTTGATAACTGGCACAAAGATTTCAGGAGCTTCACTTTGTAGGGCAAGGGTATTGAGAAACCATCAAAATCCACTTCTTCATACTGACCATGTTGTCAATGAACAATATCGATCCTCATCTTTCTGCCACATTCTTAGGCCAGAGGTCTTGAATGCATCTCCCTGGACTAATGCCCCATTTGCTTTGTAGTATTTTGCCACTGGACACAGAACGTATTACATCGATGATGCTGATCGTATGAGCAAGAATCCTTCATGCTGTGCAGTTCGGGAGGAGCTACTCGATATAACAAATCACTGTGCATTGGTCATGTTCACTGGACTGAAAGCTTCCTCAGAATCAAAGAGGCCTTCAAAGCATTTGCATGTTTCTAGTATGAAAATATTTGATCTAACCTTTTGTTTTCTGATATGCATAGCAGCAAGCCGACATACAAAGATATGTTTTCCATAAGATTCGGATTCCCCATTGAAGCACCCCCTAGGAGACCATCACCCGGGTTCCGTTGTGTGAACGGAAAACCATTTCCCACCATCAGGTATTTGATCATATTGCATTTGATCTTATTATGTTGACATTATTTTATTTTGTCCTTAAAAGCTATGTGTAGCTATTCTATTCTGTGATGATGAGCTAATGGTGACCACTGGTGACTGGAAGGCGGTTTTCTCGGTCAGCGTATGACCACAAGCACCGTAAGTCCACTCATGGTCAAAGATTTGAACAAGAAAAGAGAAACACAATCCATTAACATATTAGACACACCATATTGTGCCAACTGTTGATAAGGGACATACACCTCCACCCAACCTGGTGACCTTTCTCCTGATAAGGGACAAAAAGAGATATCACAAGAGTTATATCCAAATATCACAGGAGTCAGGACGGAGATGATCTGCTGGCTTGTGAGTGTGCTCGCCAACACTGTAAATATTCAGAAAGAAAAGGCACCACGCCAGCTGCCAATACCACCGGACATAGTTGACCCAGTGATCTTGGACCACCCTTCAGGAAAACACACCCGAGGCCGTCACACACTGACAAATGCAAAATACATCTTCTCAAGGGGACATGTCGAACAGGATGTACATTTATAGTGTGTCCAGCAGGGTGTCGCTGCTTCTTGCAGGTACTCAGACCAAACAATAGGGGTCATTATGACAACAATGCTGACACAACACCTCACTGGCCTCCCGACAAGAGACACGGCTGAACATATTCTGTTTTCCCGAACCAGATTTTTGACATTTTTCCACACCTCTTTGATGAATAAACACCATGCTGAATCTTGCTGAATAAAAAGTAGAAGAGAGAGAGAGAGAGAGAGGGGAGAGCGACAGAGTAGCTGCATGGCAGAGGAAATGAATAAATATCAAATTCTCACCAAATCGACTTTGTCGCATCGAATCTAAGAGACCTTGCTTTTGGGAACATGAAGAGCTTTCACACAATCCTACCTGGCAAAATAAGCAGATTAGGAAAAAAAAAAATTAAATGGAAATCTTTATGAAAGAACTGATGCGTTATGCTTATTTTCTGTTCTGTTTTGTTTGGAGAAAAACAAGAAGAGAAACAGAAAAACAAACAGAACATTTTATTAAAAAAAAAATCTTCTTTTGTGTGTGTTGCTGCTGAAATAAACAGAAATCAAGACGCTGAACTCTTTCGTCTGAACTGATTATACGGCACATTTACATTTACATAGTTTTTAAGTAAACAGCCCTGTGGGAGTCATCTGAAGTTCAGTTTGTGAAGTGAGAGAGGAAAGGTGCTGGGTGTGTTGCGTTTGTGATTGTGTAATAAAACATGGTAGCCAGACATGCGTCACTCCATCACTGACACGCTGCAGGGTGGTTTTTTAGAAACATCCGACTGGGGAGTGTAGGAAGGTTCTCTCCCTTTTTCCTCTCTTTCCCCCTCTCACACCGTTTCCCTCTCACTCTCTGTTTATCCGTCTGACCTGTCGGAGCATTTAACACACATGACACATGATAATCTGCTTTTCCCTGCCTCGTGCCTCCCAGCTCCCTTCTGACCTGCTCCTGCTCATCACTTCACCTTCTAGCTCACGGTTTTGGTTTGTATGTTTTTTTTTTTTAGAAAACAAATTTTCAATGTTAACGTCAAATTCATTGTACAAAAAACGGTTGGTTTTTGACCTGACAAGCATTTACTGAACTTATAATGGTCCAAACAATATATAATATTATTATGTATCACCTATTGTGTTCTTGTCCTAATAATAGACCAGATATGGTTTTGAGGGTGGTCTTAATAAAAACGAGGTCAGACTATAAAGAGTTGTGCTCAATAGGTGGTCTAATGAACTGTGCCCTTTAAGTCATTTACTAGATCTACCTGTACATGTATACCTGTCTGTAGGGTGATATGTACCCAAGTCACTTGGTTTGCCTTTGAGTTTTCTAAAATGATGTTTCTGATCTTCAGACCCAACCTAAAATCCCAGGAGAGATGCAACTCAGGAGACCTTTAATCTGGATTTATGATTGACCTCTGGTGTCCTTTCATACAAAAGGATGGGATTTAATACACAGTTTGGCATCACATTCTATAATTTAGCACCGGTGCAGTGCTAGATGGATGTAGCACAGTGAGTTAGTTATTACTTCTACAGTCAATTTCCACAGTCTATACCATATAAATAATTGATTGCAATATAAAGGCACGTTGTGCATCTTGTGTAGTCACAGAACTGATGTTGTGTCGAGGTAACTTCAGCTTTGAGATGTGTCTCTGATGAACAGGAGCCCTCTGTGCAATAAATAAAAAACACTACAGAGTAGAAAATGAGCTCTAGATTAAATCTCTGCTCAGGGTTTGTGATATTTCCATTAATCAATCAGCTCAGACTGCCTGCTAGTGACACTGATATGATCGCAGTTTCAATTCAGGTTCATCCTCAAGCCAGGTGTTTACCAGGTGTGTAAAATGAGTGGGATAACCATTATGGGCTGGATGTATGGAAAACACCAGCTCACTCTCCTGAGTCTAACTAGCAGACAGCAACAGAGGAGCAGCATCTCACTCCTGAAGATAAATAAAGCCATCTCTGCCAGTGACAGATTTCACTGAGCTTCCATATCCGAGTGAAAAAGTCACAGCTGACAGAATCGTGTACCCAGGAATTTTCCTCAGATCCACAGTACAGTTTTCCACACACCAGAATCTGATAGCGAAGATCTCTGGATACGAAAAATGCACAGGGAAAGTGATTACAGCCTGATGTGTACAACTATCGGAGGGAAATAAATAAATAAATAAATAAGTAAATAAATAAATAAATAAGGCAGATAAAAAGTTGGATGGGGCGGGTCAGAAATATGGAGGAACTTAAACAGTGGTAGAGATATGCGCTGAGCAGCGAGGAGCCGCTGGGAACAGGATGGTCGACACCTAAAACAGATAAAAGTATACGGCAGCAGCCGTTTCACGACGGAGATAAAAGCTCTCGGTGACAGACGTAATAATTCTGATACCGCCAGAGTAAATCCTATCATAGCCTTTCCCCACTGAAGGTGCCTGACGTGACTTTTCCGAGGAGGTTCAACATCTGTTTTTGCAGTGAAACGGAGGATGTGTCTGTGTGTGTGTGTGTGTTTGATGAGTACCGAAACAGTCCTTAACCATTCCAGTTGATTTCACCGGACTCTGCGTATCTTAAGGAATGTAATTGTGCATTAGAAGCCTTCGAGTGTCCTCTCATGACACTTGGGATGGGGCTGAAATTACTCTGCAGTCGCCGTGGGTCTCAGACCTGCCCACACCACTTTCAGGCAAATGGACAAAGACAGACGCTTAATGGGGCTGTTCTCTTAATGTTAAGAACACTTACTGATAAGTGGAGATGGGAAGTGAAAATTCACCATCTGCCCCCCAGAGGTCAGGGATGCCGATGATCGCGCAGCTAATGAGGCCACACGCAACTCTTAATGCTTCTTACTTTGGTGTAGCTCACAAACTCCTAATAGACCGTCTGTCTGGGGCTGAATCAAATGGAGAGCGATGGAGAAGAAATGCACGGAGCATTTATTGGGCGTGTGTGTGTGTGTGTGTGTGTGTGTGTGGAAATCAGGAGATCCGGTTTTTTAAACATTAGGCCAAGTTGTCTGCTTTTATTAGTAGCTCTCAGTGGCAGAGCCAAAGTATTGCTGGCTTGGGAAGGAGAATTCACAGTCACTTCACACCCGTGTGGTTGATTATGTTGCAGAGAGACTGCAATGCCAATGCCAACCCCCCCCCCCCCCCCCCCCCCCCCCCCATGCCCCCCCCCCCCCCCCCCACTCAACACTCCAGTCTCTGGCAATGAATAATAAAGGTTGTTCGGTGCTGATGAAACTGTTCCTGTGTTGCAGAAAAAAAAAGAAAATGTATACATTGTAAACTGTGAGTTGCAGAATGTTGATTCATGGCCATCATATATCAGCCTGATGTAGTGAGCCATGTGTAGTTTCCTAAAAAAAAAAAAGCAAATTAACGATGAAACTCGAGCACTTCCTTATCAATAAGAGCCCAAATGAGTGAACGGCCAAGCCTGAACTTTTATGATAGACCTTAGGCACTGATCTCTGCTACACGGCGTCAGACGTTTAACCTGAGCCTTCTCTCTCTCTCTCTCTCTCTCTCTCTGCCAGACACATCTTTCCCTCTGCAGCTTTGATGCGTCTCTCTTCCGCTCACTTCTATTTTTAAATCCACTCCCTCTTTCCATCCTGTCTCTCGTCAGTCCTGTCCTCCCTGTAAAACTCAGGTGGACCTTCCACGCTGGCAAGCAGCTGGATCCTACGCTCCCATGCTGGCTGATTAGCAGCTGCTCCCCTGCACCTCTGTCCTCACCTCTCCCTTCTGCTGCCATATGAAAATGATCCTGTTTAAATCACTGCTTACCTGGAGGGGTGGTGGGGGGTGGAGACAGAAGGCAAGAGCACGGGAGAAAGGGCTGAGGAGTTTGATGAGCTGACAGTGAGGAGATAGAGGAACAGACACTGAGATGAAGCTGTGCAGATGCTGACATTAAAAAAACCCAGACAGATTATCTGACAAGACAACCGGGAACAACCAAAGTTAAATGCAGACAGGCACTTACACTGAGAGGACGACAGGTCCAAACATAATGGGCAGAGACTGACAGAGAAACAGCATCGAAGTGGCAGGACAACAGTTTTACATTTACACCTACATATCATACAGGACATGCAGACAGCTGCTATACTGTCTTCAGCCTGCTAATAATATAAGCATGATTGCCAATCAGAGCACATAAGCATATGCTGCACGCACACAGGAAAGAGACGGAGACAAACGCAGACTGTGCAGAGGCACAGGTTTAGAGGAGAGAGACAGAGCTGTGCAAATATGCAGCTGCAGCGTGGAGGAGACACACAAACACACAGAGAGGCAAATGAAAAGGCAGCAAGCAGGCAAACATGCACAGTAACACAAACAGGCAGCGAGGAAGAGGAGCAGGTAGGAGGAACAGATCTGTCATCACAGACACACACACACACACACACAATCACACACAATCTCACACACATACACACCAAGCAATCCAGTGCCATCAGAGGTAGGAAGGAGTAACATGCGATTTTGTGTTCTCCCTCTCTCTTTTTCTCACACACACACACACACACACACACACACACACACACACACACACACACACACACACTGACAGACATCTGTCACTGGCTATAGTTCAGGCAAATCTACTTATGCCGCGCTAGAACGGCCTTCACACACGATGTTATGTCGATGATGTCAAACTCGTGATTCAGGAGTTCTCAGTCAGAACTCTTCCAAAATGATTTCTGTTTCAATAAATATAAACAGTTTTGTAAAAAAAAAAAGGGATTGAATTACTGCTAATCTGGGCCGATCGACTCCGACGTCACCTTTTTTTTTAGACCGAAAAATATTATGGGATGCTGTGTGCTGGCCACAGGTACATCCTGCCAAACTGCACGGCTAACAGACTGAAAAAAAAAACATTGTCACTGCTGCTATTGGCATTTTAAATGAAGGCACAATAGTTTACTGTCATCGTAACGTGTAATGTGTTTGGTTGGTGTGCTTGGCGCTCGCTGCATAACTCATTGTTGCGTGGAGATAATAAAGATAACCTTGAAACCTTGAAACCCGTCTCCGCGGTTACTCTCACCGCTCTGGTTTTCCACTCCAACTGTTCCGTTTGACATTATATTATTTCACTTACAGTCAGAGCGGCCGTTTCCGACAGAGACGCTGCTGTAAAGCAGCAAATGACAAGGGGCCAAAACAGAGCTTTATTTAGATAGAATGGACAACACAATGCCTGAACCTCTATCCTGCTCTGATGTGTTTGTGTGGTTCAGCTTTGCCTGTGCCGAGATATGAGAAGGCTGCAAGGCTTCTGACTGGCGTCATGCCTTCTCCTCCAATACTGCTCACTTACACAATCGAGCCCCCCCCATCACTCCCCCCCCAGCCCCCCACCAGTATTCCCCTGTAATTCAGGCGTGAACTCCTACATTTACAGTCTCTGCGGTCTGCGTCTCCTTTGTGCCTGCCGCCCTCTTCCTCCTCTCGTCCTTCTGGCACAGACACACTGATCCAACTTCAAATGGAAGTGACACGACACAGGGATGAGGCAGAGCCAGGGCAAACAGAAGGAGTAAAACAGAGATAAGGTGAGAGAGGCACAGAGCCACCAGTGGATTCTGCGGACATCTATTGATGTTAAACGTGTCTAAATGAAGGTGGGTGAAGAGACAGTATAAGCTGTAAGCAGAAATGTTCAAAGCAGATTTATGCCACAGTGTGTTTTTATAGTAATTCATAATCACCAGCAGAAGTCGTGTTTGTCGTAAGCCTGCAAATGCAAAGGGACATAAAGCGTGTTTTCCTGCCCTGATAGAGGAAACCAGGATTACAACAGGGATAAATGCTAATGTTGCACTGAAGGTGGCATTAACAATTGCCCTGTTTACTTTTAAAGTACATTTGAGCAAATACTCCCCCCCCCCCCAACTCTGTTTAAGTTTAGACTTAATGGAAAACCATCAATCCCAAAACGCTACAGGAGAAGAAAACGACTCTTTAGCGCACGGAACGGAACGACCCTCCTCCCCATTAACCAGGGATCTCTGTTCTGCTTCAGCGGAGCTGAAAGAGCAAACTCAGTCAGGGAGCCATATAAATAATTTCTCGTTTTGCTCGTTATATATCACACAGGGAAGTAAAACACGTTAAACTGCCTCAGGTCTAAAACATTCACACAACCCCTGCGGATGCGTGTCTTCTGATTTCTACTTGACTCAGCCCACATTGACTGAGCCTAAAGTGTGGTTATCCTGACAGTGTTGCTCCTTTCATCTGACATTAACATATATTTCCTTTTCGCCGACTGGAGTGGAAAGTAAAGTCGTCTCTCCCCTGCACTGTACAGCTCCCCTGTGCATTTCATTGAGCTGACTCAGCTTAATGCTCAGTCACACATGAAAGGTTATGTGGGATTTTTCTTCTTTCAAGTTCCAAAACAAAGTTGTGAGAAGACTCATATAAGCAAAAGCCGCACGTAATGGTCAGCGATCATCATCTTTACACACATTTACTCTTTTATACTCTATTATACTTTTGTGGGTGATTTGGGTTTTCAGGGTTTAGATGAATAATACATTGTCAGGTGTGTACAGGTTAATTTGGTAACGGTCACTGCTAATATATAATGTAATGTCCAGTAAACACCTCCCTGTGCAGTGACTGCAGCTGAGTAAACATGACTCAGTTTGACTGTTATGTTGTATTTATTGTGCGTGTGCTGTATCATCGTTTGTCTGGTCGTTGTGTAGTTACTGCTGACGCTATAATAATTTGCCCCTTGGGGCACAGCAGGATGTAAACGCTGTGTGTTTCTTTGCGTGCAGAAGCAGAAGCAGAAAGTAAAGTCTGTAATAATACTCCAATATGTCTGGCAAAGAATGAAACCTTGGCCTTTCGCTCAGACGTTCCCATCCAAGTTAAGCAGAATACGGATAATGAAGAAAATGGCAATATGTGCATATTTCAATCTTCTACCTTCTATGTGAATATTATAGCGAGATAAACAACTGGTTGTGTTTATTTTTGAATCAAGTGCCCCTGAGACACTGCAGAAGAAGACGGCGCAGCAATACAATGCAATTAGGAGGACGAGTTAAACCTCAAATGGTGAAAATAAATTGGGAAAACAAAATGGAAATAATGTTTTTGTATTTCATATTATATTCATTCCTCTAAGGTCAATTAAAGTGTTCTTACTGCTCTATTGCTATTTTATTTCTTTTCTGCTGAGTGTAAGCATCAGGGGATCATTCCATCACACACACACACGCACACACACACACACCGTGTACCTCCACCAAGTCTTATTACTTTTCACTTAATCAAATTTTGCTTTTATTGAAACATCAACTTTTTTTTTCAGACAAGTTCAAAAACTTTTTAAGCTATTTCATCATTTTGTTTTATATTTTCTGTAAAAATGTCTGATTTAAAAAAATGGAATTTATAATTTATATTGATAAGTCTGCAAGTGTTGTCATACATCTGCTGTTACTAATGGGTAGTGGCCAATTAAATATGTAGATGGCAACCAAGAAATTTCTGTTATAGTTTTATTTTAATAGTTACAGATACATTACAGCTTTTTGTAGGCTAAAAGTGCACATACATACAACTCACGTTTCTTTACTTATACATTGAATTATACATTGATCAGCCCAGCAGTCTACCACTGGTTTTGTTCCCTCTGACAAAACATGGATGTTATTTTCTCGGTTTCACAGTTGATCTTACCAGAGCTCGTTTCACATAGCAATACAACCTTTGAAAAAACCCAGACAGCGTTTGACTTTGGGCTGGATCAACCTGCAAAGCCGCCCTGCAAGTCCCATCAATTTGACTAGCAGACACAGCGAAGGTACAAGCTGCACGCGCAGTGAAGTGGGCTGTGTCATTTGAACATCACGGTTGGGCAGCAAATATAATGTTAGACGTGGACCTGGCTTGGTGAAATCACACCCACCCACCCACAGGAAATCTCCTTCATCATTGGCCCACTGGGCCGTATGACACTGATTGACCCTTGTCCATTTTACAGACTTATTGAAGCTCTGAGCCAGACCTGAGCCATATGATTTTTGCCATCGGGGAATATACACAAAAGAATGAGAAAAAAAAAAGGTAATGCAGATGCAGTCTGCTTCTTGGAATAGTGTGGCACGCATCTCTGAGACAGTTCTATTTTCATGTTTGACAGTTTATTTCAAGTCCCTTGTTCATCTCTTCATAGTTCCACCAGGAGAAAATGCAAATGAAACTTCATTGAAACTTGTGAGTCACTAGTGATTTAGTGCCTCCCACTGTGGCGAGTCAGTGCCCAAGTGCTGACCCGATGCAAATGAGGATGTTCTACGAAAAATATTCAGCACATTGTGCATCCCCCCCACTGCTACCTTGTCTTTTCTTATCCTTTGATGCACCAAGATCAGAGCAGATGCAGAACATTAGTGAGTAATATCGTCTCGTCACAGAGGATGGGCGCAGAGGCGTTTTTTTTTTCAATCAATGCAAAAACTGTTGAATTTTATAAAATTATTTTTAAATGCTGAAAACATGCCAACATGTGTGACACCTTCTCTGATAATAAAGTTAAAGGTCTCTCCGGACAAGATAAATCATGAGACAGGAATTTTAAAGCAATTTACTGCTGCTGCATGAAAAGGTGGTTTGAGTCTTTGTTTTTTTTTTTTTGTTGTCAATGTAGTAAATAGCTATATTGCACATTACCGATCTGTAAAGGTCACCTCACACCAAATATATAAAGATAGATTAGAGCTTGAAAGTTTAAAATTGTTACCTCAAAGTTTGTGAATGCATTCATATTATAATGCAATAACATTGGAAGCCACTGTGAAAAAAGCAGCAAACAGTTCTTGTGCGCAAACCAACCATTCAAAACACAACTCTTATTGATCATAAGAGGTGCTACAAGCGGTCAGATGTGTAAATCAGTGTAAATGTGATGAGTTGTACGCAGCGATAAATTGTTTGCCAGGAGAAGAGGGGTCTCAGGTGCATTAGAACCCAGCAACTCTGGCTCAAGATTCCGTCTGGCTGAAAGAGTCATCAACAGATCTGTTTCTGTTGCAGAGTTACTGTTTGTTCAGACACTCTGAACTACACATTACACAACTACACAGCTTTTCACACTGGCTTTTTGTTTGCTTTTTAAATGAGCCCATCAGCTGCAGCAGCCCACTTAGGCAAACGGAAAAGAGGAGACTCTCTTCCGTCAAGGATTTATTCTCTCTGCAATTTGGGTGCCAGTAATTGTCTTAGTGATGTGTTTCATTTATATCAGTGTTATTGCATTGCACTCCGCTCCACCAACACTATCGCTCAGCTCTTTAACTATTCAGTCAGGTTTACCAGATCAATGCGGAGAGCACTGAAACTGTTAGTCAGCAGTTCAGTGCAGCCCCTGCTTTAACTTACGCTCACAGACAGCTGGATCCATCAGGACCTCATTGCCAACAGCTGCTGTCCACTCTGAGACACCTTTGGATGATGTCATTGCATCATCCAGGCTTTTAGGCAATATGTTAGCTCTACTCACTCATAGTTTTTTTTTATTTCAAACACATTGTTCTCTTCTCATTCTGTGCCATATTGAATCTGTTGCAACGCTCTGTAATTATATTGTATTGTTGTGCAATATAACGGGATAAATATAGTGACAATCACATATTTGCACACATCCTGGTGCTGATAATGGATTTTGTTCAGTTTTGCTCGTGGACCTGGTTTATTGCCTCTGCAGAAAGCAGTCATCTCCACTGTCTGAGGCTCAGCTCTTCAAGTGGAGCTAAGTGCAGCAGACAAGGTAAAGTAAAGAAAATATTATAATAATATAATAATAATATATGTCTTTCTTATTTGTCTTTCATATGCAGGTATCTGTCTTTCAGCTGTCACTGTCAATCACACAGACGGGTGTGATCTACCCATGCACTTGGTTCCAGTGAGAATGCTGAGACTTGTAAGAGGTGTTTTCAAATAGTGTCCTCTATTGCTCTTTACAAACATATTTCATCATCTGCTGTTCGTAGCCTCCAGCCACACAACAGGCACCAGGAAGCAACTTTGAAGTTGTGGAGGAAAGTTTCTGTGTAGACAGCAGCTTGGGGAGCCTGTTGTCATCCAATGGGCAACAGCAGTTGGAAGACAGATTAAGAGATGAGATGTCCACCAGCAGTCTTACAGCGCACACAGTGTGGTTCTATAACCTGCCAAAGAGGCCCACTCCAACACTGTACAGGCTTTGGTGGTGACAAGATGGCGAAAATAAGTTCCCCACATATAGGCTTAAAATAGATCTACATGCAAGCATCGTCACCAACCAGAAGGAGAACGCGCTGTGTGACACATCCATGAAGTAATGGAATTTCAGTGTAATCCCCAAGAAATATCCGGTCAGGATTTTCTTGAATAATGGATAAAGACTATGGTTACAACTTTAATCCAAAGCATGATCCAAGTATCCGGATGCTACCCCCTAAACAACACCAACAATAACAGTATGACTGAGGATAGATGTTTGCTGCATTTGGACCTGTATCCTGATACAGAATGAGCAAAGGAGCACAGGTCGCTGAAGGGAACAGAAGCAGCTGACCTGAATCACAAGTGAGACAAAGAGGCTGACAGTGGGTCAATGGCAGACTACGTGTCGGCCTCTGAAGATAAAAGCAATCTGGAGAGACACTGTCTGTACAGAGAGTGACTCATAAAAAAGGTTATCAAATAAAGCACAGTAAATGGACGTTAGAATGAACATGTCTGCCGTCACAGACAAAACGCTCTAAAGCAGTCTACATGAGGAAAAAAAAAACCCAGCAGAACATTGAAGAACACTGTGTTTATGCAAAGACTAAAATTGAGGGTTAAAAGAATAAGTGTCTGAAGAAAAGTCCTGGCATACATAATAAGGTTTAGCTTCCACATTGTTGAACAGATTTTTAACGTGTTCTTTCAGACGAGTGGAAAAATGTCCCAAATTAACATTCCAGCAGAGTTACTGAAACGTTAATTGGAGGCTAATTATTGGATCTTTAAAAGGCTGACCGAGTGCAGTTGGAAGACAGATTAAGAGATGAGATGTCCACCAGCAGTCTTACAGCGCACACAGTGTGGTTCTATAACCTGCCAAAGAGGCCCACTCCAACACTGTACAGGCTTTGGTGGTGACAAGATGGCGAAAATAAGTTCCCCACATATAGGCTTAAAATAGATCTACATGCAAGCATCGTCACCAACCAGAAGGAGAACGCGCTGTGTGACACATCCATGAAGTAATGGAATTTCAGTGTAATCCCCAAGAAATATCCGGTCAGGATTTTCTTGAATAATGGATAAAGACTATGGTTACAACTTTAATCCATAGCATGATCCAAGTATCCGGATGCTACCCCCTAAACAACAACAACAATAACAGTATGACTGAGGATAGATGTTTGCTGCATTTGGACCTGTATCCTAATACAGAATGAGCAAAGGAGCACAGGTCACTGAAGGGAACAGAAGCAGCTGACCTGAATCACAGGTGAGACAAAGAGGCTGACAGTGGGTCAATGGCAGACTACGTGTCGGCCTCTGAAGATAAAAGCAATCTGCAGAGACACTGTCTGTACAGACTGTGACTCATAAAAAAGGTTATCAAATAAAGCACAGTAAATGGACGTTAGAATGAACATGTCTGCCGTCACGGACAAAACGCTCTAAAGCAGTCTACATGAGGAAAAAAGAAACAGCAGAGCATTTAAGAACACTGTGTTTATGCAAAGACTAAAATTGAGGGTTAAAAGAATAAGTGTCTGAAGAAAAGTCCTGGCATACATAATAAGGTTTAGCTTCGACATTGTTGAACAGATTTTTAACGTGTTCTTTCAGACGAGCGGAAAAATGTCCCAAATTAACATTCCAGCAGAGTTACTGAAACGTTAATTGGATGCTAATTATTGGATCTTTAAAAGGCTGACCGAGTTATGTTTTAAAAATTCCTTATGCTTCCTTACTTTCCACTCACCAAAATCAAGAAAAGTATTTTTTTTAATGGCTCTCGCAGTAGTTTCTAATCTATGACGTGATAAATGAGAGATGTCTGAAAACCCCCTTTGACAAAACATTTGCTCAGATTTTATCATTTTGTAACAAGAATTTTGGATTTGGAAAGTGGCTCTACATATATATATATATATATATACATATAAGTGTTCACTTACACCAGAACTGGCATTTAAATATAAGTAATCAGCAGGGGAAATGTTGATATGGGTTGGAAAATATCTGCAGCACCTGCTGGTAGGTGGTGTTTAAAAATTAAGCAGTGAATACAATGGAAGTACAGAGGGGTTGCAGGCATGAACACAATCCTGTGAAAAAATAAAATCAGAGAAAATAAGTCAGGCAGTGTTGTGGCACTTCGGTTAGAGCGGTGATGGAAAATGCGATTACCTGAAAATGCTATCTGGTTTGACCTCTAGCAGCAGATTCATATATCTTGTTCTGTCCGTCTGGAAGACGAGACATCTGTGTGGATCAGGGCCTCAGCGTTTCATCACACTGTCTCTTCTAAGCCATTCAAACAATTACAATTACTGGCACCCTTCTTATTTATTGTACATATACATCCAAACGAAATATGAATCTACAATGTCCAGCAGATGCAGTCAATCTCAACAGGTTTTTGTGATCTGTGAAATGTTCTCCCCCTTTTTCCTCTTATCCATCCTTCAAGGTGTTTTGTATAGAACACACACACGCACACGTGCACGCACACACACACAGAGAGAGGGGGAGAAAACAGCAGTGTTCACGGTTTGAGTGCCGTTGATAATTTGAGTTGAAATTAGCTTGTCTTCATTACTGACAGTCACTGCTGCTCCATTTATCTCCATATACCCAGGTTAGTGCGCTAAAATGACTCTCTCTATGCAATTCCTGCTAATCGCTCCCTTTAATGTCAAGGGGAGTGCACAGCCCTGAAGGAGAGCGCTTTCTTTTTTTTTTTTTCTCAATGATACATTTAAAACATACGTGTCACCAAATGGTACCATTAAAGCTCAGCCGAGGAGAACAGGAAAACAATACAATTGGAGAGAACTAAGTGAGCTCAGCATCATGATGCAAGATGATCCACCTGTGCCAAGCAAGAGCATACGTCTGTATTCCTAACTCCCCGGGAAATGCTGCTTGGATGTGCAGCTTCCTGTCGTTATTCCTTTGCAGACAGTTCAGCTTAAGTGTGCAAAGAATGCTCCGACAACTAAATCTTCAGTCAATCATACAGGCAAATGTTATATGTGCTGCCCACATGTACAAATCACCAGTTCCCTCACAGGGCTTAAAAATCTGTACACAGCGTGACAACCTCTCTCCTTAACCCTTGACTAGAGTGGGGGAAAAAAAAACCCACACAGTATTAACATACAGTACAGTACTGTACAGTAACAGTACATACAGAGAGGTACTAGAGGAGAAACTCTACAGTGCAGGGTCCTTTAATCTCTGAGGCCCAGAGAACAATAACAGGAGAGTGGACACAACACTCGACAACGGCCCTCCAGCAGAGAGGCCTAATCCTGGGAACAACGGGACCGCCAAAGTGCTATAACACTTCAGTGGCTGTGTACTGCAGCATATGATAAATGTGTACAATCATTGTACGTATGCAATCAATACAAAGTATAAAATCATCGTGCATATGCAGTGTACACATTGTCTTGATTGTATACAGTCAGGACTATGCAGTCCAGCAATACTGTGTTTTTTTCTGCATATGTCATGATGTACATGAATGGCAGGTTTAATTTTAGCTTTCGATTTAAGTGCAATCATTGGTGCATGTGCACATTTGACGATCATCGGTAGGTTTAGAGTAACAATGTGTCTAAAGTGGAGCGATTGTATTATTACTATCTACATTATACATCTTGGGTAAATCTTTTTTAATGTCCTTTTAATTTACTTTCATACCAATCACAAATGATTGTTTGTGTTTTTAATTTACAGGCCTGAACTGGGAGACTGCAGCATTTACAGTACATATTTTATACTCTTCTTAGTGGGTCACACTGAGACGCAGCTTGCTGCTCATGGAGGTAAACTGATCATGTCCTACTTGGGTCAGGTCTCCAGAGAAAGTCTCAGGAGAAATGTAGGGATTTCATCGTGGCGTAAGGCAGAAAACAATGTTTTTACAATAACACAGTGGAGGGAGCTGCAGCCATTTGTCTCTGGTGTCTTCCAGGCCCCATGCTCAATGAAGTTCTAGTCCAGTGATTTTTAATTCTGGCTCTCAGAGGCACTATAGAGTTCTGTGGTCATCAGTTCTCGAGGTGAGTCTCACCTGGGACGCAAGGTGAATACAAGTTGCTGCCCAACAGGACTGAGGAGCAGCAGCACTCAGAGTAGATTAGATTCAGATGTAGTGTAGTCAGGCTGTGGCCAAGTTTAGTTTTTTTTTCCCATTTCCAAATAAAAAAACTCCAATCCAGACCACACTAGTGCCGACTGCTTGCAACAACGTATAGCAGCAGTGAGCTGAGGTGTTCTCACTTTGCCACTTCCTAGATACTGGACCATGACTCCTGCTATCGTCAGGTGACAGCGTGTCATATCTAGTGCTCTGGTAGCTGTCACAATTAAGAGGAAGTGAGCCTCATTGTGAGATGGAGAAAAAAAAATCAAGTGTCTGAAAGTGAAGAATCAAGTTATACAACACCGGCAAATCTCGGGCCGTTCCATATTTACTTCATGTGATAGACATATAATATGTGGTGGACCTGCCAATGTGCCAAGTAGCTGCTATACTGTACGTCAGCTGTGTGCATGGCCATGTCACTTCTAACTTCAGCAACACCACAAAGGTCGTTCCCGACGATTTTTCTCTCGGTGCACCAGGTGTCACAAATGCCCTGTTTTCCACTGCACAACTGTGAGCGAGTGACCCACAAATGAAATGGAGAACGCACCAATTAATTAAGCAGTCATTTTAATTAACTTGACACTATGGGTGGTGTCAGCGCACAATCCGGAAAAAAAAGAAATTGCAAAAAATAATTACTGCCGGTTCATATTTTAGGTGCAATTTGTAAATGATGTCAAATATATTTTAATATCTAAACCGATTCACAAGCATGAGAAACCTGTAGTGAGATCACTGTAATGAACATATCTTATGTTATGATGAATTATATGTCTTAATTTAATTTGTTAATAATTTGTTCATCATCTAAATTTAGTAAAGGTAGCATTCGGCTCTCTTTAGGTCTTGGTTTTCAGCCTGCGTTGAACCCACAGGCAGCAGAGCGCAGCTTATTGATTTCAAAGAAAATCATTTTTTCACTGGATGATTGCAATGTCTAACACCTGCTGGTTAGAATATAACCTGGGGACTGAGGTTTGGGACCACCCTGGAAAACACGTGGACAAGAGCATCCATCAAATCTTAATGAATTATTCACAGCTTGAACTTCATCATAAGCAGCCAAAACAAAAAGCCCTGGGGACATTTCGTTACTTGTTTTCCTCCCCGTTGATGGTGGATCTTGTCTCTTTGTATTGAAAATGCAGATGCTTAAACAGCAAACCTGAAAATGAGCAATTGGCTGCATCAACCACCACACTCTCTCAACGAGACTCTGTTCTTGAGGGGGTTTTAGCTACTGATGCTGAAATTGTCCTTGGCGATGTTCCCTGTCCGTCCTCCCCAGAGTTTTATTCCCTGTCTCGGTTGCTTTTTCCTCGCTTCCTCGAGTTACACAGTGTGATCATGCCCGTCTTTGTTCCTTACTTTTTTATTTTCTTTTAACCAAGTTTTTATTTCTATTCTTTTTCATCTTTTGCATTTGCAGGCAGAGGCGGTTGTTCAGTAGTCAGTGCACACTGCTTCCCTCCCATTACCTTGTCACCGGCAGCAGACGAGCACCTGCCTACAGATGAGGAAAGACAGCAGAAGACAGTAGGAGAAGAGAGGGAGGCAGGAGTTCAACAGCTGTGGATTATAGATATGGGTCAGGGAAGGGACATTGCAAGATACAAGAGGATAAGCAGAAACATTAGCATACACACAGAGACACAGTCTGTAGTTTATATGTCAACAAACACACGTGGCAATAAAACGGGGTATTTTCTTTCTTGTGGTTTAGAAATGCACAAACAAGAACGGGGACATTTTCTTGTCATCTTTGTTATGAATTGTAAATCAGATTAGGTCGTCTTATCGTACATGAACATTGCTGAAACGCAGATCTGCTTTACAGTTTGAATCGTAAACTGAAGGCAACATTCTTTGTTTAGCAAGCCTTAAAATAATCCAACAATGTTTGGTTGCTATTTAGTGAACCAATGACTATCACCATCCAGTCTAACCCTAATAATGCACATATTTCATTTGGTTCCAATAACAACACAATATCATTGCAGGTGATTTGTTAGTCTGCTTAAACTGAATGTGACCACGGTGTGACCACTGCATTTACACTGTACTTAAAACAATGAAGCCATATTTAATTATAGTAAAGGCAGACAACCAGTTTCACTCTTGCTGCTGCTGTGGAGTCAATTTAATCTGCTGTCTTCGAAAGCTTAACAATCACAGGTTTCAGCCTGAAGCATGCAGGAGAACTGCAGATTCACAAACCACTATTTGACTGAAGCCATTACACCCAGTGAGTTGTTATATTCTTTTAGCTGGTTTAGACTATTTTTGGAGGTTCAATTGCTACAGGGGTGTTTAACGTCACATCTTGAGATGGAGTCAATTAGCTGCCAACGCTGGTTTCCACCATGCTCCACCGTGTCCCTTTGCAACTGCTGCGCACCAGTCAGACCTTGTTGTGAGTCTTTTGGGTTGGAGTTTCCGACAGTTTAGTTGTGAATGCAGTGCTGTTTGGCAGCCAACTGTCACATCTTAGATTTCGGAGCTTCCCACCGGCACATGAATGAGTCATCTGTCAACTGCATTCCCAAGAAAGTGAGAGATGAGTTTTTAGAGGAGTTGTGGTTGTTTCTTTCTGAGCCTTTCAAATGAAGGAATAGACATTTTGAAAGAGCAGGTGCTTGTATGATATGTATTATACATTGGGAGCTTTGGGAACTCTGTGTTCAGGTTTGGGAATTCTGGTTTTACTCCACACATAAAATAAACATGAAAAAGAAATACTTCACTCCATCTCTGCCAGAAGCTTAATATGCCACCTTTCTATTTTTTTGTGCTTCCAGTCTGATTGGGAACCTTCATTAACCTTTGACCTGATTAATAGTTCTCACTATGATTCAGTGGCCACATCAGTGATCAGCTTTCTAGAACACTGCAGGGTCAATAGATCACGGCAACTGTGGCAATTCAACCAACAATGGACTATCAAAATAATGACACTTGACAGCAGGCAATTATTGGACAACCACTTTACAGCACCTGCCAATGAGGTAACATTGTCCACTCTTCTTTGTACTCGGCAAGCCTCAATAGTGCCATTGACCCCCATTCAGAGTAGGTTGTGTCAGTTTCCCAGTGATGTCAGAATAAACATGATGTTTCAGAGGTGTTAAAGGTGTCAGTTATTTTATACAGAAATAACTATTGTACTCCTGCACCGCAACAACAGAACGTCACCGCAAGCACTGAATTACACTAAAACATCACTCAGTGGACAACATATTGACTAAAGCTGATTTAAAGAAGCTGCATGTCTGTTTCATGGAGACCCACACAAAAACAGCCACCAGTTAGGGAAATGTTTTTACATTTCGCTGAAATGGCATTAAAAGAGAAATAGCAAAAAGCTGTTAAGGCCCTAACATTCTTTTTAGCAGGTGCATGAGAGTCAAGAGAAGGCAAACCCTAACCTCTTTCATTTCCATATCCTAACATCAAAACCTTTGATAAATAGCAGAAGTGAATAGGTGTGACTACAGCAAATAAAAAAAGTATATCATCAGTAGAGTAATCGTTTTGTGATACAATGCAGTTTGTATTCCAGCTAAATCAAAACCATAGCCATGACCTTGCTTTTGTGATCTGAACAGTACTCCGTGTATATCAAAGAACATGGCTGCAACAAAAACTAAATCTCCAATACAGAAATGTGTACAATAAATTAGTAAATTGAATTTTGAATCTCTTTGAAAAGTTGAATCACGATTTGTTAACACCATCCATACAAAGCATAACATTTAACCCAGATGACAAAATACTGTTTAGAGGACATAAATAAAATATGACCTAGATTTATCGTGTGCCCCAAAGGTTAAAATATAAATGTGGTACAAGGATGTGGATGGATTGTTGGAAAATCTGTGAGTCCAGGGATTTGTTTGTAGACAAACCTCATCCTGGCTCCATGCACACAATCAGTGAAGTTAATGGAGCCTGAAATGGTGTGCTCAACCAGCAATTCACTCTCCTGATCACATTTATTGATCATTTTACATCCTTTTAGTTTGGTTCAGCCAGTCTTAAGTCTTGACAGTGAGGGCATTTTGGTGTTTGTGTGTTTAAAGGTTTAATACCACTATAAATAATAAAATCACAGCTCTGTCTGAAATGATGCAAAATTGAAGATGATTTCAAAACTACAGTCATTTACCCTAATACAGAATTTTTTTATTAAAGGAATAAAAGAATTATTATCATTTTCCAGTTGCACCAGAAACAATAAAGATTATTATGTATTAAAATTTAGATTTTATATTTTTTTTACTGTACTGTGTACATGCAATTCTACAATAAGCAGTCAAAAGGAGAAGGTTAAAAAGATGATTAGCATAAACTCATATCTGACAAAAATATATCTATATTTCCAATCTTCTGATTAAATTTCAAGTGCACTTTAGTCCATTTGAAAAAAATAAAAGGTCATGCAAACAAGAAGGGAGATGTAATAAGAGCTTACTGCACTGCTAAATCCATAAATCCAAGATGACCCTCAAACGGAATTTGAGTTTTACTACTTCTTAAAAGCCACCACACACCTTCACTTGCTGTCTACTTTTAATTGGATCACTTACGGAAGGCTGTTAACACCAGGTTAGAACAGAACTGAGATGCAACCACACACACCGAAGGCACAGAGACCAGAGCTGTACTGAAAATACTACATTTGCATGTAAATTGTGTCAATAGTCATCATTATACCAGAGCCCCCACAAATTCATCATTCAGCAAATTAGTCTGTCAGTCACTTTCCGATATCATTTCGTTTCTGTTTATGGGTCAGACAGATACAGAATATTTCCACAGCCTTTGCCTGTGTAAACTGCTTTTACGCATGACTCTATTGTGGGAAAGCAATGGCAGTGTGCTCGAAGCCCTTTTCCGTATGAACTTCGGGTATATTTTTTGTAGGTGGTGTTTTGTCACTGACTTGGAAATGATGCATTGTTTTCTGCCTGAGCGATGGCATAACCTCACTGGAAGTATGCCGCTATACATAAGAAGCGAGCCAGCCAGCAAAGTCTGTACCTGCCCTGTCTATCATGCAGGAAATGTGCACTTTCAGCTTTTGATCTTGAGCTCTCCATGTCAGTGATGTGCCTCTGCGTTACCAAGTGACACAAATCATATGTACCTCATCTATTTTTTAAAATCCAATAGACACAGTAGTACAAAACAAAACACAGCACATAATAAACAACAGTGTTGAAGTAAAGCTAAAGCACCATAAGAAGCCCGCAGCTGCAATAGGTTGTACGTATGAGGGCAATCTGATGCTCTGTGGACTATGGGGAGTTGGGTGCTTGTCTCTAGTGCACCATGCACCATGGTTGACATTACAGCTCTATGCTTTTTCATGCTCTCATGCTGATCCAATATGTACAGGCAGCTGCAAGGGTCAAGGTTCAAGACTGTTGCTGTTTTAAGAACAGCCTATGATGTACTGCCTTTCACACTGCTGAAATGACCGGGGAGCAGCAACTTGCTCGATGGCAGGGTGAATAGGATTTTTTGCTGTAAACGCAGTTTGTTATTAAAACAATCTAAACGGCTTACACCTCTGATAATTGATATTGGAGCAAAAGTCATCGGCTCCTGTACTAGACATTTCTGTCATACATGGATTTAGTCAAATGAAATAGTCAATTGAAGGATGTCCTGATTGCTGTGATAAAAGTTAGGTCATAGGGTCAGCATAAACAATGTTTTTTTTTAAAGAAGCAAAATATGTTACAAAAACATGTTTGTATAATGGAGTATGCACCAAACAAGATGTCTGAACATCTTGTCCAAACCCACTAGAGGCAAAAGTAGCGGCCATACTTGTTCCGAATGGCCACACTTGACAGTTTCCCCTGGAAGGCATTCATAGTGTTGCACCAGTTGTCTGAAGAATGGAAAGCAGAAGTTGAAATCCCGTCCTGTTTTCTCACCCACACATTCTATGAGTTACTGCAAGAAGTCTGCGTGAATTAGTTAAAGATTAGTTAATTAGTTAAATAAGTTGTCAGATGCTCTTTAAACTCGTTAATTTCAGAGTTGGACAAGTGCAGGGAGTCATTTCAGGTGCTGTGCTATTAAACCACTCTTCTTGGCTGTAGCACATGAGTCTCTCAGACAATTCATGTGAGTGATTTCTGCAATGGGAACAGTCTGTGGAGCCAGGTTCAGGAAGTCAGCGGATGCCAAATGTCACTCCTGTCATGAAACTAAAGGAACGCCTCTGCATTGCCCGTGACATTCCCCGGATTTTTCTTTTCCTCCTCCGCTGCAAGTAAAAATATCAAACAGCAGCAGGTGATAATGGCGCGTAATTGAAGTGCAGCGGTGCTTTGAAAGGGCGGTGTTTAATTTGGGAATAAAAATAAATAAGCAAAAGCATTCGTTATTTTTGAATGGTCAAGTAAATTGCATCACAATAATAAGCAGGTGAACTGGTCATTGCCGTCGTTACAGGAACTGCACGACAAAACGTTTTCAGCCGGAGCCATATTACTATGTTTTTGTTGTAACTGATCCACATCCAGACAAGATTGTTAGCTCTGTAGTTAGTGTTCAGCAATCCTGGGCCATAGCAACCAACCTGAAACACAGTAGTGTGGATGTAGCCTGAACACATTTCATGTTGGTTTTGTGGATGTGTAGTGCACCACTATTAGTGCATCCAGCCATCTGATCAGCTGGCGATGGCGCCTAGGTGATGGCGGCTGCGTATTCCAATTCAAACTAAGGCAAACTGGCAGCGGAGCAGTGTGCAGGAAAAGTAGGATGGAGCAAAGTAAATATGGCTTTGTGATTATGGATGGATGGTCAAACACTCGCCTGCCCCATCGGGCAGAACGCTTTGTTCTGGCTTCCATTATCCCACTGACTTCTTTTTTCTTTTTTTTATCAATCCCCCATTGTCTTTCCCCACGCTCGTATTCAGAAAAGCTGACTGATTCTGTTTAATGACAAACTTTATTAATGTGGTGCAAAGTTACTGCAAAATGCAAATGTTCTTTAAAATCAGATCATTTCAGGTGAACGTCCCTCCTGTCTTGCCTCCTGCTCGGCTGTCTCATCATGTCAGCCTGTCAGCAGCGTGCGCCTGTCAGACGCCATGTTTACCTCTGTGATCACATGAGCCTCTGTTTCTCTCTGTTCACATCACGTCCCTCATGGCAGCTGTCTTTGACTTACTGAGTTGTCTGGCGTCTGATACGTCTCCTTAAGTCGATTGATTCTTCTCAAAGTCAGAACAATTTGGGTTATTTACTTGTGTAGTTAGTTTGGAAATTGCCCTGAATGAAGCCTAACTAAACTGAGCGAACATCAAGAGGGTTATTTTCTTTGGTTTTGCGGTTGCTTTTCCCTAATGGAGAAAAGCTTAGTGCATTAATGAGGGATTTGTCTTTGCTTTCCATCTTCATCTGCTCACTCCCCTTCTTCCCCCCATCCCTCTGTCCACTTTGGCTCCTCTCCCTGTCTTCATTTCTGGACGCGTGCCCTTTCTGATCGCTCGCTCATCCCCCCGCTTTACTCTCTCCCATAGCCTCCTTTTATTTCTATATGTTTATTACTGGTAGATATCTTTCTCTCCCAGGTTTGGATCAGTGTTGTCTCTCTTTTTCCCTCTATTCCCCACTCATGTTTAATTTTGTCAGTTATTCGGGGATCTGGTAAATAATTGCACAGAGAGGCCTGACTGTAATCAGCCAGTTGGCGCAGCATCGCTGTGTGTCAACTCGAGCAGAGTGTGTGTACGTGTGGGAAACTGAGAGATAGCATTCTAATGAGTTAGAAGTGTGTGTGTGTGTGTGTGTGTGTGTGTGTGTGTGTGTGGTGGGGGTGGGGTTTATTGCTGAGGTTTTGGCTGAGGGTCAGGGATGAATTCAAGGTTCCACAGTGCAGGAGAGAGAGAGAGAGAGAGAGAGAGAGAGAGAGAGAGGTTCAGCTGCAGCAGCAGGCTGGTATCGATCAGATGTTGTTTTATAGAGCCTTCCAGATAGAAAACAAACGGTGTGAGGGGGGGAAAAAATAATTGGAGCAAACAAATAACCTCACCTCATATGAGAGCAATGTTTTTGTTGGGGCAAGGAGAGATGGAAAAGGTGGGGAGGGAAGCTGAGGGGCGCGAATCAGAGAGGGCACAAAGAGGGGATTAAAAAAAGCCTGATTTAATAAACCAGTGTATTCTCTGTCAAAACAGCAAATATTTGTTATGGAAATCGTCACATATTGAATCATCCTGATGCACAGAAATCGGCTGCTCCATAATGGTACTGTTGATGTTCTGCGGATATCTCTTTCTAAAGGTCCCTTTTAAAATGCAATTTGTGTGATTGACAATGGTGCTTTAATTGGGCAGTTACAACAACACCATAAAACGGAAACGGCATTTGTTAATGGAAAGAGACATTTACGTTTTTCATAATCTGACGCTTTCTTGGCAAATGTGCCGGTCTTGATATATGTTGTTATTATTTTACTACCTGCCCTGTGTTTAAATATGCCCCATATATTTTATACGGTCATAATAGGCTGCAGTGTTAAGGTAGGCTGTTCACCAGAGCTGAGTGTTAGACTGGATTGTGTGTTCTTCCAGATGGTAACATTAGCACTGGCTGTTTGTTCCAATACAAACTTCACTCCAGCATATGGGTCAGAAATTTAGATGCTTGAGATAAATGTGTGTGTGTGTGCGGGCATGTGTGTGTAGAGTCGCTTAAACATAATTGTATTATATTGGTACACATTGTGACTGTGTGTTATTATTTGAGGATTTAAAAGGCAAATGCAAATAAACCTGTCTTCCATCTTTTTATGACGAAATTGTTGTTCAAGGTGCAGTGCAATATTTATCATTATGACAAATGAACCCTTTTACAAAGGCTCCAAAACAGTGAAAAATGGCTGCTGACAACAAATTGAAGGCAATGAACATCTGCAATATTACTGAACAATGGCTCTTACAGCATTATCTATCTATCTATCTATCTATCTATCTATCTATCTATCTATCTATCTATCTATCTATCTATCTATCTATCTATCTATCTATCTATCTATC